>OX637463.1:57428081-57553365 GCA_951799995.1 Trifolium subterraneum
TGTGAAATCAAAATACCTCGCCACTCAAACCAATGCTGTCATCAATTTCCATTTTCAAGGTGACAAGGATCCCACCAAACTCCTCAACAGCCTGGGCGGCACGGAACACATTGGTCACAACCTCCTTACCAGCGCTGTCTTCAGTACTTTTAGACAAAGCCCGCTTAGCATCAGAAACAACAGCATCCGAAAGATCACTCCAATTTTCAGCCAACAAATCCTTGAGAACACTGTAAAGTTCAGGGTCTTTTATGTCCGGAATGTGGGTCACTTCTTCACTATAAAACCGCACGCTTCCTATGCCATTTGAGAAAGGAGACCTGCATTCTGTAAATGTTTTTTCAACAAAACACATCCACCATATAATACATAGTCAGATGTATAGCTTCTCTAAAGTCAGCATTTCACTTTACGTAAAGTAGTCTCAACCAATAATAAGAAAAATCAAATAGAAATGCATAACAAATCACCATATAATGGAATATCAGTAGATTATTTTCTCCATGAAAAACAGACACGACACTTATTTGCAGCTTATAGCACAAACACTTATCATCATGATAATTGCTTATGTATAAACACTTATCCTGGTATCACTTAAAAGATAAAATAATGTTAATTCTTTTCCGTATAAGCTATAAACTGTTTCCATAAACTATCTTGGAGAACTTATAAAAATAAGCTGAAAACAACTTATGAAGAATGTCATAGGTTGTTTACATAAGCTCTCCCAAACAGTCTCACAAAACTTATGTCAATAGATAAGCTCAAATATGTCAATCCAAAAAGGTCCTTATACGTAAATGGTGTAATAATTTAAGAAAATGGAAATGATCGAATGTATACTATGTCCAATACCGACGTGTCAGACACCGGACACGCCTTTGTGAAAACTACAAATTTGTCATCAACAGTACACATTACGTATTCCTAAGTGCAAAATTAAAATCCATACCCTAGATAGATTAATGCTACAACACAATTAATAGACTATAGAGCATCAGCATTTTATTTAGTATTTTTGAAACTTGAATCTAAGACATGAAGATCAAAATATGATTAATAATTAATAATGAATTGTTGTAAAATCTGAATATATAAATGATAGAATTGAGAAAGAGTACCTGGGGAGGTGGAGGAGGAGGGAGAGAGGGGATTGGGAAAGCGAAGGGAAGAAAAGGTGCGGTGGTTGTTGGTGGATGTAGCAGCGGCGGCGACGGCGATTGCATGAGAATAATGAGATCTGGAAGAAGAGTTGAGTGATCGGAGGAATAAGGATCTTAATCCCATCATCATCATCGGCGTCTTCATCTTTCGCAAGCTCGCTCCGATTGCAACTAACTCGTCTTTGTTTTTCTTTTGGTTAATTAATTAACTGGGTGGAAATTATGTAAGTAATTACCCTCGCTAAGTTCTCACTTCTCACAGGCACTTGCAATTAAATGAGTTTAGATTCTCTCCGTTTACTACACCTTTATTTATTCTCCATTTAGGAGAGATAGATACAATAGAAGATTTGTGAGACTCATTTATTAGTGGACCCATTAAAATAGGTCTCACAAATCTTCTATTGTGTCTATCTCTCTCCTAAATGGAAAATAAATGGAAGAGTAGTAAATGAAGTGGACCCAGACTCCAATTAAGTAGATTACTTTTTTGGGATAAATATGTTTTTGGTCCTATAAATATTTCAAGTTTTGTTTTTAGTACCTCTAAAAATTATCTTCAACTTTTAGTCCCTCAAAATTTTCAATTAACACTTTTAGTCCCTACTTCTAAATCAACTCATGTATAAACTTCATATTTTTGATTGAATTTTTTTTATGAATGTTTAAAATATTATAAGAATCTCTCCCAATTTTTTTTTGAATTTTTTAACAAAGCATAAATTAAATATAAATTTTTATATTTTTGGTGCTTAAAAATTCACATTTAATTCATGTTTTGTTAAAAAAATCTAATTTTTTTTGTGAGTGATTGTTAAAACATTCTACACTTTTCTTGAAAATGTCATTAAAAAATATGAAGTCTACACATGAGTTGATTTAAAATCAGGGACTAAAAGTGTTAATTGAAAATTTTTGAGGGACTAAAAACAAAACTTGAAATATTTATAGGGACTAGAAACATATTTATCCCTACTTTTTTTAATTAAAAAACAATTTTAAGCGGAACGAGTATAGATTTTGACCAAGTAAACAAAAATGTGGACAGTGACATAAATATTACGTCAATAAACAGGTTGATGTGGCATGCAAGTTAGTGTTCACGACTTCCCGTACGAGTTAATTTGATCAAAATCAAAGGAGACCAATTTTTTACGAAATGGATTAAAGTTAATAGTCAAAAGTGCTATTATAAAAGTTTTTTTCAAGTGAAAAATACTATTATAAAAGTTAATGTACCAAAATAGTAGTAAGTTTGTGAAAGTCAATTAGTGAAAAATATAATTTAGGGGGGTGTATCAAATTAGAATTTCATAGGATTTTAAAAGACTTTTTTATGATAAAAAAATCTTGTGGTATTTAATTAAGACTTTCACAAAAGTTAAATAAATCTTATGGTATTCAATTCAGATAATTAAATTTTTTTTCGCAGCAACAAAATTTGTTAGTATTTAATTGAGATTTCCTATCATTTTTAAAATGTCTATTGGTATTCAAAAATCTACGTATTTTGATGGATTTCTTTAGTGGAATGAATTTTGAAGACTTTTTTTATATAAATATTATTATGCTTAAAATTATTATAATTAATTTTAACAACTTTGTAATATC
The DNA here is from genome assembly GCA_951799995.1 of Trifolium subterraneum. Lineage (NCBI taxonomy): Eukaryota > Viridiplantae > Streptophyta > Magnoliopsida > Fabales > Fabaceae > Trifolium > Trifolium subterraneum. Next base: position 57,430,859 of record OX637463.1, read on the forward strand.
TATGTCTCATGAGGGATATTATGGAGAATCCAATTACTTTTTCCATTAATTAGAAAAAATCAAATTGAAATTATTTTTTATTTTATTTTTGATAAAAAATGAAATTAATTGTTTATCTTAAAATGTGTGAAATAGTTGGTGAAGTGAATATTTTACAGTTGAATTAAATGGTCTTATTTTTAATTACCGCACCATATTTTATATCACAATTCACCATCAGTTTAATCTGATTCGGGGGTCTAGTGGCTAGGAAATTCACTTTAAAGGTGAATAAGTGGAGTGTTTCGGTTTTGGATTCGAACTTGAGCTCCTGCACATATAGTGCGATATCCTACCAATTGAGCTAAGCTCACGGGGATAAAATCTTATTCTATTTTTATAATATGAATAAATTTAAATTTTCAAAATATCATTAAATATATTTAAATTTCGAAAGCAATAATTTTCATAAAGCCACTAGGTTTCGTCGACTGGTGAGAGGTGTGGGTAGTATGCATGAGGTCTGAGTTTGATCCTCTGTTCTGTTGTAAATAAAAAAAAATTCATAAAATATTATTAAATAAATATTTTAAACAATTTATGTAAGTCCTTTCTGATATATTTATGATGGATAGAGCATCCAAATTTTATGCACGCGATGAAAGTTCTCTATATTATATTAGTGACTAGACTCAATGTAGAGAAATAGAGAATTTAGGGTTTGAAGTTTGGTCCCCCTAATAATGTTATAATTTACCAATTGATCTATATTCATAGGCCACTGGGATGAAACTCTTACATTTATATGAATGAATGAATATTTAATATAAATTACTTATAAGCTTTAAAATTTCAAAACTTTAATTTTTTGTGAATCAATTATTTTATTTTTGATAGAAACTGAAAGATTAATACACAAAACAAATATTATATACACCTTCATAAATAGGATAACCAAATGTACATTTAAATATATTATTCTTGCTTTAAACGAAACATTTTGGGTTCTAATTTTCGCTTAAAGAAAATTACATTTTAATCTAATTAATAATTTTTTTGGTAAATAATCTAATTAATAATTATTATTAAATACTTTTGTAAAAAAAAAAAATTATTAAATACTATAAAAAATTGATATCCTAATATAAAAACTAACCGGATATTGTTACCATTTATTAATTAAGTAAGTTTGTTGACAAATTTTAGTAAAAAAAAACAAAAAAGTTTTTTGAGAAATTTATTAAGTTCATGCATACACAATACAGTGACTCATATTTCTCCAATCATCATCACCTTCTCAATTTCTCCGACCACCACGCGATCATCTCTATTCGAGGGTGACCAACTTCACTGTCATCCTCCTCCTCCTCCACCGTCGTAAGACCACACCCTCTCCTGTGTTTTATTTCAAAACCCCCAATTTTTATTTCAAACCCTAACCATCTTTTCTTCAAATTCCAAACTTCTTTTTATCAAAAAGCCCTAATTTTTATTTCAAACCCTAACCCATATTTTCTTCAAATCCCAACTTAATTAATCATATTCTCGACATAGATTTAGTTCTTTGTTCTGTAAATGTTTTTTTTTTCCAACTAAATTTGGGCTAATGTTGGTTTTTGGTGCGATTAAATTTTTGAGGATGTTCAGCATTCTAGGATTTGGGAAGCAATATCATTGTTTTTTATGTTGTGTTGTGCTAAAAACTTAAAACTAATTCTATAGTTATTCATTGTTGCTTCCTGTATCTTTAATCATTATTGGGAATTTTAGGATATTTTAATAATTTATCGCCGGGAACTAAATGTGGGTACCTTTCGCAGTTGGGATTCAAATATTGATTCACCATGTTGTAAAAGTTTAGTCCCTTCCGCTAGACCGAACCCCTAGTTTCATTTTAAAGGAGTTTTTGTTGTAATCTTGTGATGGTGAAATTAATGTAACAACTTTAGATGGTAGTTTGAGTTAGTGATGTTTATTGTGTTTTTCCATTCTCTGTTGTGAGTTGTGCAGACATATTCGGAGAATTCCAATTCAACACCTATTCGACCATGGATGTTGATCCTCGCCAATACGATAACATTGTATGTAATGTATCTCTTACTACTTATTTTTCTTGTTTACCTATAGCTCTTTGATTATTCTCTTACTACTTCTCCAAGGGATGCATTTTTTGTAATCATAGGTTCTGATTTTAGTGCCTCAGTATACAATTCGATGCCTTTTTATGCTCTGTTTCTCAAAATTTGGCTACTCGTTTAGCTTTAAACTAAGCCCAATGACGTGTTTCACATTTATTTTCAATACCGAGATTCATCTTATGAATTTTAGTCTGATTTCTTTGATATTGTAATGCACTTGTATTGATATCAGAAATTTACTGAAATTATGAATTCGTCATTGCATATGCATTGCCTTTCTGTTTTACCTATTTGATATTTAGAAGGATTTATAGTATTTAAGATGTTTTGTATATTTTATGTCAAAACAAAGATGTTCTCTATATTTTGGTTGTTGCCATGTTGTTGCTAATTGAAAGTTGGTTTTTGGCTGTTATGACTTTTGAACTTGTTTTTGTCTCACTTATCATTAAGGATAAAAATAAAAACTGAGCTTTTGCGGGATAGGTACTCCCGGCAGAACTATTACTTATATGGTTGCCTATCATGTGTTTTATTGGCTTTCTGTCAACAACTAAGATTTCCTGGTTATGTTTATTCTTTGGTTACAATTTCTTTAGCTAACTTCTATTGATATTTCGACTACATTAATGTATGTACAGGCTATAAATGAAAAAGACGTCTCCAACATTGTTCTGTCATACCTTATACATAACTGCTACGAAGAATCAGCAGAGTCATTCGTTGCCAGCACTGGGATAAAGAGGCCTACAGATTATTTGGATAACATGGAGAAAAGAAAAAGTATGTTTATGGTTGTTTTTAGTTTTGAAGGTTGTTTCAAATGAAAACTTTTGATTACTTGTCCAGTTGTCCTAAAATCATTTTATTTGATTGAGTGCTTCAACTTTGCTAAATATCACTGTTGTGAAATTTTTATCATATAAAACATTAATGTTAAGTCCTGAACCTCAAAAGGGAATGATACCAAAAAACTTTTTGCTCTTATTAGTTATTTCTACTTGAAACATATGCTGCCTTTTGACAATGGTGTGACTTTTTTCATATACGGATATTTTTTCTTTCTAGCATACGGTTGAGTTAAGATAACAAATTGCCTTCTCATGACTTCTATGTATTTCATTCCCTCCTCCACATGTTGGTTGCAGAAGATGCTGGGAGTTGTCCTCCTACTATATATGCAATTAATTGTTTAATGTTTTCCATTGAAGGATATTATGGGTTGTAAAGCTTTGCTGACAGTAAATTTCATTTGTCTTTAGAAATCTTCCACTATGCATTGGAGGGAAATGCACTTAAGGCTATTGAACTCACTGAGCAGCTGTCTCCGGAAATTCTGGAGAAGAATACGGAGTTGTTGTTTGATCTTCTAAGCCTTCATTTTGTAGAGCTTGTCCGCTCTAGGAAATGGTGAGATGAAATTATTTTTTATTCCAATAGAGTACGTAGCAAACTTATTGCTTTAATAGAATCTCATGTTATTGGCAGCACAGAAGCTTTGGAGTTTGCTCAGACCAAGTTGAGCCCTTTCGGAAAGGAGGGAAAATATATGGAAAAACTAGAAGTACGTTGCTTTTTCCATAACAATTTAGTAATACATATTTGTGCGTGTTAATGCATGTTTTAAGGTTGATGTGATACCATGCTATCCTTATTGCAGGATTTTATGGCCCTTCTCGCTTATAAGGAGCCAGAGGATTCCCCAATGTTTCATTTGCTAAGCTTGGAATATCGTCAACAGTTTGCTGATAGTTTGAATCGAACTATCCTTGGTTGGTTAATTTGACTATACTCCATCTGGAATGCATATTAATTAGTAATACAACCCTTGTGTATTAATATGTATAGTTGTTCTTTTTCCGGTGACGTTGGTGATTGGCAGCATACTTCAACCTTCCGAACTACACAGCAATGGAGAGGCTTGTACAGCAGGCCACAACAGTTAGACAATGCTTAAATGAGGAGGCTGGAAAGGTAATAAGCAATCGGCAATTTCCTTGTTCCAGCTTCAGATTTTGATGTGTGCATATATTAGCCAATTTTTTTATGCCATAGCCTATTTATACAATATAAGCCGACACAGATTTCTGTATAACTGAGTAATCATTTAATTGGTTATCATATATTGAGTGAAAATATGTAAGAACTCGTACAAGTGCATCATTGCAACAACAAGAGATATAACTATTATTGTCCATAAATTACTCTATGCTCAAACTAATTCTCTATTTACTCGTTGCAGGATGCACCTCGGCTATTTTCTTTGAAAGAATTTATTAAAATGTGAAGAGAAAGCTATTACATATCTGCCAGAAATTGTGGATTGTGGATTGAAGCACAATTGCCTTATGCTTGATTATCTTATTAAACCTTTGTTGCCAAATGTTGGATGATGTGATCATAGGTGTAATGTTGTCTGAATGCTATTTTCTTGTATAAATTATTTTGCATCAGGCTATCTAGCTATGTGGTTCTACTTCCATGTTGCGACTTGTGAGGTATAAGAGTTCCACGAGAATAGGGAAAAATACAATCGGTACCTGATGGAGAAAATAATTTCTACACGAGGGGGGGGGGTTGATCTTGTGTGAGTCGAGGTGTTAAGATGATGTCACCCTCCCATGTTTTTTCCACATTTTAGACAACCAATAATTTTTTGTTGTTGCATGGTAATAGTTCTTAAGCAATGGTGAAAACATTTTTGTTCGGAACCAACCAATTTTGAATCCTGTGGTAATATTTGGTTTGTATCATACCAGGTTAAGATAATCATTAGTCCACATTTTCAATTTCCAATTTTGAATCAGAACTAACCAATTTTCAATTTCCAAATGAACAAGAAAAACCAAACTTATCCTCTCAATACAGTATATATCCACTACTCCAAGAACTATTAGAATATTTTCTTTCCACTACTCCAAGAACTATTAGAATATTTTCTTTCTATGACTTGAAGATTGAGCCATTATACAAAGGAATATAGTTGATGTTGGTTTTAATTTTCGCATGATAATTCAAAATTGAATAGGGAAAAGCAAACAAACAAAACATGTTCAAATATACTTTAAAATAAAATGGCTTAAATGCAATTTTGGGCCTATTTTAAAAACAAATTTTGTAGTCCCCCAATTTTAATTTTTTGTGAGTTTTGGTCCCCATCTCATTTTAAAATTGGTTTTTAAATTCTTAACCATGATAGATTTGGACCTTGGGAAAATGTATTTTCAAAATCAAATAAATCGCAGAGAAATTTATTGGATAAAAGTGCTTGGAAACTTCTAATGTTATTTAGTCTTTATTTTAAAGGATTAAAATAAAATATTTTACATATTAGAAAGACCAACTCTAATATTAATCAATTTTGCAAGGAAATCTATTAATTAAACACTCTTTCAAATAAAATCTATTACAGTAATATTTAATACAATCTTACAAAATCGTTGTAAAAAAGTTAAAAATCAATAGAATCTTTTAAAATCTCAATCAAATATCTATATATATTTATTAAAGATATAATTTTGCTTTAAACAAAAATCTCAATGAAATAGTTGGTTCTACACTGCCGAGGAGACTTTATTTATCTACGACGTTTTAGTTGTGTTTCTCAGTCCAATAGTTATTCCAATAGTTGCCTTGTGTATCTTTAGAAGAAGGAGAAGAATTACTCCTATTATTCCTTTATAATTCATGTTTAAAGCGTCACATTTTTATTATTGGAATCCTAGATTTGTTGTTCCATTATTCATTCATATATGCTTATGCTTTATGGAGATGTGATAAGCTTGGTTAAGGATTTAACTCCAATGTATAAAAAATAAACAACAAGAATCAAATCAAGTGTGTTTTAAGGCTCTTGGGCAGAATACCCAGGGTCTTCATAGCTAAAAATATGATTATCATCCTGAAACATATAACATTTGAGACGAACGCGTACAAATGCAAACAAAATTGAAACAAAAAACAATCTGTAGATAAACAGGTCAAAGAGTTTTAGAGAAATATTGCCGGAAATCATGAAGAAGAATATAGTGGAGGATCCTAATTCTAGAACACAACTGTGTCGAGCATCATTCCCAAAGTCTGAACAATGTTTGAAGACATTAAATTAGAAACATGCTCTTCAAGGTGTTTCTTAGCATCCTGCCTCCCCACATTGGCAATTGCAAGTTTTTCTGGTGACAGCTCGTCTTCCTCCTGCACTGCCTTGTTGTACTTGGTTGCTAAACTTAGCATTTCCTGAATTGTCCAAAAAATATTTTAAAATGAATAAATAAATATTTTGGCCTTCGAGTACATCATCCACGGAAATACAAAGTAACAAGACAAACTGATAAAATATGTTTGCGAAATTTACTGAACCATGTGAGCAAAATCATCCACATCTATATTTGTTGCTCACATGTCATCAGATTTAAACAGCATGTTATGCCAAATATCTTGAAGAATAACATGGCTACCCAGCGATGAAGCTTAAGTATCACTTGTACTAGTATCATATATGTGATGAATTTGGATAAAGGAAAAAATATAAAGTTATATTTGTGCAGAAGAGAGCAGAAATAAATAGGTTGAATAATCAATATTTCTATTTCACATCCAAAAATAGTAACATACCTGAACAGTCTGTTCATTAGTTTTAGAATGTGAATCAAATCGCCTGAGTGTCAAACCATCAGTCCATTTCTTCTTATGAAGGTTAAGCAACATCTTCTCTTCAAGCTCATTCTTCCTGTAATTGATTGCTATTGAGTAATAATGTCGGTTCAAGCCATGGATCAGAGCCTAAGAAGGAGAATAAGAAGTCAAGTTTGGTACAGACAAATAAAACAACGCAGAAGCTATACTTTTGAATAGATTTTCAAAACACTCACTTGGATAGATGGCTTGTTCAGATGGCCAAGGTTGGAGGTTGTCTGTCGTGGTTCTTGACCCAGCATCATAGTTTGTGGATTAATCAGCCGGAACGCATCAATCACCACCTTGCCTTTAACACTCTGAATAGGATCCACCACGACTGCCACTGCCCGCTGATTTAAAGCCTCAAAACTCTGTAATAGACAAAAGTAGCATACATATCATGTGCAACTTTCTAAAAGTAACAGCACTATCCGCATAGGCATTATCATGTCTTGAATAAAAACTCCTTAGATTACGGTGAGTTTCAATTACTAATTATCTCGGTGCTTCACAATCTATAATTTAAATATAATAGCTCATGGTACAATCTTAATCCCATTGCAGTTACTCTAAATCACATCACAATAGAAAAGTCATCAAGTTCTGCACAATTTCATGACTGAAGCAGTATTATTTATCGACATGTTTGTATCACTCAACTAGATAGCTTGCTTGTAGCTCAACAAGCACTGTCCCTAATCTAAGAATGTTAGAGCCTTAAATGTTCAATCCTGCACTAGACACACATCCTCCCCTATTCGAGTGCTTGCACCAATTGTATACACATGTACCCAAGAAAATGTTTTCATCAATTGATGCTGCTTTTGTCTGAAATCATGAAGACTTCAATTCAAGCATAATCCAGGAAATAAGTTTACTTGTCTACACATCTATCTTTAGCAATAAAAATAATATAGGTATCTGTCTTAATTTTTTTTACCCCAATGAAGTTTCATGTACATCATCTTTTATATTACATGTTTGGTAAATTAAAGAAAAAATCACATGAGAAGCTACCATGATTAACTTAAGATTGAAGAAAAGTTGAAACCTGTTGTGTATTAATGTCCACTCCAGAAAGCCAGCAGCCAAATCCAGGATGTGAATGATACCAACCTACAACCATCTCGGGTCTGAAACAGATCGTCTAAGTATAAATAACTGATGTAAATTGATCAAGTCCAGATATTATTCATAGCACAAAAGCATGGAATGACAAACCATAACTAAAAAACAGTTATAAAACAATTGCTAATAACAAATAAAGTTGGCAACATGAAACAAATGATTTAATAATATCCAGTCTTATTGTGAATCATGTCTATTGACTAATCATTTGAATCAAAATCCTTCTTAATGGTTTCGCCTGTATTGTGGTTCTTAATCTACCGCTATCTCTAACCGCGTTATCGGAGCTTTTACTAATCTTCTCAGCACATACCCAAATCACCTAAACCAATATTCTACCACAATTGTCACAAGAGATGGTACATCCCAACTTTCTATCCAATGCAAACATCCCTAGTCCTATATTGTCTCTTGTGTCCACAAAACCTTCCTAATATTCTCATCATTGCAAAATTGAGATTACTTTCTTGGTATAGCTTTTCACCATTAACATTCAATCTCATACAACATCTCACGTCTTACAATAATGGAATAAAGTTTTCCCTCAAGTTTCAACAAGAGTACCCCTCACTTCATGCTTAAATCCTATGATCAAGGTTGCATCTCTTTCTATGTTCCCTACTCTTTATTTATTTTTTAAAGAGCCAAATTTAGTAATTAGTAATTAATTGTTAGTGTTAGTTTCTTCACTTCGCGATTTGAACCCTAGACCTTTACTCTTAACTCCTTTCACCCTTAGCTAAAACCAGTTGAGCGACCCACCCCACCCCTACCCTATTCTTCTATATTATGTACTCAAACGACACCATTTATGGTATGATATGTTTCCAATGTCCAAAAATTCTTCTTTTTTACTTATTAATACTTAGATTCCCATTTAAAAATGAAACCCAACTCGTCTAAACTTTTTTATGCTAAAAAGGAAACCCATCTAGATTCCCAATTAAAAAAAAAATGTAAAATTGAAGATAATTCTTTACTCAAAACAATAACTTGATTAAAAATATATATATACCTTCCAGTTTGTTTCAACATATCAAGCATATTAGTTTGAAAAACATGATCAACAGCTTCAACACTAACACCAGTACCACTCTGAGGCATAGCAAAAACATCAACAACACGTACAGTATACTCATCAACAAACTCCCCCAACATCAAACCCATAACTTCCATAGGAACACCAGCCCTACCTAAATTCATCAAAATCAAATCAACAAATTAGGGTTTCGAAAATTTGGGGGTATATGAAATTGAATGAAGAAATCGAAAATAGAATGGAAGAATTAGAGAATCGATACCGTGTTTGAGCATTTTAAGAAGTGCGAGGGAAGAGATGTAAACTTGTTCCGATGAATCTAGGGTGGGGGAATCCGGTGGTGGATGACCACCTAGTGCTCCACCTGCACCAGCGAACATTCTTTGAAGTCTCTCCATACCTGACATGATTGTGTTGTTGATGATGATTCAGAAACAACGTTTGATGGAAAATTGAATCTTCGAGTTTGTTTTCTTTGTTAACAAGTTAAGAATTTTTATTTTTTTCACTTAATGCTTTTTTTGTTGTTGTTTGTGAACACTTCACTGAGAGAGAAGAAGAGAAACTTAGCGATGGTTAAATACGACTCCAAAAGTTTGCGTTTTGATCAAGAAAAATATGAAGTCAATAATACGACTGCAAAAGTTTGGGTTTTGGGGTTAATCTTACATGGAATTTTTTTGGGTCGAAACTTACATGGATACATGGCCCAAAATGATTACTATCAAAATACCCCATCGAGGAGTGATACCTACACCCCCTCTATTAATTTTTTTTTTCTCTCTCAATTTTTTTTCTTGCTAGAAATTGGTTTTAAGACCCTTTCATGTTCCCCTTCTACTCTCCCTCTAGCTTTCTCTCCTTCTCTTCCCCTCTCCCACTTTTGTAGTTGTCATCTTTTAGGATATGAATCATCTCCAATTCATTCTCTTTTGTTGTCCGTGCTGCCATCATCTTAACCGTCCATTCATTTTATTTTTTTTACTCTCTTCAAAATTGTTTCACTTAATTAATTTTTTTTATAAACTATCAGCCGTTGGATGAGTGAACAGATGAGACAGTAGAGGATACAATTCCCATCTTTTATGATGTTTTAGGTTGTGAGAAGAAGTTGCGAAGAGAGATAGAACTATAAGAAAGTGTATGAGAAGAGAGAAAGACGTGAAAAATAAAATAGATTTTAGGTATTGATAGGTTTAAGAGCAAGAAAAAAGAAATACAAGAGAGAATTGTTGATTATTTTTAAAGTACTAAAATACCCTCAATTAAAAAACTTCCATCAAATTTAAATTATATTTTATTAAATCAATTTTAATAATTAAATCATTTATACTAATGTTATTAATTCATGATTTGTCACTAAAATTTTGAGTGTCTTGTGCAAAAATAAGAATTCAGTGTCCTACTTTATATTTTACCAGAAAGAAACACACACACACACAATACATATTTGGTTTTTCCACTTGATGAATGTAGTTGCTTGTCTATTTAAGACATAACATGTAGCAGCAATTTTAGCCACACTTTCTACCTATGTTATGTCTCATACCTACCGCCAACCACATATTTCCCTTTGGTCACTTTTGGTCTTAATCATAAAGACCATTTTAAAGATAGGGTCTTGATCAGTGATCATTTTACCTACAATCATTTCCTTTCTCAGTTTTTACTTGTTGAAGTTTAAGAAAATTTTCAGAGGACAACCAATAATGCCACCACAACCAGCTGCGACAGCGCCGGTGTATAAAGAACATTTTGATGAAGAATGTGATCTAAGCTATATTGGCACCACAAATAACAAATATCATTTGCAACGGTTTTGTATTGATTCAATGAACAAATTTATATTGGACTTTTAAAAGATTTGGTACATAGTTTTATAGAATTGTCAAACTGACATTTACACTTAAAATTGGAGAATAACAAATGAATTGAAGTAAGAATACATGATTTTCACCAAACTTAATTGCAACTGATACAAAAGCTTAAAAAAAAAAAGGAAAACAAGAAACTACTTGGGTTACATTTTATTAAGCAATCAAACTTTTGATCTAATACATGTCACATTTTAAAATGTCACAAAACATCTCATGCACATATCTTACAAATATTTTTTCTTTTGGAAGAAACATATTTGAAAGGATTTTAAGTCCATCATAAAACTAGATGTCGGGCTTTCTTGCCTCTACTTGTATGCGGCGATCTCATTTCACGGAGTCTCCTCTCTTGCGAAAGTATTTTTGCAAGTCTGAATATATTAGAATCAAACGTGTTATTAATACAAAAATAATTTTACTATAATTATAATTTGAGTAATAATTAAAAAGCATAATCACTACTAATTAATTTTAGTTACCTCTTGAGAGCATCTTCATTAGTTTCTCCGGTTGTTAGTGGTTCAAAGTGTCCATTTTCTAAATTGACTCTAGAAACTGGTTTCTTCAATAAATTCTCACCAATTTGACACAGTTTATTCAAGTTCGCCTCAGTAGCAATGTCAACAGAAGAATCTATTCCAGTTAATGTGTCATCCTGAATTCGGAGGTAATTATCTTCTGAATGAAGAGCTTGAGTGACAGCAGATAAATGAAAATCAACCATATCACCACTTGATTGAGTAAAAACATCAATTAAAGGATTAGAACCACTATGTGTTAGCCAATCCAATAAACCCCATTTGGCTGCCATTTGTGCAGTGAATTTTTCCTCATTTTTTGCTGTCCCAGTGCCTATTGAAATTATTAGAAATCGACCATATTCAAGAGGCTTGATGGGGAAGAAATCAGGACTTTGATTGATGATTTGTTTTGTTACTTCGTTCATGGCAACTAAAGCCTGCATCATAAAAAATAACAAATTAATTAGAGACAAAAAAAACTTAGCGACGAATTCAAAAATAAAATTTGTATTTTTTTAATCTCTGAGTTTCCGTCGTTTCATCTTTTTTAAGTTATATATAATTGATCATATATATGTCATTGCACAATACAATTTTGTTTAGAACATACCGGGTTATTTGCACAAACACCGGGTTATACATTATGAAATATACTATTATTTGATTAGTTGCACTAAATAAAATTTTAAAAAACTAATTACTTATTATTTTATCGAACATACCGGGTTATTTGCACAAACACCGCCATCAATGAGATTGAACTCGAACTCCTCTTCTTTTCCGGTTTCTTCAACTTTATTTGTGAAGGTGTGAGCAGGAAGATAAGTAGGTGCAGCTGAGGTACTAATGCATATGTCTGAGAGTTTAGCATCCAAAATAGGAGATTTCTTAAGCTGCATAAATTTCAAACCACATTAGTCTAGGTTTGACCATTGAAATAAAACTATTTTTGGAAATTAAATAAAAAAGTAAACAAGACAAAATATATAATTAATTAAAAACAATTTTAAATTCACAATTGGAAAATATTCCATTATTATACATATAAGAAATTAATTAACCTGATAAGATGAAAAAATAATTGGCTGCAAAGTCTTGATGTCAAATGAAGGAATAACAATGTTGGTGATGGTCTCATGCAACTTAATGTCTCCAAGTTTCTCTCTTACAACCTCATGAAGATATTTTCCATCATATTTGGGTCCTCCAAGAGATCTCATTACCTTTGCTAATAATAGCCCACCTAGGCCTCTGCATGAAATTCAACCAACAAAAACTTCAATAACTACCTCAATTATATATACCTCAGATCGAAATAAATATAAAATTTAGATATTTTATTTGAACATCAAAATAGAGATATCTGTTTATCTATTTTTAATCTTTTAAAAACTTGCACATATTTCAAAAATACACACAGAAATAAAAAGATATCGTATTTAACATAAAAAATTATGTTAAAAAATAATTTTTCTTTATTAAGTGTCATTATAATTACCAATTTACCTAGGTTGTGGGAAAATTTTTGGGCAATGTTGAAGGTAAAAAGGCTTGATATCTTTGGCAGCAAAAAGTGGACGATTGTTTTTATCTGGAGCAGCTAACATGGCAGTTACAAGACCTCCTGTACTTGTTCCTGATATCACATCAAAGTAGTCTGCAAGCCTTGCATCTTCACCATCCAATTCCTACACATACAACTTAATTATTAATTACTATATTACATACAACTATTATTAACTACTATATATTTTCTTTCAAAAAAATTAAAATCTCAAATATAAATCAAAATTTAAATTTAAATTTAATCCTCTAAAATCCTTCTAGACTTATCGCTCAAATATACCTTTGAAGTTAACACCTTTAAATCTGGAGAGAATTTTTTTTTCTTCAGATCTAATAATTTATCTGATTGTTGTACCGTTAAATAATTGATTTTAATTCGTATACACAATAAAACTTTTTTATGCATGTATTTAATCAAATTAGGTAGATATTTGAAGAGATATTTTAATTAAGAACTAACTTATATTTTTTTTACATAAAGAGAGTTTACTCTCATCCTCACTTCCATTATTACATTACTCTCATATAGTAATAAATTAGCACTTAATTAAAGAATGTATATTCTAACATTACTTTGATTTCATACCTGAAGGTGAGATTCAAGGAATTCAATAATTGCAGCAGGAATGAGTCCCCTAATACCACCACCATCAATACTAAGAATTGTTACCAAGTTTCCATAAGTAGGTGGTTGAATTTGTTCAACAGATAAATTTGTGACTCCCTCCATTTTTTGAGTAAAGATTAATGCTAATGAAAATTAAGGCTGTAATGAAAATTAAGGTTTATTTCTGAGTAGGAAGTGTTATGCAAACAAATAATTAATAGTTTGAGATATGAATATGATACATAACTAAGATATTTATAATGGAATGCAAGTGGAAGGACTGAGTCAAAGTCTATCTTAGATTTAAGGAGCAGTCATTAGGGGCTGCTGATCAATGGTTTAAATTATAGATTAAGGTACCCCCCCGGTTTGAATATGTCATAGTGGCTACTGCAATCAATTACAAAACATTAATATATAGTAGAAATATAAACTTGGTAATTATTAGGATTATTAATTAATATTATCCCAACTTAGAATATATCTAATCCAAAGGACATCTTTGGAGTATCCTTTTATTGGTTTGCTGTTACATTTTGTCTTTTTGGGTAACCTTGGGTTTTTAAGAAAATGACTCAGTAATTTAGAGTTTGACTAAAAAATTGTTGTACCTAAAAATTGAATTCGGGCTCTTTTAAATAATTTTTTTAATTAATAAAGTTTATTGATCATTTAAGTCAAATGTCTTAGTTTGGTTTGTAATTTTTATTTTAATATTTCTTCCGTCTTAAATTTTTGGTCCTTTTAGTTTTTTGGTTTTGTCTCAAATATTTTTTGGTTCTTTTAAGAAACTAATGCACAATTAGTACTATTTTACCATTGATACCCTTACTAAAACATTAATTAAATAAACTTCTTTTATTTTTTTAATAAAGTAAGAGTGAAAATGACTTAACTTATCAATTTTTATTATTTATTAATTTTTAATCTGCGTGCAAAACTCTAAAAGTTTTCATTCTGAGGGAGTATGTTTAAATATATATGGACAGCTCTAATATTCAAGAGTGAACATTGAAAATAAAAATTACTATGATTAATTGAGCTACTTGTAAATTAATTAGACTCATTTTATTAAATATTCGATTAAATTTAATTGATTAATAGTAGTACATCACAAACGTACAATAATTGAACCTCAATTATATAAACGATCGAGTCAATGTCTTGCAACCTTAACATTGATAGTTTGTGAATTACTGATTTGCATACGTGAGAGTACGTACGAGGGATAAATTAATCATTTATTTCAAACCATGATATTGATAGTAAATCCCTTTCTTGGCGCACTGACAAGAAATTTCAACGTTGAAAATCTTGTATGATAATAAAATTATTGTTTTTCTTACTCATTCTCAAATTTTTTGGTTAGTTGATTTAATGATGATTAACATAGAAAATCACAATTCGATCTCACACAACTGCGATTAAAAGAGACTTAAACCACTTGATGTCAGAACTGACTCCGAATTAGATTATGCAGTTTAGTAGACCGGATCCTAGTGATGAAAACCCAATAAAAAAAAAATAACTCTTCTATGTGTGTTTTAGTGTTTATATAATAGTAATCCACTTGTTTGGTGCAGTGACAAATTACTAATTTACGGTTAATTTTGATGAGTCTCAATAACATATTAAATAATTTTTAATTTATCTAATTTTTTTATGGATGATTCATATGATATAGATTTTCAATTAAACGGTGAATTTTGTAAAATTCGTATTCGTTAGTAATATTATTCATGACTAGTCCACCATGAACCACTTGATAAAATAGTCCATATTAGAATTTTCCATAAAGCATATTATATAATATTCTTATTTAAATCATATACTTCAAATGAGCAATGAATCTTAGTAATTTCAATCTTAATTAAAAAATAAATAGTCTGACTAAAAATTATCCTAGTTAGAAATCAAATTCAAATACTTTCAATCAATTAAATTTTAACTAAAATTTGTTAACCATTTAGATCAATTCCTTGATAATACTATTTATATTTCTATATAATTAATCCCTCTGTCCCGTATTATAAGAAAAAAATCATTTTTTATTGTCCCAAATTATAAAAAAAAAGAAACAACTTTTACCATTTTCAAGGTTTACTTTTACTTATTCTCATAAAATTAAATACAAATTGCATTTAATTTATTCTCTCTAAAACACAAAAAATCATACTTTAAATTATCACATTTTACTTTTGTTAATAAGTGTGAAATATTTTTTTTTATATATTATAGAACGGATGGAGTATATTATATTAAAATATTATTGATTGCTTAATTGTTTCTATTCTGGATTGGGCCAAGAGCTGACCTAAATCCGCTCTTGCTCGAGTCACGGGGTAGGCCCAACAAGGACTCATTCCTGCTCTTCAACCTATCACGCCACGTGCTCCTTAGCACGAGTCCGCAGAGCCTAACCACTTCTCCTAGGATCGTGGAACCGCTCAAGCAGGATAGCAACTGACAACAACTTTATCCTTTATTGAAGGAGTTATCCTGTCAGTCGCTCTTAATAAGTTACTCAACACGGCCCATTAAGAGGACCTTTGCCCAGCGCTTGAGGCAACTACGTAAGCTCTCCATCACATGAGAGCTAGGTATTCAATTCTCTCTCTCTTATTCTTTGTATCCGGTGGACGAATTGCTGCTTGACGTTGTGGACGACGGTTCTCTGACCATACATTTTCTGATCAACAAGTTAGATAAGTTTCTTTGTGCTGGCGGATTTTTAAGCTTACTTTTAACTCTTGTTTCTTCTCGATTAAATGCATCTTATGCTTGAATAGGATTGCTTTTTTTTTTTTTTTTTAATTAAAATATATTATTTGACTTCTTCAAAAAGAAAAGTTATAATTTATTTTTTTGAAATGAATAAAAATCTCCAATGTTTAGATTCAGAAGGAGAATTGTCAATGTGTAAAAAAAAGGAGAATTGTCAATGATATACACTCACAATTTTCCAATATAAATCCGTGTACGAAAAATGACAAAAAATTAATATGTAATTTGGTTGCTTCCTACAATCTTACATTTTTGTTCTTTTCTGTATGAAAAATGACAAAAAATTAATATGAAAACTCATGCAGATCCGATTAAGTGGCATGGTCCCCCAAGTGAAACGTTTTGCCTAAGCAACTACAACAAATACAGACAAGTGTATATATATATATATATATATATATATATATATACACACACACATATAACAAAGAAAATAAATAAATATGTTCATTGAATTGTCAATTGTATGGTTTAGGAAAGAAACCAGCTAGGGATCCTTTTGAATTGTATGGCAACAGATTTTACTAGAGATCTCACTATATTAGACATTATTTAATTTAAGGGTCAGGATGGCTTAATCGTAGCAAAAGTGCGTAGATCAAGAAAATTGCAGGGCGCATATCCAAACGAAAACTTTTTTTTCATTTTATTTTAAAATCGAATCTAATTTTATAATATAGAATAGTGATTCAAAAGTTGATATAATGTATGTCTATCGGACTTTTTAAGACAATTATAGATCTTATGAGGCAATTCTAATTGGTCAATAAAAACGAATTTCAATTTAATTTGTTTTTTATTTTTTCTTAGTTTATCCTTAAATAGTCTATTATGAAAAGCAAAAAGGGGTAAAGTAACTTTGTGTTAATTGTTTTCAAAGTGAAAGTGCAGCATACAACTCGGCACTAGTTAAGAACTAAAATTGGTAAACTTTACATTGAAATTACTATTTTTTATAGGGTTAAATATGTTTTTGGTCTCTGTAGTTTCAACGAATTTTGTTTTTAGTCCCTGAAGATTTTTTTCACACTTTTTAGTCACTGAAGTTTTTTCCATCAGTGTTTTTAGTCCCTGCTTTTCATTCAACTCGTGCATATCATTCGAAATTTTAAATTTTTTTCTACGGTCATGTTTAGTACATTATATGAATTTCTCTCTTACAAAATTTTAATTTTTTTTAACAAGAGATTAATTAAATATGATTTTTTTATTTTTTTGCATATAAAAATTCATAAATAATTCATCTTATGTTAAAAAATTCTAAATTTTTATATCGGAGATGTTCTTATAATATTATAAATATGAATACAAAAAATCATTCAAAATTGTAAAAGTATACAATATATACAAGAGTTTGATTAAAAATATGGACTAAAAACACTGACGAAAAAAACTTCAGCGACTAAAAAGTGCGAAAAAAATCTTCAGAGACTAAAAATGAAATTCTGCAAAACTATAAGGACCAAAAAAATATTTAACCTTTTTTTATATTTTAAATATATTGAGTACTACACAAGTTTCAAGAAACTTATACTACTCCTTAACTAATGCCCCGCATTTTCCTTAATTTAAGTATTTGGTATCTAAAATAATAAAAATAATATTTTGTTCATTAAATATTGTATTTTATAAGTTTAATATTTAAAAATGTATTCAGCGTTATTTTATTCTTCGGTGTTGTTGTATTATATGATGTTTTCTTTTATGGATGGCTTTGTGGGTGTGTGTGAGAGAGATGAAAAGGTGGCGGCGATGAAGAAACAAATTAGTTGGAGGAGTAGAGCATTGTGATAGTGTTCTGGACTGGGACAAGAGCTGACCCAAATCCGCTCCTATCCGGGTCACGGGACAGACCCAACAAGGATCCAATCTTGCTCGTCAACTTAGCATGCCGTGTGCTCCTCGACACGAATAAACATAGCTTATCCACTTCTCCTAGGATCTTGGAACCGCTCAAGCAGGATAACAACTGACATCAGCTTCCCCCTTTATTCAAGGAGCTATCCAGTCAGTCACTCTTATTGGGCTGCTCATCACGGCAGATTAAGAGGACTTTGACCCAACACTAGGGGCAACTATATAAGCTCCCCTTCACAGGTGAGCTATGTATTTTATTCTTTACACTCTCTCTTACTCTCTCTATTCTCTGTATCTCTTGCCGTCTCTGACTTTGGCATCGGAGCGCCTGCAGGTACAAACCCCTTCCGGTGCACGAATTGCTGCTCGACACCGTGGACGACGGTAATAACAACAACAATGCTGACGTCGTTCCACCGCTCCTCCCAAGCACGGAGGACACTGTCATCATGCCGACGGACACCACTGCTCAGCCGATACCGGAATCGACCCCAGGGATGGACGAGAAACATCCCTCGTCTCTAAGGATGAAGATGTTGTTTAGTTTCTCTCGGAGCGAAAGAGGGAGAAACAACCGCTTGGTACGCCAAAAAAATCGGCAGGAAATCCTTCAACCGAACTCCCCGCGAGTTTTGGATGTAACTGCTTTGGTCAATGTTTTACATGAGACCATCAAGACTATCAACGAGCAGAACACTCGGATCAGGACGCTGGAAGACGGCCAGCGCCAAATATTGAACTACTTTCGACCTTCTCCTCCCTCGCGGAGGCAAGAACGCTCGGAAACCCCGCCTGCCCGACGGGCAGAGCCAAGCAGATGACCTGTCCTCGAGCGGCCACAAGACAGCCGAGCAAAAATCTAAATCTTCTCCTCGAAGGAAACAAATCCTACTCGGAGGTATGACCCAGGACATCCGTGGAGGCGACCATCGGTCACGAGGAGATAAGTCTCCTTCTCGGGACGAAACTCCTACCCACTCACCGGGATGGAGTGATGATGAGGTCTATCGAGGTCCACTCTCCAAGCAGATAATGGACCTGGAACTGCCTCATGGGCTACAGAAGCCACCCCAACTCGAGAAGTATAACGGGCTCACCGACCCCGACATACACATCCAGAACATTGAGGTCATCCTCAACTACCCGGGGGTGAGAGGAGGCATCAAGTGCATAATCTTTCCGACCTCACTGGTCAAATGTCCCATGGCGTGGTACAGAAGCTTGCCCCAAGGGTCCATCACCTCCTGGAAGGACTTGTGCAAGCAGTTTACCAGCCACTTTACCGCTTCCCGGAAACATCCGAAGATGGAAGCAAACTTGGAAGTCGTCGTCCAAGGAAAGAACGAATCTCTCCGCAGCTACATCGAGAGATTCAACAAAGAAGTTGTACATGTTGATACGAACGATGACATGAAGAGGTATCTTCTGCGGAAAAATCTCTGCGATGGAATCGACTTCAAAAGAGCAGTTTGGATCGAGAATAAAAATTATGATTAATTGAGCTACGTGTAAATTAATAGTAACACATTTTATTAGACTCATTTTATTAAATATTCGATCAAATTGAGCTACTTGTAAATTAATAGTAGTAAATTAATTATTACTCATTTTATTAAATATTCGATCAAATTTATTTGATTAATAGTATAGTACATCAAAAACAATAATTTAAGCTCAATTAGTCAATGTCTTACAACCTCAACATTGATAGTTTATGAATTTGTATACGTGAGAGTGTACGTGGGATAAATCATAGTCACACTTAAATAAAGACTAAGGCTCCGTTTGGCCCGACTTTTTTTAGCTTTAAATTCTCTTTTTAATCAAAAGTTGGGCCAAACACATTTTTAACAAAGCTCTTAACCGTAAAAAGCAGATTTTTCAATGTGCAAAATTGGATTAAATGAGCTTCTAGAAAAAGAGATTGAAACCTACTTTTGAAAAAAAATCCGGAGCTTTTTTTGCAATGATTCCGCTTCGAATCCCACTGAAGGCTCTTTTTATTATTATTTTTTTTTCATTTTTTAGGTTTATTTCATTTAAATATTATTAGTTGTTATTATCTTGTTTTAAATTTTTTACTTTTAGTACAAATCTTTTTTAAAAAAAATATATTTTACTAAACAAATTTTAGATTAAAGATAACTTTGAAGTTAAAAAAAACAATAATTACCAAACAACTTTTGCTTTGTTTTTGAAAGTTCTTATTTTCACTTTTAATTTTCCATCAACTTCTAAGAGCTAAAAAAGCCGGGCCAAACGGACCCTAATTTCTTAAGTGCTTATGTGAAAGCCAGATAATACGTAGTAGTAAATCACTTTCTTGGCGCAGTGGATTATAAAAAAATTATATAACTTTCTGGGTGCAGTGACAAATCATTCATATTTTTCAACAAGAGAAATCAACCCCTAAATGACATATGATTTAAGTGGTTCTTTTTTCTTTAGAAGAAATTATTTGGAAGAATTCAGATTCAATTTTTAATAAAAATAATTTTTAATTAGATTTTTGTTACGACGAACTCTAGATTATCGGAATTACTTTTTTCCTAGAAATAAGAGAGTTTATAAAATAAAAATTGACAACTAAGTAAATTTCAATGTTGAAGATCTTGTATGATTATAAAATTATAGTTTTTCTTACTCATTCTCATTTTCTTTTTGTCCAACTAAATAAATCTTATATATGTGTATAGTAAATCACTTACTTCGTGCGGTGACAACTTACTAACTTTTTTAATAAAAAAAGCTTAATTAGTTCAATGATTCCTTAAAAACATTTTAGGTTTTATAATAGTCCCTTAAAGGAAAAAAAAAAGGTCCGAATTAGTCCCTTAATTATAAGAACGTTTAGTCACAATGGTCCAAATTGAAATGGTTCCTAACTTTTCATATATTATACAGTATAGTGATAAAATTCCAAAATCCTCATATTGTTATAAAATTTCAAAATGGTGCATTGATTGCAACTATAAATCTAGAGTTGAAGTTGCCTACTCGTGCTTAGCGCTATCGGGTTTGGGCGCAGATATAAGTAATAGACGATCCGATCATAAATCTTATAGCAGGTGACCCAACGAATCGTGGGGAGACTCTGATACCATCTTAGAATTGAGTAATGAGTCCAATTCAACCTACAAAACTGGTTTGTAAGGTGATGATTGCATTTACTTATAAACACATATTCAAATCATCTTAAAATGTAGAGTTTCTTAACACTTAACCACCCAAATGCTCTAAATTGTTTTATCGTCGGATGCCATGACTTAATCACCTAAATGCTTTGTTTCTTTGATCTTTCAAAATAAAATGAAAGAAAAAAAATCAGGGATAACCAGGGCTAATAAAGGCCAAAAAACCAAGAAACAAACACCACCGACCACAGAGAAAAAACAAGACGTGGGAAGACCCAAAAATGATATAACCACAAACCACAAGTCAAGTGCACAATACCAACACTAACAGAGCTAGACTAAGCCAAAATCATCTGCAAGAGGAGAAAAATAACAACACTATCAAATCCTAGATTCGGGTTCTAGGTTTGGAAATCTCTCAAATTCGAATCCTAGCTTGTAAAGGTTAATGAGCCCGTTTGTTTTGGATTTTTTTAAGAATAGATTTTGTTGTGTTAGAAAATTTTGTATAAAAGTTTCGAATGAAAATTTTGTTTGAATAGTTATTCTTAAAATGTTATTTTAGGTATTTCATCATTTTATTGAAAAAAAAATTGAATATCAAAATTTCAAAAAATACTTAATTTTGAAACTATTTCAAATAGATTTTCACAAAAATCATTTTTGAAATACAACTTTTTAAAAAAATTGCGATTTTGACTATGTTTTGAACTTCAATAATATACATTTATGTTATATGATATCAAAATTAGTGTTTCAATTTAGAAAAACGAATACAAAAAAACTTGTAATATTTTGAAAAACGATTTTACAAAATCTATTTTAAAAAATCCAAAGAAAAAAATCCATTTTTTTAAAGCTGAAACAAACGAGCCCAATATCATTAGGATAAAAATCGAAATGGAATCCAAATAAGGAGTATTTTGGGTTTTGGAGGCCTGCAAGCAATATGGGGTCTAAAGAGCAATTTTTCAACCCATGACAATGATGGGCCGAAGCCCAATATCGTTCCTCACTTTCTAGAGCCATGGCATGAACCGAAATGTTTCCTAACTTTTGATATGGCATATTCTCGTGACAAAATTCCTAAATCCTCCTTATATATAGTCTCTCAATATCTTCCTTGTACCTCTTTCATTACATTTCATTCCATGCACAAAACCGACCGAGATACACTCCCGCCATCTTCGCCTGCAACTTCTAATACATCATCTTCGCAAAAAGAACACTCAAGTCATCAATCAACGACCCTATTCTCTTCTCTTTCAATTTCACAACTATGATATTCAAATTCTCATCACATTGCGATAATATTTACACAAATAAATAAAATAAAAACAAACAATGCATCGAATTTGTTTTAGAACCAAACCCCTTCTTCGTTTTCCTCATCCTCGTAAATACATTTCTTCTTCATCATCATCTTCCAATCAAAATCTCAACAGTTCACATTCATCCGAAAAACCTCTACAAAATCCCCAAACTACCCCTCCAACCGTTCCTAACAAACTCTCTCCTGTTACTTCTTCTCTCTCATCTCTCTCAAGAACCTCCGTTATCGCTCTCTCCGCCGCCGTTGTCGCTTCCGTCGCATTTATTTCCTACGATTACGGTCGCGTACAACAATTCGATCACGGAGGACTCCAGAATCCTGTCTACTCCGGCGCCGAGCACGCTGCGCAACGTTCCGCCGAATCTGTAAACCGGATTTTCCATCACGTGAAACGAACCGGTGTTGCTGCTACGGTGCTATGGCAGTCGTTACGTTCTGTGTTGTCGTCGGCGAATCACGAGGTTCGTTCTGGATTCGAGATTCGTGTTGCGGCGTTGCTGGCGGATATCGCTGCTGCGAATTCGAGCCGTAGAGCAGCGATTGTTGGTGCCGGTGGTGGTGCTGTTGTGGATTGGTTACTTGATTCTGTGGCTGTTGTGAAAGATGCTGGTGGAGGTACTCAGGCGGAAGCGGCCAGAGCGTTGGCCTATTTGATTGCGGATCCTGATGTTTCTGCTGCGGTGTTTGCGCGGCCTCACGCCGTTCCGAATCTTCTGAGGTTTATCTTCTCTTGCAAGCCACGGCGTTCTAAGAATAAAACGGTAATAATCGGGTTAGGGTTTTCTTTCTGAGTTGTAACAATCCGATTTTACCAAGCTTGAATAAGACCTAGTTTGAATTGTAGATGTGGTAGTTTTTCTTAATTAAACAAATTGCGATTGCATAATCTAGATATGTTTATTTTCTTGCTATATATTATATGTATTATATATTATATAAATGAATGAATGCAAGGTTCACTATTGAGATGTTGACATCATGCAATTTTTTATGGCAGAAGAATTCAAGACGTAGTGCATTTGATGTTTCTGATTCTTTGAAAGGTAGGAGCATGCTTGTGGCTTCTATTATGGATATTGTTACTTCCAGCTGTGACAATGTAGAGAATGTATTTTTTAAGCCGTCTTTGCCTGGAAATGCTGAAACCAGAGATATTGCTGAAGCATTACAAGTTATCGAGGAAGGGGGTTTGCATTTGGATGAGCCACCTGAGGATGATGATGGTGGTGGGATAGGAGGGAAAGGGATTGGAATCAAGATACTTGAAGGTACCACTGTTTTAGGACTTTCAAGGACCCACGATGCAATGGAGTTGGATAATGCTGATTTTGGTCATGAAGAACCGTTGAAGGACAATACACCGTCAACACTTGTGTACCATAAGTTTGATGATTCACGGGTAAAAAACAATATGTCCTCTGTTGTTGTACCTGGTCTCTGGGATGATTTAACCTATGAACATGTTGCTGTTCCTTTTGCTACATGGGCATTGGCAAATTGGGCAACAGCATCACAGTTGAATAGATCTCGTATTCAGGAACTAGATCAGGATGGAAATGCTGTCTTGTCTGCTTTAATGGCACCTGAGAGATCTGTAAAATGGCATGCAAGTTTGGTGGTGCGGTTGCTTTTAGAAGATCGCGATACACCTTTGAATGAATCTGTTTCTGATTGGAGTTCCCATCTTCTTTCTACTATATCTCATGCATGTAAGCATGACGATGCTTCGTTGGCTCAGGTAGCTTTTTCTGCCTTTCTTTTATCTGTTGAGAGGAGTCCTGAGGTGCAGAAGACAGTGATGGAGAAGGGTCTTAATTTGATGAGAGACATTGCCAAGACAACAAAACATAAGCAGGTGCAAGAAGCAATAGCAAAGGCATTAGAACTACTTTGTACTGGTGATCGCCATTTATCTCTTGAAGAGAGTCAAAAGTGGTCGGGCATTCTCATTCCATGGGTTTTTGGAACATTTTCTTCTGATGTTCTACGAAATTCAGCCATAAAAATTCTGTCTCAGATCCTTGAAGATTATGGAACAACATCCTTACCACTTTCCCAAGGATGGTTGGCCATGCTGTTAAATGAAGTACACAATTCCATCAAGAAATCAATTGATAAAGGAGCCAGTCAACCAAAAAGTGATAAAGTGAAGGTATAAAAATAATTAATTTTGTCTCTCTTTCTGTTAAAAAACCGACATGCTATAGTTATCTGTTTGTACTGCTTTGGTTCCAAGTCAACTTTTGATGTATGTTTTAGCTGTCTTAACTTTTGCAGACTTTAATCAATAATGCAAATATTGCTTCTGCTGCACAAGTTGCAAATCAGCTTTCCAGTGCTGTTGTTAATCTGGCAGCTAAACAACTGAGCGCTGTGTCTAATTCTGAGGATACATCGCCACTGGCAGATTTTCTTTCTCTGGAACCTTTAGCAGGGCCGTTTAAAAATTTAAAAAAGGATAGTCTGCCTAAATTTGGTGCTGCAGATTCTGCCTCGGCAACCCTTAAAGGTATTAAGGCTCTGACTGAAGTTTGTGCAGAAGACTCCGAGTCTCAGGACAAGATTGTTGATTTTGGTATTTTATGTTTGCTGAGGCGCTTTTTGTTGAATGATGATTATGAGAGACTGGCTGCTATTGAAGCTTACGATGCATCATCAAGAGCGCACGAGAGGAAATCAAATGAAGGTGACGAACCACCTAAATCAGATATAAATGATCCATCTAGTGTCCGAGTTCCACCTACAGCTCATATCCGCAGGCATGCAGCTCGGTTGTTGACCATCCTCTCACTGCTTCCCAGAGTTAAGAAGGTAATCATAGCTGATAAAACTTGGTGCAGTTGGCTTGATGATTGTGCTAATGGTAAGATTCCGGGTTGCAGTGACCTTAAGTTGCAAAGTTATGCCAGAGCAGCGCTTTTAAATATATTTTGCAATGACCGGATTAATGGAAGGTCTGACAGTGCAAGCCCTTCTGGTGGTAGTGGTGTAAATAATAATAATATGTGTCCCCGTTATGATGACATGATATTCTTGATAAATTCTCATCTTCCTCACTGGAAGTGTTCCAATGAAACAGATCAACAAGGATCTTTCTCAAAAGACATAAAAGATTCGACAAAAAGCAGCCTAGATGCAGATTTTCCTCAACTGGATGTGGTTTTTGTCCATGGCCTCCGTGGAGGCCCTTACAAAACTTGGCGTATATCAGAGGAAAAATCGTCAACTATGTCTACTTTGGTAGAGAAGATTGACGAGGATTCTGGAAAGCTTGGAACCTTTTGGCCCGGTGAATGGCTTTCCAGTGATTTTCCGCACGCTCGCTTGTTTACCCTCAGATACAAGGTATGACTTCTTAAGATTTTGATCTGTCTACCTTAGAAAGACGACTCTAGTTTATAAATTCTTGTATGCTTTTTATTGTTAAATATACTTCTAACAGATTATTTAGAGCTTGCCTCGTGTGATCCTCTTCACCTGCATCTAACTCTTGATGGTTTATACAGACTAATCTCACACAGTGGTCCGGAGCTAGCCTGCCTCTTCAGGTTACACTTTTCTTCACCTCTTTATCTGTTATTACTTGATCAATAGTTAGAATTGCATTTTATTTCTCCACCATTAACTATTTTTTAAGTTATTTGGGAATTTGCCAATCCTTGGCAGGTCTCTTTTATCTCTCCATTGGTTCTCCTCACACTTGTTGCTTTACTTTCCAGTTCATATACATGTTTATTTGAAACTTGCAGGAAGTTAGTTCTATGCTACTGGAGAAGCTTGTTGCTGCAGGAATTGGGGATCGACCTGTTGTTTTTGTTACTCACAGGTTAGTATGGCTGTTGGACAAAAACACAACTAGCTGTTCTGATTTTGATTTTTGGAGAATGCTAACATAGGCACATGTTAAGAAAAACTCATTTTAGAAATATTTTTCTTGAAAGTTGTTCATTCAACTTTTAATATTTTTCTTTATTTGTTTTTTCTCGTGGTCCTCTTTTGTCTGCAGCATGGGGGGCTTGGTTGTGAAGCAGATTCTCCATTCAGCAAAGGAGGAAAGATTTGATAATCTTGTAAATAACACAAGAGGAATAGTAAGTATCAACTCCTTAATTAAATAGTAGTATATGTTTAAAAAATTGTATGTTCTTCTTTTTATGCTTTATTTTTTCTCGTAGGTGTTTTATAGCTGTCCACATTTTGGCAGCAAACTTGCTGATATGCCTTGGCGAATGGGCTTTGTACTTCGTCCTGCTCCATCGGTTAGCATTTAAAGTTACCTGCCCTCATTCAACAGTAGATGTTAATTAATGTATTTCCTATTATAATAAATTTGTTCATTTGGATGAATTTTTAGCACTTGGTTCTTAATGTTGTATAGATAGGAGAGCTAAGAAGTGGGTCTTCAAGATTGATTGAGCTTAATGATTATATTCGTCAACGTTATAAGAAAAGCGTTCTTGATGTCCTCAGTTTTTGTGAGGTAATCAGCATTTTAGATTTT
The DNA here is from genome assembly GCA_951799995.1 of Trifolium subterraneum. Lineage (NCBI taxonomy): Eukaryota > Viridiplantae > Streptophyta > Magnoliopsida > Fabales > Fabaceae > Trifolium > Trifolium subterraneum. The sequence continues at coordinate 57,458,000 of OX637463.1, forward strand.
TCTTTTAAGTATCATGCTGGTGTCATTTTCTGAGTTTGAGTTATCACTGTTTTTTGCAGACTAAGGTAACTCCAATAGTAGAAGGTTATGGTGGATGGGCCTTTCGAATGGAAATTGTACCAATTGAGTCAGCATATCCTGGATTTGGGGAACTAGTTGTAAGTATATTGTGAAACTATCTACTGTGACTGACAAAAGAAATTAAATGAAAAATAAAACATATTTTTTGAGTAAGCTTTAAGTCAAGTGAACCCATCCTGAATTCCCTGCTGCAAAGGCAGTTCCCTCTGCTAATTATGCCCAAGAATAAATTTCCTTTTTTTCTTTTTAGAAAAATAGAGTGAAGTAACTAATGTTACTGCCCCTGTAGTTTAATGATTTAAGGTTATCACTTTTATTTTCATGATGATTTTGGTCGGGTTGATCTTGCCTTTTCTCATTTTAATCTGCTTGAAAGATCCTTCTTAGATTTGGTTTGATTGCATTGTTTACTGCATTGCTTTCAACTTCCTTTGTTCTGCCGCCAACTAGACAACTGCATTATGTACGGAAGTTATTTACAGTCCTCAGAATGAAACAGTGTCTGTGACTGTGAGTGCATCGTTTTACAGTGATTTAGTTGATGGTCCTATGAAAGATGCGTCCGATAACATTTATCTGCATGTCCTTTTAGTAAATGTTCTATTTGGTTTGAGGGTAGGGAATTATTTTTATTCCATTACATACCTAGTTATACTTATTCATATTTTTTAAAAATTAAAAATAGATATGCAAGTTTTAATCCTGCATACTACATTATGATTTGCCCAATTAACTCTTGTTCTTCCAGTGGAAGCCGAAACTTACTTTTTGGTGGGGTAGAGAGGTTTGTTGTAGCCTCTAGGGGGTCCAATTGGACCTAGGATGTACGAGAAATAAGGATGTGAGGACCGAACCTCACCACTAACCATGGGCACTTGGTCATACCAGCTTTACTATGATTTTTGGCATATAAAAGTTAAAATGATATAGGATCTGAAACATCTGGAATGGTAAATCTAACACTCCTGTGGCAATTCACGAGAGATTCCATTTTATAGATGTCGTTTTGTTTGGTTTAAGTACTTTGTCATTTTGGTGCTGTAACTATTGACTGTAATACTTTCCGTTTTGTTTCTTTGATGTACCTAAAGTGCACATGTGTGAATTGCTCGTTGATTTAGTTTAAAAGTACATTGTGATCCTGACTCATTAAAATCCAAGGGTGGATACACCCTAGTATTCATATCAGAGGACTCTATCCAATATTTTAAGTTTCTCTTTTTTTAGTATAGTTCTTCACTTTAATTTTTGATTTCCTATTTATCTTGAAATTCTGAAACAGGTTTTGGAATCAACCGATCATATAAATTCTTGCAAGCCAGTGAACCGCTCAGACCCTTCTTATACAGAGACATTAAAGTTCTTAGAGAAATTGAAAGCATGCTATACCTAAGTAGACATGTTTCAACGATAGATATGTAAATACCTAAAGAGCTAGGTAGGCGTTTCAGCGTGGCATTTATATGTCAAATACGCAGGATGCTTGTACATCCTGTGGCATCGACTTGATACCGTTTAACATATTTGGTGAAGCTTCAAGGTGGACTAAATACTAAGATATTGGCATGCCTAACTTCCATATTTTTCTATTCTTCAATCATTCTTTCGGTACTTCAAATTTTGTCGGTGTTGGAGGTCAACTTGCCCTGTGGTATTGTAATCCGTATCTCTTGTACATAAGTATCAAACACAATTGTAACCGATGTATATATCATTATATATATAAAAGTAGTTAAATCTCCAAGTAACCCTAATTTAACCCTACTAAAACCCTAATTTCATTATTAAAAAATGATGAAAAATGTCCTCGGCGGGAGTTGAACTTATAACCTTTTTGTAAAGGCTTCATGTATTAGCCACTATGACATACCAATCAATTTGAAATATTTTTGTAACCAACATGTATTGAATATGCAATCCAATCATTTTTTTCTGTAATACATGTTCAATTTTTTTGCTAAGTCTTCAATTTTTTTATACACCTACCTCAATAGAAATCGAACACATGACTTGTCACAACAATATATAATGTAATATTTTTCGGTGCTATGAAAATATTTAATTTGTTTAAATATAAATTAATTTTTATTTTAATATTTATCGTATATGCTTTATTTTTTCTCTATATATATATATATATATATATATATATATATATATATATAACTCAAGTTTAGCTTTCACAAATTTTTACTCTAACTATTCATTCTCGTCGCGTTTTATATTTTCCTCTATATATATCTCAAGTTTAGCTATCACAAATTTGTGTTTCAATTGCTACTATGACTGATCAAAATATTGAATTTCAACTTGCGCTACGTTGTTTAAGAGGTTTTTTAAATTTTATTTTATATTTTATATACTCTAACTATTCATTCTCGCCGCGTTTTATATATACTACTTTCTTTCTTTTTTACACATAACATCATAGAATTCATACTCCAATAAGTGACTTAGAGAAGTACGTCAATTATTGTCGGATCAAATATCAAACTTATTATGTTGAGTTTCACAATGACAAAGTAAGTATACCTTTTATTTCAATCGAATGTATTTGATTGTATTTGAGCATTTCACATTGATAGAGATTTAACATTGTTATTATTTTTATTTTATGGCGCGGTCATGTTACCAAAAATGTTTGCATCTGATTTTGGTGACAACAACGTACATCGTTATGCTACACTTAACATTTGTTTGGTTGGTGAGAAAATGAGAAGAGATAAATAGAAACACGGAAACCAATGCATGTATTTGGATCCAAATACTACATGCTTTGGTTTTCGTGTTTCTATTTCTCTATTATAATTTTCTCTCCTATCAATCACACCCTTATTGATCCAAACGGAAATCAATTTGAAATTTTAGTTGAAAAAATTAATTGCAGCATATATTTTAAACATGGATGATCTACATTGCGTGATTTTTATAATATTCAATATGGTGCTTGAGTGATTTTATTATACACTGTGATAACTCAGTTTGGACTAATTTTAAAAGACAGATTTAATTGTGTCAATTATTTTAAAACATTTATTATAGTTCTTTTTATATAATATATGAAAATCTACAAAACCCGTGCGATAGCACGGGTGGGTGCCTAGTATTCTGTAATTTTTTTTTTTTCCTTCTTATTGTTAGGTGTTATTTTTTTTTTTGACAAATATTGTTAGGTGTTATAAGCATAGAGGTTTTGGTTTGTATTTCTTTTTTGAAAGTAATTCAACTTCGACTCCTCAGCAAGGGCGTGGTTGGATAGGTGGATTATAAAATTCGGTCTGGCCTTGGCTAGTGAAGATAGATTTTGTTTATTTATTTTGTTTCTGGGTTCTCCCCCCTTAATTGTTTTTTTCTTTGTTTTCTCAAACAAACTAAAAGGTCTTCTTAAAGTACAGTGTTATCAATTAATGTTTCTATTTTCAAATTTTGCTTTTATTCATATATTATAATTCTATTTGTAATATATATAATAATGAGGTCAAGAACTCAACAAAAGTAGAATTACATTGGAATCAATCTAGGATAGTAATCCCTAATACATACATGAGCTAAAAAAAGTCTTTAACCAGCATTGGACATTCGTATCTCATCTTGCAATAATGAAATGAAGTAATCATTTTCAAAGCAAAAGAAAAATTGATTATTAAGTTAAATAACTTAAAACTTTTTTTTAGTTGATTATTAAGTGGGATAATCGGGGTCAAATCCCAATTCTCTGCATATATAATACAATGTCCTGCCAATTAAGCTAAATTTACGGGACAATAACTTAAACTTCTATTATTTGAAAAATTGACTACTAAGTTAAATAACTTATTAAACTTCTATTATTTTTTTAACATAAAAATAAATGTAACAATGGAGTAATAATAATTATTAAAAAATGAATATAAAATTAGATTTGGAGGTTAAGCGCGGAACATTTCCCACAAGAACACACAGAATCTGCAAGTAGAATAGAAAGAGTAGTAGAATAGTATCAGAAAGTTTCAATGCTGTTAACGGCGAAACCCACACAGCTACAACTATGGTTACCGTTCAAATCTTCAACACTTCCTAATCGAACTACCTTCAACACCAGAAGGAAAATCGTTCTCAACAACAATAACGACACCAACAACAACAACAACTCTTCTTCTTATCAATCGGTGGCACTTAAAAAGAGAAACCGATATGGGAAACTTTACCCCGGTGAATCCACCGGAATTACTGAAGAGATGAGATTCGTCGCCATGCGACTCCGCAACGACAAAATCACCAACAATTACGTAGCAGAGGACGGTGAAGATGAACTTCCTGACACGTGGCATCCTTCTATGGATGGTTTTATCAAATTCTTGGTTGATAATCAACTTGTTTTCACCACACTCGAACGTCTCATTGACGATACCGATAACGTTTCATGTAAGTTCAATAATCCGTTACTGTTCTAATTCAATAATTTATTTGAAGTTAATAATCGCGTTTTCTGGTTTCAATTTTGTTATCTGTAACTGAAAACATCAACAACGACTTGTTTGAATTGACTTATTTGAGCTTACTTACCGACATAAGCGCTTTTGAGAGTTCAGAAGTGCTTATGGAAACAACATATGACAATGACATATGCTCAAAATGTGTTTTTAGCTTATTTGTATAAACTTTTTAGGATAGATTATGAAAGCAGGTGCAACTTATAACTTAAATGAAAACAATTTGACTTTATTTTATTTTATTTTGTTACAGAAATAGCTTATACATAATTGCATTTTCTGGTATAACTTTCGGTTATCAGTCACTGAAAGCATGAACAAGGACTTGTTTGAATTGACTTATTTGAGGTTATTTATTTATTGATATAAGCACTTTTGAGTGTTTGAGAGAGCTTATGGAAACAAGATAGCTTATGAAAGTAGCTTATACCTTAAATGAAAACAAATTGACTTTATTTTATTTTAATAGAAATAGATTATACATTAGCACTTATATGATTGAGTAAGAAAAAATACTTATATATGATTAGTGCTTATGCTCATGTCATGACTTTAAATTGCAAGCTTCAACTGCAATTGAGGCCTCAATATAACGGATTTTGAGGTCTCAGCAATGGTGTCGCGACTGCAATTTTGACCGCATTGGCCAAACTTTACCACAATATAAAGGTTCAACGTAACTGCGACGACAATTTAAAACAATGATTGTTCTATAAGTACTTAATTAAGTTGTTTATTCAAACAGAGTCTAAAACATTTGTGAAATTTATTTATTTTTTGTTTGATTTGATTTCATTTTGTTAGTTACGATGATGGGTTTGTTTGTTTGTTTATATTGCAGATGCGTACTTGAGGAAAACTGGATTGGAAAGATCTGAAGGAATTTTGAAGGATATAGAATGGTTGAAGGAAGAAGGTGTTGAGATTCCCTATCCAAGTTCTCCTGGGATTACATATGCGAAATATTTGGAGGAGCTTGCGAACAACAGTCCACCTTTGTTTCTCTCCCATTTCTACAATATCCATTTTTCTCATATAACTGCTAGCCAGGTTATTGTAAAGCAGGTACTCACTTTTCTCCTCTCTTTAACGGGAAGGGAATCCAATCTAGTTAGGGGGAGCTTTTATGGTTCTTTACTCACAAAAACCTCCTTATTAGATTAGATATATTTATGGTGAATTAAACATTCGAAAAATTGAAACATAGTGCTAATTTCAAACTTATACGAAAATTTATTGTTAATCAACAAGGTGTGGTCGAGTAGCTAGTGACTTCGAGTCCTTTAACCATATGTCTAGAATTTGAATCCTGATGATGAGAATAGAGCTGCATCTACTAGGAGAGAATAGAGCTGCATCTATTAGGATAGGAGTTACCTCGTAATTGGTATTCTACACCCTCAAGGATTTGCCTACAAAGAGACTGTGAGGATACCCGGGGTCCATTCTTAGAAAACAAGAATTTATTGTTTTAAAATCTCGTAGGCCTTTACCCACAAAAAACTTCTTACTATTAGCCTATGAGACAGCATTGACAAAATTTGGATGTAAAAACTAATTTCTACTTGTACGAATTGTTTAAAAAACAATAGTTATTACAAGATTCTTTTAATATTTCTGTTAGTGCTTTGATAGGGTGCTGAATGGGTCTAACCCAATAGAAGGGGGTGTTTTAGTGGGCTTAGGGTAGGAGGAGAGGCCCAGAGTGTGGAGTCTGAGTGGAAGAAAAAGAATGGGAATGAGGGAGAGAGAGATAAGTTAAGTGCCATCTGTCCAGGAGGTTGGGATATCCCAGTAAGAGGAGTTGAGTAGTGCTCACTCACGTCATTATAAGAGGAGTTTAGGAACCAAATCATGGTAGGCAGAGAGAGAGAATGTTTTCTTCCCTCTGAGGTGCCTAGGTCTCGACTTTGTACGAGAGTTAACTCTCTGATTTCAGTTTATCAATACATTTTCTATTCTCTTCTTAATTACTGTTAACTCTGCTCTACCATGCTTCTTGAGAAACTTATCTGACTTGCTCTGACAATTAGAAGAGAAACCAGTGTCACTTAAAAGATATTTTTTTTCCTTTTTGTTTTGTTGCTAAGATATCAATTTTTTACTTGGAAGAACTGGTAACTAGCAATGTAAAGGAGGCAGATCATTTGTATCAGTTTAAGAGATTATTGAGTCAATGAATTAGTGATGAATGGATTAAATTAGTCAATAATTTGATTTGATTGTATTTTTGGATAATAAGTTAGAAGTGTATTTGATGAGCTAAAATAGTTGGAGTTCTATTTGACTAGCTTGGAAAAAGAGAATCCGATTTCAACTGATGAATTGCATGATGCCATAGATTTTTGAATTTGACAGAAAGATATTAGAAAAGCAGTTTGTAGGTGTTTGTGCACACAAATGTGTATATGTGTATGTTTGTGTGTATAGATGGGAAATCCGGTAGTCAACTCCGAATCAGACCTGATGGATTCCTTACTTTAACTCTTTAAAATTTTAATTATGTACATATTAAACGATCAAGATTTGTTTTAAGCATATCATTCTATTGCTGTTTCTTGTAGGTTTCTGAAAAGCTCCTGGAAGGTAAGGAGCTGGAGTTCTGCAAATGGGAAGGAGATGTACAGGAAATGCTAAAAGATGTTCGCGAGAAGCTTAACGTGCTTTCAGAGGTAGATTACTAGGAATTCTTTAATTGTGGGTTTACTAGTATAATGTTTAGATGCTGCATTACACTTACTTTTTATGTGTGATTGTATTTTGTGCAGCATTGGTCTCGAGCAGAAAGAAATAAATGTTTAAGAGAAACAAAAAAGTCATTTACGTTTATGGGACAGATTGTTCGTCTGATAATCTTATGAAGAGGCTGGCTGGCTCTCTGTTTTTTTTTTTTTTTTTTGTTAATAGCACTGACTTTTTTATGGTAAGCTTTCTAAAAATTATGTTCTTCCCTCAACTTTTAGAACCACTGCTTTTAATTTATAGAGGATCCGGAAGGGTCATCCCTTAGAGATGTGGCTTAGCTGGTTGGAACTACTTCAAGATCATGAGTTCTGAAATAATAATCACCATGATGTTTCAGTATTACTTAAGATCTATTTCTTACTGTGATCATTATTTCCTACTTGTGCTCTCTGTTGTGGTTATTACTTAATGCTTTTAAGATCACCACTTGAATTCTTTGTTAATTTTCCTTCAATGGTTGCTATTTACTAGTACATCTTAGCTTGTTAACTCAAATAATTTTCATATGTTTATTCTTTAATTTCATTCCAATTTTAAATTTCTCGTCCACACCATTTCTGATACACGATTGGATGGGTGCATAAGCACTCACTCATTTTTGTTTCCTATCATGGAATGGAATGGAATCTATCAAGTTTACTTTTCAGCTGTTTTCTTCTCCCATGGAATATTAAACTGTTGAGATATTCTGACACCTACTAACATATACAGTATAAATATAAACTTGAGTAGCTGCCAAAAAAATCTGATCACTTACCTAAATCCAGGAAGAAGAAGAAGAAATTTCGAGAATAATAAATCAATAGAGGTTAGGGAAGAAAGGGACATGAATCATCACCCACACATGTCCTAAAAGAAAATGGAGGTGTTGTAAGCATATTCCATGTGGAAAATAGTAACATGAAACTACATTGATAATATTGCATTGAAGGCTAAAAGTGAATGCATTTAATGGTTTTTTAATAGATAAACTACTACATTAATCGATTGGTTGAGTTTGTCACTTGGTTTATTTAAAAAACTTTTCCCAATATACTCTATCTAATTGGTAGAAATTCAAATGGATTTCACTAAATCATGTAGGTCCCATATAAATTTGGTGGGATCTATTTAAAATTCAACCAATTAGATAAAGCGTGTTGAAAATAATGTGTTAAATGGTGTGTTGCTAGCATAATTCTTTGATAAAACAATACTCACTTTTGGGCGGGGCACTAGTTCAATAAACTAAAGATAGTAAAATTATCTTGGAACTTCAATCAACATCTTAAAAGTTTAAATCTTAATTTTTTCAATGTATATTTTTTCTTTTCTTTCCCTTCTTAAACTAGTGCCCCAAAAACACTAGTTAATAAGACCCTAACAATAATATAATAATAAAAACACAATGCTTTTTTTCTAATCTTCAAAATTTGGTGTACTTTACGGTAGTGCATAGATTAACCACTTTATTCTTTACCATAAAAAAACTAACCACTTTATTTTTCCTATGCTTTGGGAATTTTATTTTTTTAATTATAAATTGAATATAATTCCATATATAAATCTTGATTAATTTTTTTTTATAATAAATCTTGATTAATTAACCCTTCAAATTGAATTGAATCATATACATAATACGATAGTTGTTTACTTAGGGATGAATATACATTTAAAATTGTCCCATGAGTTTGGCTCAATTGGTGTGACATCGCATTTTATATGCAGGGGACCGGGGTTCGAACCCGGGTCATCTCACTTATCCACCGTAAGAGTGGAATTTCTAGCCGCTAGACTACTTGACAAAAAAAAAAAAATATACATTTAAAATTACTAAAAATATTTTCTTATGTGACCGAATCATCTCTTTGAGCGCTTTTGAAAGATCGAAAAAATTTAGATTTTTTTTTTGGATTACTCTACAACTTTTTTTTTATTATCGAAAAGTTTTAGATTTAAATGCACTGTCCATGTCTCTTATTCTTAATTTTAGCCCTTATTTATAATTTTTTTTTTACTCAATTTATAAATCTTTTAATCCCCGTGTTTTGAATATCTAGCAATTTATTAACCTGGGGTTGATTTTTTATGGTTTGAAAGGTGAAGTATTATATGTGATAATTAATTTGATGAAATAAAAATGAATTATTAAGTGAGAATTCATCTACAATAGTATTTCATATCAAATTTGATTACTTTTATGACATAGATAAATAGAATCATAGATTTAAAAGTAAGAAAATTAAAATTGAGATAAAATAGTGGGTTGGAAATTGCATTTATTTCAAAAATTTAAAAACATTCATAAAGATCTTATGCGGTGCGGTTTGTTTCAAAAAACAAATCTTATGCGGCGCGGGCATCGTTGGATTGTTGGTCTATGACTGAGTCACATACAACAATCTTACATAAGATAACTATCAAAAGATAACTATCAAAGTGCCTCACAGAACAATCTTATATAGATAACTATGAAAGTGACACCCACTTAAATAGCCAATTTTTGTGCCATAAATTATGTTAAATTATCGTTTAAGGCAAACATTAATTTAACATAATGATTTTATATTGTCCTCCTTGAATCTGTTAAAGCAATGTTAGTGTCAGTTTATCTTGTTGAGTCTACTTCATCTATTTTCTTAGAGCTGAAATGACAACCAACTGATTCACAATATTATTAGGGAGATGAGTGGTAAGAAAATCAAAATCTAAATATCATGAATCTGTAAAAACAGTGTTAGTGTCACTTCATCCTGTTGAGTGTGCTTCATCTGTTTTCTTAGGAGGTGAAATGACAATCACCTGATTCACAATATTATTAGGGAGATGAGTGATAAGGAAATTAAAATGTCAGTCTCCTGAATCTGTCAAAGCAGTGTTAGTGTCACTTTATCCTATTGAGTCTACTTCATCTGTTTTCTTAAGAGCTGAAATGACAACCAACTGATTCACACTATTATTATTATTATGGAGATGAGTTGTAAGGAAATTAAAATCACAGTTTTCTGAATCCATCAGATTTAGTGTCACTTCATCCTGTTGAATCTGCTTCATTTTCTTAGGAGCTGGAATGACAATCCACTTATTCACAGTATTATTATGGAGATGAGTGGTAAGAAAATCAAAATCTCCTGAATCCTGTAAAAGCAGTGTTAGTGTCACTTCATCCTGTTAAGTGTGCTTCATATGTTTTCTTAAGAGCTGGAATGAGAACCAAATGATTCAACATATTATTAGGAAGATGGATGGTAAAGAAGTTAAAATCACAGCCTCCTCAAAGCGGTGTTAGTGCCACTCCATCTTGATGAGTCTGCTTCATCTGTTTTCTTAGGAGGTGAAATGACAACCTGCTGATTTAGTGATAAGAAAATTAAAGTTTGAGTCTCCTATATTTGCCAAATTATCTTTTACCGTGAAAGTTGCATCAATTGTTGTCCTTTCCCCAATTGCCAAACCATAGATTTAAAAGTGAGAAAATAAACATTAAGATAAAACAGTGGGTTGAAAAGTGCATTTATTTCAAAAATTCAAAAACAATCATGAAGATCTTATGCGGTACGGGCCGGTTTGATAACCATTGACCGCTGCTGGATTGTTGGTCATGATTAGTCACAGACAACAATCTTATATATAACCAATTTTTGTGCCACGAATTATGTTAAATTATAGTTTAAGGCAAGTCACAAGTGATAAAAATGCAAAAAACAAACTAAGTTTTGCAGTTTGAGTTATGCACTTGTGTTGTTACAAAGACCAAATTAAGGTTTGTTTTGTCCATGTGGTTTGGTTTGTAAAGATGAGATGCTTTGCTCGATACTTTGAAAAACAAAAAACATAAAGCATGAAGATGTGATGATCATTTTTCTAGTTTTAGTTTTTAATCCACAAGCTTTGTTTTGAAAGTTTAAAACTTTGTTGCAGTAAACTAAAAAACCTCACAAACCACAACTTCAATCTACTCTTATCTTTGTTTTGGTCATGACATTGCCTTTGGAGTTTGAGGTACAATTCTGGAAGGACTCTCCCTTCTTTGTGCCTTCCAAGTTCTCTCCGAGATTTTCTCATTTTCTAGACTCTGGTACATGCATCTTTCTCTAAATTTTTGAGCTTTTATTTCACTTCTTTTTTTTCTTCTCAATATGAGTTTTTATTAGATTAAGGACTTAAATCTTGTACCAACCCTTACATTTTGTACTCATCATGCAGTCAACACATCAGTGAAATTTTAACCGTTGATCTCGATTAAACAATCCACGACGTGCTGACTTCGTGAATGCGTGCAGGCAGAATCCGGATTATTTTATTTCCATGATTTTTACTTCAAAATATATCCTCATTCCATCATTGTTAATATGATAAATACATTGAACTTAGCAAAAATGTTCTAACACAATGGCTACTGTAGATTTCTAGTCCTACATATATACACAACACATCATAATGTCATTCAAGAGTATTATGAGAGAGCTCAAGGAAATGAAAGAGGGAATTTGTAACATGTATAGAAGAGGTGTACAAACCAAGCATATGCATAGACATGGAAAATCTCACATAGCACTTGAATGTTTCTCACCAACAACAGAATCATCATCATATGGCCTGGCCAGTGGGCTAATTTACCTCCTGAGTTGCTATTAGACATAATTAAAAGGGTGGAAGCTGGTGAAACCTCGTGGCCATGTCGTCAGCACTTGAACTATGTGGTATGCTCACTTTCCCTGTATCATTGAAACATGTAATTTTTTAGTTCTCTTTATGTATTTGATTTGTTGTCATTTATGTTTCAAACTTTGAAGGACATTGTATGATACTAAATGTGTTTGATTACTTTTGTCTTTTATTATGTTTTTTCAGCCTGCTCCGACTGTTTCATTAAGAGAAACAAGGTTACTTCCACATATAGTTTATATCTTGGTTTGAGCTCCGGTAAGATTGTCGTGCTCGCATGACTTAAATTCTCTATTTAGTAAAAAAATTGTTAGAAATTTTCTTGTTAAGAAGTCCCACATCGATGTGGCAAGATGACATGCATATATGTTTATAAGTGAGAGACAATTCTCACCTTAGAAGTTGTTTTTGTTGGGTTGAGTTAGACCCAACTCTCAATTCTCTGGGCCGGTTGCTATTAAGTTTCTAATCGGGTCATCCACCATTTATATCTGCACCCCAAACCCAACAGTGGAGTTTCTAACCGGATCCACCATTTTACACTGATAAATTTGTATAGTAATGTATGATCGGGTTTAAATATATTATTATTAAATTATAAACATATTTAAATTAATTTAAAAATCCTTTTTGTTTTTTTATTCTATTTTTTCTTATAATTTCTCAAAACATTTATATTAAATTATTAATAATCTGTTTTATTATAAATATATTTTTCTTATAATAAAATATTAAATATTTTTTTTTCTTTAAATAGTAAAAATGATTCATTGAATTTCATCCAAAAAAAAGTAAATTATTCATTTTTTAAAATTAGATGGAGTAATTCATAGCCAGATTTTACTTATTTTTCGGCCGGACTCTGGATTACTGATCCCTTCCCATAGGAATCAGAGGGTTAATATACATATAAAAAAAAATGGATAAAATGGATCCAATTCCATTTCCATAAGTATAGTTCAATTTATAAGAATATTATAATATGTAGGGGTTTGAGTTGGGTCACAAGATTGTCCGCTAACTATTTGGTTCCATTAACAATCTATTATGTAATAGATGAATTAAATGTAGATTGATTAGTAGATTAAATTGCCTCTCCTAATTGTGACCATGGTATAATTCAAGTTATTATTATAAGCTGAAAATAATAAACAACTTGATTACACAGCAGCACGACCAGGTTGCTTGATCAACGTTAAGTTTCACGTGGAAACCTCGAAAACTCTGAATTCAGTCAACCTCATCAACAAACAAGGCAATGACAAAACACAACATTAGCGGTAGAACAAATTAAAGGGCACTCTCTGTCTTTTGTCTTTCCTTTCTGTTGCCACCAAACATGTTTGAAGAACTATTTGTCCTCAACAAGGTACTAATAAGAACACAACTATTGTTATGTTTTTCTGTTTTGTCTTAATGTCTTTATTGATTAGTTAGTTAGATAAAACAAGTTGTCAAGTTTATAATGATAGTTATTAATATTAACCATTCCAATATTTTCAGGACTATCATGTGGATATCAAATCTATTAAGAAGAAATCTTCATTAACATTAAAGTTGGTAGTTTTAATGTTAGCTTCTATTTATGCAATATATATTTGCTCAATTAATTTAGAGCAACCCATGGTTGATCTCATTCGCACAAGCACTAAGTTGTTGGAACTAAGATCAATCACAAACCATTCATGTCATCCTTCTCGTGTCGAAGAATTCGATCTCCCCAACTTACATTATCCACATCCGAAAACTTTCAACAGGTAAACAGACACACACACACATGCGTCTATGAACACATAAATGTATGTGTGTGTATGTTCATAGTGTGCAATTATAATTGGTTCGTATCAAAGTATATTCTATTTGACACATCGTCGAAGGAGTCATCAGACTCTTATTGTGGACGCTTCTTTGAACAATGAAATTAACACCTTCTACTTCTACTAGACTTAACCATCGTTGGTGGGACGGAAATATGTTGTCAGCTAGTTAATAGTATGTGTATTTTGGGAGGGAGTCAAATATATATGTCTCCAATTAAAATTTATGTGGATATGATTGTTGAATTGATGTTACAAAATTAATAGTTGAATTGATGGAATTGGGCAGGGAGGAATGTGGTTGCAATCCTGTTCGATATTTTTGCATAATTTCAATGCAAAGATCTGGGAGTGGATGGTTTGAGACACTTATGAATAGTCACATTAATATAAGTTCCAATGGAGAGATATTTTCTGTAGCTAAAAGAAGGGAAAATGTTTCATCAATTTTGAAGACAATGGATAAAGTGTACAATCTTGATTGGTTTACTAGTGCTTCCAAGAATCAGTGCAATGCAGCAGTGGGATTCAAGTGGATGCTTAATCAGGTATAAAAATGAATATTCAGAGAAACTATGCAAAAGAAAAGAGCTTCTTATTAGATTTATTTATGTTTTTGCAAATTCTCACATTTTATTTTAAAAATCTGTAACAAAAGGCCAAAAACTTTTAAAATAGTTATTTTGTTTAATGAAATGTTCTTTTCACATAAAAATGCTGTAAAAACGACTATATAGCTAATACTATTATTGGATACAGATTTCAAATTTTCAACTATTCATTTTAATCAATTTTACCCGACCAAGCATTAAAATAAGTGTTATGGAATGTGTTATTTGGTGGCTACATATAGGATGCTAAAAGAAGAAATGAATATTTTTATAGGGTTTGATGGAGCATCATAAGGAGATAGAAGAATACTTCCAAAGAAAAGGAGTTTCTGCAATATTCCTTTTAAGAAGGAATTTCCTACGTAGAGTAGTATCTGTGTTAGCAAATTCCTATGACAAATATGCCAAACCACTCAATGGAACCCACAAATCTCATGTCCACTCCACAATAGAGGTATCCTCTTGTCCTTTATTCCTTTTATCATCATTATATGTATAAATATAATGTATCTTATTTTATATCTTTAAATAAATATGTTTAGACTCAAAACCGAAGTGCATAAAAAAGAGCTTATACCACAAGTAAAGGTAAACTTTGCTAATTAATCTTATGTTAATTTCAAAAGTGAAACCCTATATATATATGGCAGGCTGAAATTCTTGCTAAATACAAGCCACAAATCAATACAACATTACTAATGGTAGAGCTAAAGCAAACAGAGGAGACATCAGCAAAAGCCATTGAATACTTTAAGAACACTCGCTACATTGTTCTCTATTATGAGGATCTTCTCAAAAATCGAACGGTAATTACTACTAAAAAAATTTAATTCTAATCTCATTCATAGTCTAAAAATTACCAACAGTTACGCAGATAATAATATTATGCAATGTAGCATAATCTATTTAGAGACTATTCACTGTTGATATTTATACTTTTCAATTTTCATCATCAGAAACTGAAGGATGTTCAAGAATTTCTAAGATTGCCATATAGAGATTTGCAAAGCCGTCAGTTTAAGATTCACACTGCACCATTGTCAAAGCAAATTGAAAAATGGGATGAAGTACAAGAAGCACTAAAAGGGACCCCATATCAGAGTTTTCTATACACAGACTAATCAAATTGTACAAGACAATAGTTCATACAAGTTAACTTAATTGTACAATGCAATATTGTTGTAAAGCATTATCTTTCAAGTGCTTAAATATTTCAGAAGTCAGGTGTTGGAAATGCAAAATAGAATTAAGACTAACTTCTAGCATACAAAATTATACTACTAAGTGTTACAAGAGTTTTTAACAATATTACAATCTACATGAATATATTTTTGCTAAACATTTGAAAAAAGAAGAGTGAAGGCTCAATACTTACCTGTCCCTAAATACTAGGTTTGATTTTCTAGGCTCACCAGCACCTTCCTCAAGGGCCTTACACTAAGATAGGTCACCATCTCACTTTGCAAAAAAAGTAGAAAGTAAAAGAGATGTGGAAAGTGTTGATCTACTTTTCATTTCTTCAAATTGCAGCCTAAATAATTTTACAAATAGGACACAACCAAATCAATAAATCATTGATCTAGCCCATTAGAATCAGTACCACATTCATTCTTATTCTTATCATCAGTTCGATCAATAACGAAATGATCAACAATTTTGACTGTATGTACTGGATCCTGGTTGGCAACGGACGCCCTCCATTTGCTCGGGAAGTTTCTCAAATGGCTTGAAATATGTGGATTTTTCATCTCTCTATCCCAATCAGAATCAAGCTTCCAATCCTTAGGAACCTAAAAATGGAAAAACATGGTTTAATAAACTTGAGTAAATATCAACTTTTGTTGCATGCACAACAAAAATTAGATTAACAAACGCATTAAGGCAAACGTTGTAAAGGAGAGATTAATGAGCATGAGGGGGGAGGCGACAAATAAATCATTGAACAACAAACACATTAAGGCAAACGTTGTAAAGGAGAGATTAATGAGCATGAGGGGGGAGGCGACAAATAAATCATTGAACACACTTTGCAAAAAAGATAATTTGGAAGAAAAGTAATTACGAAGGAAGGTTTAGAAAATGAGGAATCTAAAAAAATAATCAAAGCAAAGCAAAAAGCGATAACAATCGAAGTTATACATATCTCTGTTCCTAATGATTCTAACCTGAACCAACTCTTTATACCTTACTTTACATAAGATAAAACAGTACTCCAACGAAAATAGTTTCTTACCTTATCAACCGCCAGCGTAAAAACTTCAAGATTACCATCGGAATTGATGTGAAATCGCGTGAATGATTTGTAATTAGCTATTCTGAGAGATGAGAAGGCTTCATCGAAGTGTAAGTGAAGCCAGTTAATGCAAATATATAAGTAGCTCCCAAACACCAAGGAAACAACAGGAGTAGAGAAAACCCAAAAGTAAAGAAAGACAGAAGCATAATAGATTATGGCGCCCCCTCTGGAAACAGAATCTAATCCATTTTTGCAAATATTGTTTCGAGAGACAGCCATGACCTGCAAAAATAATCTTCATGATACTATCCATAATAAAAAACAATCAGAACTGAAAAAGTCCAAAGAACTTTCATACCTCTGGAACATCAAAAGCAGACATTAAATACTTGATACAAGCTGGATAAAGACCAAATGTCCATTGTTCAATACGAGCTCTGAGGCCAGTTGGATCCGGAAAATGTTCACTTTCCACAGATTGATACCACTGATATAAAGTGTGATACCCTGCATCATAACACAAAAAAAAAAAAAAAACTTGTCGTTATAATCTATATAGGTTACATCGACACAGCCCTACTTTACAAAGTATCAAACTCCTAACAACATAAATACTGAAGATTAGCAGTTCTATGGAATTGACCAAAGCATCTAAAAGTTTATGAAGATTGGTAGGATGCAGTTAAGTAACCTTATAGTTTGGTGCTACTGTGGCTAAATTATTTGTAATAAAAAACTGACAATACTAATTACGAACATTGGCTGTTAAAGAAAAAGCTATGCTTTATGCTATTATTCCCTAATTAAGCAGCAATTTGGAAAATACAGTTTCTTTTTTTATTACTTTTCTTTAAGAACATCAAATGACAATAACTGTTTTTTTAATATATATATATATATATATATATATATATATACACAGACACACACACACATACACAGTTATATAATTCATTCAACAGGAACGAAAACAAAACCTGAAGTTGCCAGCAAATCATGCCGGATGCATATTTCAATGCCTATTTCAAGAAGCAACATAAGAATCAGAGCTGCAGCGAGGTGGGCAGAAACATGAAGAATTCCAATCATTGCTCGTTTCTTCCGTGACAACTTGGGTGGAACAAAAGAATATGCTGAAATTAGTAATACTAATGCTCCCACAAATGACACACAAGAGTGTTGTATGATATATATAAACCCATTCCACACAGTACCAAAGAAATTCCTTAATTGACCAGAAAATGCATCATCTTTGAGAATGTGATTCAGCTCACACTACAAATTAAGCAAAAGAAGACAGTTGGGTATTAGTGACGAATTATATCATTTTATAATTTAAGCATCCACTGACTAAATTAGCATTGAGAACATACAAATAATAAAATAAAACTCGATAATGCCAAAGAAATGGAGGAACTCACTTGCGGAAACATTGAAAATACTAGGACAAAATATATGATGCCACCGATAAAATCAAATTGCCAGTTCTTCTTCCGAAACTTAAGGATATTTCCTAATGCAATCTGCATTATATTAAAAAAGAAATAAAAAAGAAAATGTTATACCTATAATATCAATATATATATAGAAACCAAACATTTAGTGCTTACAATTAAGGGAATATAGTAAGAAACTGCTAACATTCTACATACCCTGCTAGAATCTTCAAAGGAAGGATATGCAGCCTTGCATTCATAGGAAACTCCATCAAGTTTATCAAATTTACTGAAAACATGGGTCGGATGTAAAAATGCTCCACCACAACCATTTACAAGAAGATGGTGGACATGGACAGGTCCATCTGATTTTACATGCGAATGACGCATGTAATGATGCAAGTCCCCAGCCATTCGAAGCTTACACCTTCCTTTCAAATAATCACAAATCAGGTGTGAAATATTCTTCCCAGTAACATCGCTCCAATACCAGTCAGTAAGCCAATTAGGTTCGTGAGTTATAACGATCACAGAGTCGTCCTCTTGAACCTATGTTGATAACGAGTCATGTAAGCAGGTATGTTCAACACTTGTACAGGTAAAAAAAATGAGGCATACAGCAAGTATAGAGACAAAAGGTGGATCTATATTGGATTCAGAAAGTAATCAAAATAAAAATAAAAAGGACAGCAAATTTCACTAGCCAAATGATAAAAGAGATTCCATTAGCCCCTTTGTGTAAGTTAAATCCTTGGAGTTTGCACAGCATGCACGAAGGATAGTTCAGTGATAAAAGTAGGGAACAGAGAGAGAAAGTGGAAACTGTTGTGGTTATGATTTCAGTATATTTGAATATTGAATGGATACAAGCTAAAGTTATTTATACATATTCCAGTTACAGTAACTGTCTAACTGAAAGATAACAGAACACTCCGTTAGCTAATAGGAATTACAAATTTACATCATATCTAAATTACTAGTTAATAGCTATGTTAGTTACTCCCTCCGTCTCACAATTTAAGCCACTTTAGTAAATGACACACGAATTAAGAAACATAATTAGATTGTTGATCTTATAAAATTATGACTTACTTTACATTTCGCCTATCAATACATCAATTTTTCATTTCATATTAAACCAATAGCAACAACAAAAATGACTAATAATAAAAAAGGCAAAGAGTTCTGTATAAAATACATAAGTAAAATCACATTATACACCCAGACCTTAAGAAGTGAACATTAAATTATACATCATATAAATATAAAAGTGAAGAAACAGGCATTATTTTACCTTTTCCATTATCAGTTCAGTAAAGAATTTGAATTGGTACACATCAATGTCACCATGAAGAGCAAGGTCAAGCCCAAAAACCCACCACCGTTTAGGGAGTTGCAAAGCAAAGTAACTTTTTCTCTGAGGCATTAGCCATCCACCTAACCAACTCCTATGACATATATACCTCATAAAAGTCTGAAGTCCATCAAACCAGTCTGTAAGGCAAACAATAATAACAATGACAATTAATGAAACATAATGAAGCAACTGAAAATATACAAACAAGGAAAATTGTGAAAATTCAATGAACTCCTTGAAAAGTAACATAGTTTGGTGAGGCTCAAACCGAGCTAAAACTAACCATGGTTTCCAGGAATAACGAAACACTGAGGTCCATCATACTGTTTCAGTTTATCTCCAAAGGGCTTATTCACAGCTATCTGCTCAGATTTATACGAAGGAGGAGGTTGGAGCGCATACTCAAAGGGAACAAACAGACGTCTTTCATATGTAAATGTTGATGGATTAGGATACCTGCAACAGTACAAACAGGCCCTTGAATACAAAGATAGCAACAGAACACTAAAAACAAATAAAAGAAAATGAGTTAATCTCCAAATGACACAACAAAGATCTTTTTGGTCGGTTATAAAAGTAATCTGGGTGACTCCCGTCACACTAACAAAGATCTTTTTGAGTCCCGCCAATCAAGTTTTACATAAAAGCTCCACCAGTTAGTTATCCAAGTCCATCCAAAGCAGTGAAGCAAATCAGCAGTCAATATCAAAGCAAGCTAAGATATAAAGTTAATTTTAGCCAATCCCCAAAGGTGTAACCCGGTGGTATGGGTAGGGACGATGAAGGAATATTAAGAAGGAGGCCCGGGATTTAATCTAAGCTGCTAACAAATCCCCTCTCCTAACAAATTAACCACTAACATTTGCTTATAGCCAAGCTACAGAGACTTTCAAAGAGAGGGTGGTAGTGGTGGTGGATTTGCAAAATCATGCCCCGTAATCTATAAAAGCTTGAATTGAAATTCACAAACCAGATCACTATATGAAATTCAATATAAATATAGTTTCTTCTATATAACTCGTATATTCCAGAAACTACAATGTTCGATACACACCACTTCATAAACACTCCCAATTTCCTAAAATTAAAGTAGGAACTAAAAAATTGATCAACACTAAAATCTATAGAAAATGCAACTACCATGAAAATAATGCTTTTTCCTTTAACATAAACATAATTGTTGAAGCTAGAACAAGACAACAAGTTGCCTCTCTCTACCTCTAACCATTTGCACCCTCCAACTGATCTACTTTCTAATAGGGATTCTATATCCCTTCACAGAGATGTACAAAGAAGCTTTCAATTAACATATAATGATTGATCAAAAGACGTTGTAATAGCCACAGTGAATAAGAAACATACGCAAGATCACCCCCGATAAGTAGCAAGTCACCACGTGGTAAAGTAACCTCAGAATCATCTTTCAGTGTACGAATGGAAGGCCTTGCAAGTAGCCGTGCAACGGCATAAGATGAGTTCCCACCGTCACCAGTATCAGCCATAAAGTCAAACCAAAAATCATCCTTCTCACTAAAATGATCATATAGAAGGTCGCGTTGCTGCGTTCCATCTTCAGCCCTACTCATTGCTGCCTGCCAATGAAAATAAGACTCAATATACCATCACATACAAGAACATGATGGCCTTCTTGCAATAAAACGATGGGTTAAAACAAAGCAAGCTTCTTCATATCAGAAAATACTTTTTCCTGTATGATTCTTATGCTTTCATATCCACATTTCAGGCTTGCAGCGTGTATTACATGGAATGTAATATTGTATGATCTTGAAGGTATGCAAGCACTTGTTGTCACACTGTTTGCAGCGTAATACTACATGGAATGTAATATTGTATGCTAAACACTTCAAGCTATAAATTAAATGGCATATTGATAGAATATTATGAACAATACGCTAGCAAATATAAAAACATTACCTGCATCATTCGCATGTCAAAACGCCCAACGAACACGGTCACCGATACAAGGAGATCAAAAACTGTTTTGAATAAATCAGCAGATGTTCTGCATCATTTAGCAAGTGTAACCACACAATCAAGATCACAACACCCCCTTAAAATATAGCAACAAAAGTAACATGGAAAAAAAACATTTTATATACATACCCAGAATACCAAGGAACCATGTCCAGAAATTCAGGCTTCATCTGCTTCTTCTTTACCTTCTCATATTCTTTAACAGATAGTGGGTGAGTGAGAGCCCAACTGTTGATTTTTAAGACATAAAAACCAAGATATATAAATAATGAGAAAATAAATATTGATACAATGTAATATCGCCCATAATAATTATTGCTCTTAGTGTACTGTGTGCGGAGGCTCATATCATGGCACTGTTGTGCATTGCCTTTTGCAGGGAACTATGGTCCAGAAAAACACCATTGCCAAAATAAAACAACTATAACTAATACATACATTACAAAAAGACTATTCTATAGAACAAACTCATTGGGATGGCTTGAAAAAATAAAAAAGAACACTAACTCGTTTTAAAAGATTAACAAGAAATCCAGGCGCTAAATTTCATATATGTTCAACAGCAGTCTGTCAAACCAAGAACTAAAACTGACATCTCCTAAAGTTTGTTAAAAACATTGTTTTCACGTGACTAACTTCTAAAAAAAAATAATATCACAAGGATTTTACAATACAATTCCAATGCTTCGGACCACGTAAAACAAATAATCATACTAATATGCAGAAATATAACAATGTTTAGCACATAAAAAAATTACTCACCCTGTTGACCTTTCAACCACATAATTTGCGATGTAAAGCCCAATAAATGTAGCCCAAAGTGAGTAGATGGGGGAAATCTCATCTGACGAACCAGGACATGAACCATTGCAGGCTATCTAAAACATAAAAATATTTCTTGCATCACAACATGTAAAGGACCACCACTGACAACAGATACTATGATTTAATACACAAGATTGTATAATTTATATGATTATATTAATTAATTGTTTACCTCTCCATAAATAACCCACTTTGACAACAGGGGATAATCACTTGCAGATCCAACTGGAGCAAACCAAGATGAGCAAACCTGGTCCTTCAATTCATTCATCCGAAGAAACTTTGCAAGCCATGTGTTTCTGTCTTCTTTCTTCCAAAAAGAAGAAAACCAGTTTGAATTTTTTCGCTCAAGCGGTCTTTCTCTTAACATGGCACGGTTTCCACAATGACTATAAAATACACAGCATGCCACACTAAGTACCTATTATTTATTTAAAAGAAAGCCATCAGAATGATGTTGAGTCTTCTAAGGAACAAAAAAGCATGTTCCTAACTTACAGCGCAGTTTTGAAGAATGGTCAAAATTTCTGGTCTCTTTCCAGCTACACGTGAAACGAAGCCAATATACCAGAGGCCATAAAAAATAATGTGGAAAACAAGAAGAAACACAATGGATGAGATATATATTGTCAAAAACAAAGATAAATTCATCCTCATATCCACCCCCATTGACTGAAAACTAGGAAGATGGTACACTGCTGCCACTAAAATCCAGGCTATGTACCTGCAAAGTGGAAGCCAAATCATTTCCAATCCAGTAGATTCTCTTTTCATAAACATACATAACAACACATATACATACACAGTGATACATTTGTTAAATAAACTTACCATCGACTGAAATTTGAATAGCTCGGCTTGATAGTCTTAACCAAAAATGGTGATGAAAAGAAATAGAAGAATCCAAACAAGCAGCCATACATAGACCACCATTTAATATTGTTATCTAATTTTTCTACAAGAGTATGTATATTGTCGGATGAGATGAAAAAAAGGCAACCCACAGCAACAGCAATTACAGCATGACGGGAATGTTCGTGAGGATAAGGATAAGTGTGGGTCAGAATAGTTCTGACCCTCTCCATTTTGAGTGTATCAAGAAGACCCGCAGAGTGCTTATCAGATACCATTTCCAATCTTTTAAAAATGACCGATACAATGAACCTAAATTCTTGCAGTAAAGCCTATTTTAGAAGTTCCAGAAAACCATAGAGAACAGCAACAGAAGAATCCTGCAGAAGATGAAATAATAACAGTCTCAGTATTAATGGCAACAGGGCATCTCAGAATAATAATCTCATAACATAAGCTAACTTTAATTTTCTTTTTTGTAAAAAAAGATAAACCAAGTTGAAATTTGATGTTTAATTAAGTATATGTATGGCATAAAAACTCAATGTAAAGAACAAAAACCAATAATCACGACTATAACTATCTACAAAACACTGACACAGACAGCAGACACGATACAGTCTCTGTGTGACATCGACACCGGTAAAAAATTAAGAAAATGAATTAATTGAATGTAATCACACACGTGTTGGACACCTTACACGTCTTCAATCAGAAATGTCGGTGTTACAAGAGGTAACTATTTAAGGCTATGTAAGTAAATCCTGTAAGTTAATCCGAAAACCTTTATCAATTAAACTAAAATACAACCATCTGTGGTTCTTTTCCTATTCTATATATACATCAAATTCTCTTCCAAGATTCTGACAAATTCTGCCTAATTCTTTGCCAATAATATAATTATTTTCCCTAATAACTGAATTACAATATAGTTACATATCTAGACATTTTCACAAGTAGTTGATAGTCATCATTAAAATATGTCAACATCCGAGTGCAACAGAACAAAGGAGAAATTATCATGATTAAAAGAACAGAGTATCAAAAGTTGTTAGAAATAAAAACTTAGGTCCTATAAAAAAACACTTAACAGAACTTCAAATAATCAAATAATAATAATTACAGAAAAATCAATAAAATTGGCGGTAAGAGAACAAAACCCTAATTCCTCTTGTATAATAATTATTAATTATAATTTTGTTTATTACGTGATTATTAGAAAAATGTTGTAGCAAGAAAAGAATAAATTGAGAAAGAAAAAGCTTAAGAAGAAGCAAAAAGCTTATTGACGAAATATATGTAAACGTAAGAAGGAGATATAAGAAGAAAATGAAGCATGAAGAAAGGAACATGTTGGAATGAAATCATAAGCAAAAGATGTTTCCAGAGAGAGAGAGAAACCTTGATTGATTGAAATTGAATGAATGAATCGAATGAGTAGTGTGAAAAGCGTGCGTGCGATAGAAGAGTTCGTTATTATGTTATGTTAATAAAAGAGGTAGTTGATGATGATGATGAGAGGGAGAGGGTATCGACGTTGGGAATCTGAGAATGTTTGTGAGGAACAAAACATTACAACAATGGCATATTCTTTTCTCTTTTTAGTTTTTTACCTGTTAACTTCATTCAATCACCCAAACCCCAATACACAAAAAGAAAAACCAACCACCCGCACCCCGGTTTATTTTTATTTATTTTTTAAATAGTAAAATTGGATTTAATTTATATATCTCTCTAATATTCTTACATAGATTTGGATATTAATGTTCAAAAAATTGTCCTGACAAAGCTTAACTTAACTCAGTTAAAAATGATATCGCACTATATGTGTATATGTGTAGGAGCTGAAGTTTAAATTCGAGACACTACATTTATTCATACTTAATTAAAGTAAAATTTCTAGCGACTAGACCACTTAACAAAAAAATTGAATAGTAAATTATATGAGTCCTACGATCTTTCTTGTTTGAATGTCACATGCCACATTATTCTCTTACACTAAATTTTGTTTACCCTATATTTATACTCCATTCGTTTCTTTTTATTTGTCGTTTTAGAAAATTTATTACAAATTAAGTAAGTGTATTTTTGTACCTTATCTTCCTATTATACCCTAATTTTATTTTATTTTTTGAAATATATTATGTACAAAAAAATAGGAACAAAACAAAAACAATAAAAAGATTATATGAAAAAGTTTAGTAAAAAAAAAAGATACAATAACAAAATTATATAAAATTTAGGCAATAAAAAATAGGAAGATGCTATGGTATAATAGACAAAATATAACCTTAAACTATCAAAACGACAAATAATTTGAAACAAACATTTTTTTCTAAAACGACAAATAAAAAAGAACGAGGGAGTATTATTTATATTTAAATATAAAAAAAATTTAAATTGATCAAGAAAATCAAGTTCGAGTTATTTACAAAATAATTCTAAAAAGACTGAAATATTCAAGTCGGGCAAACTTTAATTCCATTCGGCATAATTTTTTGAAATATTGTACTTAACTCCCCTCTCGACTGGTGAGGCCTACTCTACTCTGTTTATAATTTGGAGGTATTTCAAACAATAATAACAAGTTACATAAATAAATTTTCATGTGGTACCCACAACTAACTTGTAATAAACTTTTGAATTTACATGTGGATTTACATATTACTTATTCATAAAGGAGTAGATTAGAAAAAATATTAATGTATTGTACCCGTGAGCTTAGCTCAATCGGTAGGACATGCATTTTATATGCAGGGGGGCCGGGGTTTGAACCCTGGTCATCCCACTTATCCACCTTAAGGATAGAGTTTCTAGCCACTTGGCTACTTGACAAAAAAATACTCCCTCCATCCCATATTATAAGGAAAAAAAAACACTTATTAAGAAAAAACCAAAACTTGAGAATTTGAAATATGGTTTTGTGGATTTTTCTTGAAATAAGTTGCATGGGAAGATGTAAAAACAAATTTGATTGGTTGTTGTTTATTGAGAAAATGAGAGATAAAAAAAATTAAATGCAATTTGCATTTAATTTTATAAGAATAAGTAAAAAACATTATTGAAAGTTGTTTTTTCCTTATAATTTGTGACAAAAAAAAGAGTTATTTTTCCCTTATAATATGATAGGGAGGGAGTATATTAATGTATTGATTTTTTTTATGAAATAATTTATTGCATTTTACACACAATTAATGTTTTTCTTTCCGTATTTTCCAAAATGTTGTAAAGAAAGAGCACAAGGATTGATTGATAAGGAAAGATCACAAGGATTGATTACTTTTGTTTCAAAAATATAATTCAGTTCTTATCCAAAATTAAATGCTCCAAGTTTTAATTCAGTTTCGGCGGCGCGTCTTTCCTTTCCGCCCAACTTGCTGTCTCAATCACCGTCCTCAACTGTAACAAAAAAATAAAAAAATCACCGTCCTCAACTTCTAACAAATCGGTTAGCATTTATTTTCTTGGGCTTTAGGCCCAATTGCAATTGTGGTCTGGTCTGTGGAATCACAAGCCTTCAACTATCAAAGTCACATAAATTCTTTTCCCACCTCACATGTGTGGAAAGTATATTTCTTTTTGGTCAGTATCTTAATGGCTAGACTCGCACCCTATAAATTATGGACAAATAGAAAAGTTATGTTTCAAACCCGACTCCTCAAATAATTTAGGCGATGGTAAAAAATGATGCAAGATTCACAATCATTAAACACCTCCATCTTTAGAATAACATATATGTTGGTGCTCGTTCATGTCGATTATAGTTGATCTTTGAGATGACAAATGCAACGACATATTGACAAGTCATTTGTGAGATTGGAAGGATGTTGGATTTAATGATAGCCTCTATAAACCCTTTACTCAAAATACAGTACCGACAAAACGAGTCTTTTTCAAACATTTCATCAAACAGAAAGTACAATCTTGAAACAAAACTAAAAATAACACAAAAAAACAAAGTGTTGTAAAATAAAATTAAATACGATGTCATTTAAAATTATATTCTCAAAATATTGTGTTAGATCCTAAAATAAAATTGAATATCAATGACTTATTAGCCTATTAGTCCATTTACAAAAACAACTTATACCGGTTACCACTTGAACTTGAATGATTAATAAACTCTACTTAAAAATGAAACATTTTGAAAAATCTGAAGTTGACTTTTAGATAATTATCAAGATCACTTCTTATAAAAACTATGGTTAACAAAAATGAAAAAAAAAAAAAAAAAACTTTGTTGCACTTTTGTCATGCAAAACATACCTAACAAATTTCCAACCTAATGACTACCTTACTAGTTACACATGAAGCGTTTAACACACAAGCAATGGACATAAATAAAAGTGGGGAAAAAATACCTCCTCTCCCCCTTCTTTATTCTTTATATCAATTATCATTTATCAACCCTTCTCTTCTCAAGTGGTGAGATTTGAGAAATGACCCCTACCATAAACAAGTTGTGCTTTCTGGTGGGACCTAACTCCATATTCTTCATTCAGTGGTTATGAACTTCCCTGGCTTGAGGAGCCAACCTATGAGTTGAAGAAACCTATCATGTTTCCTTTATGAAACAAATTGGAATCTAATTATATTCATTTAATTAATAATTAATGGGAATGAGGCAAATTAAAGGGTCCACATGAAATCCTAGTGGGGTTCAGAAGTGTATATACCTTTCTTTTGCTGCCAATTTGGTATGTTAAGTTTTAGTAGTGCGCATTTTGTCAAGATCCCCTTGCACTTTTATTAGTAACATATTTAGGCATTGAGATTGAGAGAGTTAATTCAACTAAAGATATTTCTATCTATTTCACAAAATACGGTGCCTATACCTATCATACACGGGTACTCCGTTTGAAGAAAAGTATCGGTACCGGGTACATATTCGTAGTAGTACCGGATACATATATGTACCTTAATTTATGTCCATACACATGTATTATTTTTTCTAAAAATGTCGTACCCTGTACCGGTACCCGTATCGGGTACCGGTACCATAACCGCACCTAGGCAACGCAAGTGTATACACCGTCTTTTATTTTAAGTTTTTGTTAACCTAATTTATTTTTATGGGATTAGAGAGTATTAACTAACACAAAAAAAACCAATTTCGCATATGTTTCGGTACACCTAGAAAGTCCCATATCGTTTGGGAATTGAAGCTAAAAGTGGTTTATATACAATATTTATACATTTTGATTCACTAAGATCTCATTTTACAAAAAATAAAACCGTGAAAACTCACATGTGTCCCAAAACAGACAATACCACACAACGTGGTGTGGTGCACTAAGGGTTAAACATAACAACATATATATAGCCCAAGGAATTAGAGAAAATTTCAATCGGTGTAGTATTGTCATCATATATATCATGTTGAAATATACATGTTTTCTTTATGGTCAAAAGGGGCAAAGCCCCAGCTATAATATACATATGTTTTGTTATGTTGAAAGATTGAAGATGTAGATTTGATACGTTGAAACACTAGTTTAAGAGTCTGATTAGATTGATTTACTTTATGTAAAATAACTTATGCAAATAAATAAATTTTTGTGTATAATAATTATAAATATTTTAAAGTATTTTATGAAAAAATAGTTTATAAAGATACATTTTTTGTTAATGAAAACTTACAAATTAATATAAAAATTTATTTATTTGAAATAAACTATTTTTGTAAACTAAAAAATAAGTCAAATTCAAACGTTGCTCTGTTTTCAATTTTTAACGTTTAATATATGCAAGTTTTGGTGCTAAGCAAGCCACTCAACAAATAAGAGAATATTCCATAATTTGAAACTAGTCAAATGAAGAGTGAGTGATGAACTCCACTTGAAATATCTTAATTTCTCAAAGTACTATGGAATCTAGCTAAACTAGGGGCTGCCAAACAAACTGGAACTGGAAGTGTCAATTGGAACCATAAACGTCTACTCAAGACTTACACATGATGATAGTGGAAGTACGTATGTGCAATTGTGGAGCACTACATACATATAGTATTTATGATGTTGAATGATGTTTTTGCCAATTGTAGTAGAAAGAGATGCAAAATCACAATCGTGTACAAGAATCACTGGAAGATACCCTCACTCACATGACTTGTATGTACCAAAATAGACTTGTACACCAAAAGGGAAATTAAGTGGTGCTTCATCTCTTGGCCTATACTTATAGACTCCAATACATACTATTGTGTAAAGAACTTAAAGGAAAATATGTGTAAAAAATAATGTATTTTGATTGAATACACAAATAAAAAAGATTTACACTATATATAATATTAATTTATTAATTAACATTTGACAATTGATATTCATATTCATATTTTTTTTTTAAAGAGCCTAACGTAAAACTCGATATATATAAATGATAAAAAGGAAAGAAAAAAATTTTGTGTTATTAAATGTCCATACAAGTTACAACTATCATTTAGTTATGGAAAAGTATTCATACTTTACATTATAAAATAAATTAATTATTTATGCAAAAAAAAAAAAATTAGCAAAAGGGCAGATGTGGTTCTCTCCCTTGGTCATGGAAGATTGACCTTTTATAAAAAAGAGAATCTTGAGGGAGTATAATCATGTAAAAGATTACATCCACCACATTCTAATTCTCATTAAATATTATGATATATAGTATATACTACTATGGCCGTTCAAAAAAAAAAACACTACTATGTTTTAAAAAAAAAGGTATATACTACTAGTGATAGATGTTGAACTTTCGAACTCAAGGCCTATATATACCCTATGCACACACATCAAATATAAAAACACATTCTCCCCCAACCACATTACACATTCAAATCTCAAATTCTCTCTTCTTTCAATTAAACCTCTCATTCTCAAAATTACAATGGCCAATTCTAAGATTGTGTTCACAATAACTTCTATTGTTTTAGTCTTAACTTTTTTCAATTTATGTTTTTCAACTCTTGGCAGGCCCCAAATGAAAACAGAGAACAAATTAGAGTACAAGCCAACATACGAAAACATAGTCCGTTGGCACCGTAAGATGTTAGAAAATGAAGCCGTGACAACACTAGATTCGCATAATTCACATGACGGTGTTGAGGCTGAAAAATTGATCGATGATTTCCGGCCAACGGATCCAGGTCATAGTCCAGGTGCTGGTCATTCCACTCCAACAATTCCTATGGACACCAACATGCCTCCAAAGCCTTAATTAATCGTGCATAATATGGTTATTAATTCAAGTATTAGTATTTCATTATTCATAATTCATAATGTAATATATACATATAGATAGACATGAACACCATTTAAATATATGGAATATACTCTGTTAGTATAGTCCATGCTCAGTCTGCAGTGTACCTTCCAAAGCATTTTGTGCATAGTCATTTGTAATTATATCCCTATAGCTGGCTATTGAAAAAGCAGAGTCATTGCTGCTTTTCACACCTTGTTTATAGTAGTATCATCTATTGGATTGATGTAAATTTCTTGTTATTTATGAATAACGATCAATATTTTAAAGTCATGTTGATGCTATTTTGTTCATGTAATTTTTTTTTTAGTTATCATGCTATAAGTACAAAGTTTTTATCACTATTTAACAGTGAATGACTATAATCGCCTCTAGAGAATGTGTGGGGCACAAAAAATGAGTTATTATCTTTCAATCGAAACTTGTGAAACTTTTATCAATGCTATAACTAATAAGGAGTCCCCTAGCAGGAATATAAAACTTCACAAGGAAACTGTGACAAATTCTGTTGTTTGAATTGCTAACCACCAGTTTGCCATGTGTTGTCCAAAGCGTGATAACAAGACATCTGCAACTTTTCCTACCAAATGCTCCTTAGTAATCAATCAATTTTATTAATTATGGGGGGTGCAACTAACACAAGGTTTCCTGTGCAAACTAAAGGCGACCTAACTGGTTATGGAAATTTCAAAGAAAATATAACTAATGATTTTTGTGTATAGAGATTGTTCATATAAACCACAACCATACGTTAATAACTATATGCATGGTGATTTTGTTGCATCTGTTGTTCCTTACTTGGTCATTCTTTCTTCAGAAGATTCTAGATAAGAGGATACAACTATATCCTCAAGTCAGACATGTGATCCTTTGATCTAGAATCCTCTAAAGAAATAAAGTTCAAGTTAGCATCAACAAAATCATCATGCATATAGTTATTAATGCACGACTGAGGTTTATAGGAACAACCTTTATACACAAAATCATTATTTATATTTGGACTTCTAAGAACTAGTTAGACTTAGTTTACAATTGAATGAGATATGGATTGAGATTTGTAGTGATAGTGTGACCCATCTCTTGGTGCTTCATTGGTTACCGGCAGTCCTTGTGAAACTTGGATCAATGCTATAACTAAGGAATACCCTAATGGGAATATCAAACTTCACAAGGAAACTGGGACAAATTCTGTTGTTTTGACTGTTAACCACCAATTAGCCATGTGTTGTCCAAAGCGTGATAACAAGATATTTGCAACTTTACCCACCAAATGCTCCTTAGTAAGCAATCAATTTATTAATTATGGGGGTGCAACTGACACAAGGTTGCCTGTGCATTTGTCTGAGCAAACTAAAGGCGACCTAACTGGTTCTGGAAATTTCAAAGAAAACATAACTAATGATTTTTGTGTATAGACGTTGTTCATATAAACCACAATCATATGTTAATAACTATATGCATGGTGACTTTGTTGCATCTGCTGCTGCTAACATGGCCGTTCTTTGTTCAGAGGATTCTAGATCAGATGATACAACTTTGTGTTGCATCCTCTGATCTAGAATCCTCTGAAGAAAGAATGGCCAAGTTAGTAGCAGCAGATGCAACAAAATCACCTTGCATATAGTTATTAATGTGTGACTGAGGTTTATAAGAACAACCCTTATACACAAAATCATTATTTATATTTCCTTTGGACTTTTTATGAACTAGCTAGTTAGGCCACCTTTAATTTGCAAGGTTAAATGCATAGGCAGCCGCATATGATTTGCAGACCCACAATTAATAAGTTGTTTATTTATCAATTAGAACATAGCAGGAAGAACTGCAAATGACTTGTTACCAGGCTTTGGGCAATATACATGACAGTTTGTTGGTTAATAGACTAAACAATAGAACTTATCAATGTCTCCTTGTGAATTTTGATATTTTCATTATGAGACTCTTAAATTATAGCGTTGCAACTAGTTTCACAAGTGGAACTATTGGTAACCAATAAATTACCAAATGAGGCAATGTTATCACTACATATTTCATTCATAAATGAGGCAATTGTATAAATATTTCTCTGAAATAACTTATATTGTGGAACATAAGAAGTGAAAGTATAATTAATAATACACATTATAGAGTAAAATTAATATAAAATGAAAGTATATATATATATATATATATATATATATATATATATATATATATATATATATATATATATATATATATATATATATATATATATAACGATATATATTTTGGGAGGTTCGACTTGAAATATAGATGTGTCAAATGTCTTTTAAATCTGACATAATATAAGTTATTTCTGAGAAAAACATTTACAATTGAATGAGATATGTGATTAAGATTTGTAGTGATAGTATGACCCCATCTCTTTGTGCTTCATTGATTACCAGCATTCCTACTTGTGAAACTTGGATCAATGCTATAACTAAGGAGTCTCCTAATGGGGATATCAAACTTCACAAGAAAACTAGGACAAATTATGTTGTTCGACTGTTAACCACCAGTTAGCCATGTGTTGTCCAAAGCATGATAACAAGACATCTGCAACTTTACCCACCAAATGCTCCTTAGTAAACAATCAATTTATTAATTATGGGGGTGCAACTGACACAAGGTTGCCTGTGCATTTGTCTGAGCAAACTAAAGGCGACCTAGCTGGTTCTGGAAATTTCAAAGAAAATATACCTAATGATTTTTGTGTATAGAGGTTGTTCATATAAACCACAATCATATGTTAATAACTATATGCATTGTGAATTTGTTGCATCTGTTGCTGCTAACATGGCCATTCTTTGTTCAGAAGATTCTAGATCAGATGATACAACTCGGTGTTGCATCATCTGATCTAGAATCTTCTGAACAAAGAATGGCCAAGTTAGGAGCAGCAGATGCAACAAAATCACCTTGCGTATAGTTATTAATGCGCGACTGAGGTTTATAAGAACAACTCTTATACATGAAATCATTATTTATATTTCCTTTGCACTTTTTATGAACTAGCTAGTTATGCCACCTTTAATTTGTAAGGTTAAATGCATAGGCAACCCCATATCATTTGCAGACCCACAATTAATAAATTGTTTACTTATCAATTAGAACATAGCAGGAAGAACTACAAATGACTTGTTACCAGGCTTTTGGCAATTTACATGACAGTTTGTTGGTTACAGACTAAACAATAGAACTTATCAATGTCTCCTTATGAATTTTGATATTTTTATTAGGAGACTTTTAAATTATAGCATTGCGACTAGTTTCACTAGTGGAACTATTGGTAACCAATAAATTACCAAATGAGGCAATGTTATCACTACATATTTCATTCATAAATGAGGCAATTGTAAAAATATTTCTCTAAAATAACTTATATTGTGGAACATAAGAAGTGAAAGTATAATTAGTAATACACATAATATATATATATATATATATATATATAGTTTGGGAGGTCTGACTTGAAATATAGATGTGTCAAATGTCTTTTAAATCTGACATAATATAAGTTATTTCTGAGAAAAACATTTACAATCGAATGAGATATGTGATTGAGATTTGTAGTGATAGTATGACCCCATATCTTGGTGCTTCACTGGTTATCAGCATTCCTACTTGTAAAACTTGGATTAATGCTATAACTAAGGAGTCCCCTAATGGGGATATCAAACTTCACAAGGAAACTAGGACAAATTCTGTTGTTCGACTGTTAACCACCAGTTAGCCATGTGTTGTCCAAAGCGTGATAACAAGACATTTGCAACTTTACTCACCAAATGCTCCTTAGTAAGCAATCAATTTATTAATTATGGGGGTGCAACTGACACAAAGTTGCCTGTGCATTTGTCTGAGCAAACTAAACGCGACCTAGCTGGTTCTGGAAATTTCAAAGAAAACATAACTAATGATTTTTGTGTATATGTTAATAACTATATGCATGGTGACTTTGTTGCATCTGCTGCTGCTAACATGGCCGTTCTTTGTTCAGAGGATTCTAGATCAGATGATACAACTTTGTGCTGCATCCTCTGATCTAGAATCCTCTGAAGAAAGAATGGTCAAGTTAGCAGCAGCAGATGCAACAAAATCACCTTGCATATAGTTATTAATGTGATTGAGGTTTATAAGAACAACCCTTATATACAAAATCATTATTTATATTTCCTTTAAACTTTTTATGAACTAGCTAGTTAGGCCACCTTTTATTTGCAATAGGCAACCCCATATCATTTGCAGACCCACAATTAATAAATTGTTTACTTATCAATGAGAACATAGCATGAAGAACTGCAAATGACTTGTTACCAGGCTTTGGGCAATATACATGCATGTCTGGTTGTTAACAGACTAAACAATAGAACTTATCAATGTCTCCTTATGAATTTTGATATTTTCATTAGGAGACTCTTAAATTATAGCATTGCGACTAGTTTCACAAGTGGAACTATTGGTAACCAATAAATTACCAAATGAGGCAATGCTATCACTACATATTTCATTCACAAATGAGGCAATTGTATAAATATTTCTCTAAAATAACTTATATTGTGGAACATAAGAAGTGAAAGTATAATTAGTAATAGACACTATAGTAAAATATAAAATGAAATTATAGCAATATATTATATTTTTGACGAATTATCGATAAATTTATAAAAAAAATTACTAACATATCATTGAAATTATTATCTGGAAGTTATACAATACTAATACTAATTTCGTGAAATATAAAAAGTACATATTTTAAAACATATATATATAGGAAAATGGTAAATGAAATTCATTAATATGTAAATTTTTAGAACTAAATTAGTATATATTTATGTTATTTTGACCGAATATATGTCCTTTTACCTAGCTATTAGTACTATATTGATAAAATATGGAAAGTATTAAAATTATAACTTAATTATGATTTAGACTTTCTTCTAAGTTAATAGCCTATTACTATGTTTTTATTTATAGAATTCATACCAATGTAGTAAAATTGTTTTCCTAAAATATAAAATAATAAAAATTAAAATCCAATTATTAATGAGCAATATTTTAATGAATAAAACTTACATGCATTGCATTATGTGCAGTTTTTGTTGTTATATCTACTTACAAAGAGGTGATTTTTTTTTTTCATTTTGAAAAAAGAAAAGAAAAGAAATTAACTGTTTTTCAATTAAAAAAACTACCTATTTGTGAGAGGAAAAACAAAAACCACACGTAAAACAATGCATGTAAGTTTTGTCCTATTTAAATAAACAAATGTAATTTACTGTTTCGATTTAGTGCTCAGGTTCACAATGATGTATGGCGGATCCGCGGATGATGAATATTTGAACCATTAGATCCTGGAGTTTGGCTGAAATCCACCTATGCACCCTGACGGTGGGTGTGTACCTGCAAACAATATGGCACTCAATTAGTGTTTGGCTTAGTAGGAAGCTAGATTTTGGACGAAGTATACCTTAGTTTTTGAACGAAGCATACCTTAGTAATGTTGATGTGATGTTTATAATAGATGAAGTATTTGTTAAACATCGAGGAGACCTCAATCTCTAACTCTCTCTCTCTCTCTCTCTAAATTTTAAGGAGTGATTGTGGGAGTTGGGTATATGCCTGAATTCTAGATTTCAAGTTTGATTCAAATATCTGAGATATTTTAGATCTAGATATTTCACCAGATCTCAAGATTTTTTTTTCGTATCTCTAAATTTCTCAGATTTCAATTTTGATTCAAATCTGGATTTCTCAGATCTCTAGATTTCTCAAATTTCACCATCAGAGTGAAGGTGAGATATTTGAAATTAAACTTGAAATATCACTCTAAGAACTCTTCGAATATTTGAGAAATATTTAGATCTGATGAGGATGAATATGATGCAGTGAAGGTAACGGCGGCTTAGGGAATTAAATAGAGAGTGTTAAATTTAGGGTTTCAATTGGTGGGTGTTTATTGGGTTATTGATTGATTATTGGATTGGGCTAGGTTTTAATGTGGGCCTAGTTCTAATATTACAAATAATAATATCATAACAAATAATAATATTTAGAAAATTGCTCTTAACACCTCCTGAATTACTCTTAGGCCCTCTAAATGGACGAAAATGTCCTTTGAATTCGATTGGAAGATAGGATCCAAAATAAAGGCCTTAATGAGATCCTACAATCCGAAATGGTCTATTTTACAAAGCGCTTTTAAAATTTTTGTAAGGGTTCCAGAAGATACATGTTGAAGCCGGCATATTTTGAATCCTACGATCCCATTGGGAGCTAAATTTCAGATCCTAAGATTTCATTGGTATTTTTTAACATGTTGAAAGATATTTTGGATCCTAAGATCCCATTTACTGTTAGTAGAAATTGGAAACAAAACCTGTGTTAATTTATCCACAGATTTGTCCATGCATTGTACCACAATAAAGACATTACCAAAGTAAAGTGTTCAACAAATATATTTAAAATCAGGACAAAATTCAACATAAACAAAAAAAATGGAAAAAACACTAAACGTCGATTGAAGTGGAGGGATGAATTTAGATTGATAAAGTTGGGAGTGAGGTGAGAGGAGTTTAAACTTGATTTTGGTAATAAAAAAATTGTAAAAATAACTAATAGAAGGTTTGTGGGTTTCCTATTATCAAACAACAGTTCAGATCATAGGATCTTATTCGCTATCAATTGGAAGATATGTTCCCATCTATAATGATATTTCGGAAGATATATTCACATTTGTGACTTGCCTCAAGCGTATCTTGTTTTACCTTGTTTCAAATCCTATCTTCCAAAACTACTTGGGATTTTGGAAAGTATCTTCCAAAACGTTTTTATTGACTTGTTTCAGATCCTATCTTCCAAAACTACCTGAGATTTTGGAAGCTATCCAAAATCAAGTGGCATTTCAAATCATATCTTCCTATTTGCTATCTTTCAAAAGATACGTTCCCATATATAATGACATTACGGAAAATATAATCTCATTCACACTAGGCCCAAAATGCAAGGTGTCTTTGGATTTTTGGGGGGGCCTATGAGCAACATGGGGGACCTTAAAAGCAATTTTCTAATATTTAATATAATGTGTTTGGTTGGTCATCGATGAGTTCAAATAAACCAACCAAACAAAAAATAACCACTTAGTTAAACTGAAAATAAATTGGTTCGATTACCAATGAATCACTTTCATGACCCGTTTCCCTTTTTTTCCCCTCTTCCCGTCCGGTATATTAGGTACACCCTAGACTGCGCTTTGGTCAACCTCAAGTTTGGTTCAAAACATTTACGTTTGTTTTTTGAAGAAGCTAAACTATGAAATTATATAAATGAAAAGGATATAGTACAAGATGTACAATAGTCTCTCAAACTAACAAAGAACATACACATCCAAAAAGTCGGGCTACAAAAATAGAAAAAATAGGAAAAGTAACAATGCATACAAACCCTTCAAAAAACTTACTGAATAATTGTTACTCATACAAAATATGTTCGTATCAAAATTGACCCATGTAATATTATTGTAGTCTTTTATTAAGGGCCAAAAGTAAATAAGAATATGAATAATTTTTGCAAGAATTAAAATAAAAAAAAGGAATAATTTTTGCAGGAATTTAAGAAAAACATTAGGAACCAAAAGCAAAAGGTGATATATTTACAAGAATATAAAATATGTGGGTAAAGTGATATATATTTGCAAGAATAACTTTTGCAAAAGTTTAAGAAAAAAATTAGGAACCAAAATCAATTTTTTTATTTGTCTTTTTCAGTACCTAGAGATTAATTTTGTAAAATAACTCATAATTTTTTTTACTATATAAAATTAATTACATTTTTTAATTTGTATGAGATAATCAAAACAATTTATAATAATTTGGAACAAAAATAATATATAATTATTTTGATTTTCAAAATCCACAAGAATCCATCTCTTGCAACTACATATTGCTGCGGCAAAATCTCAATTTGATATTTTAAAGATAACAAATATCTTTATTAATTATATTTTAAAATATTCAGATTATTTTGTTATCTAACAAGTGTTCTTGAGTGTATTGAGTAAACAAATGCAAAGGATTAACAAAGTAAAAAAAAACATGTTTTGTAAGCATTGAACACATAACGTCAAGAACATTCAGAGAACGTACTTTTGTGAGCCTCATATCCTCTCGAGAATGTAGGTTTGACTTAAGCACTTATTCACAAGTCAAATTTATACAAGACAAAGATACACTTTATCAAGAGAGTATATTCACAAAATTACAACGGTGGTTATTTAGGGCAAAGAATTGAACAGTGGTGAAGAACAATATTCTTGTTTTGTCATGTTTAAGGAATGTCATGAGCTTATCATGAAAAATGTTACATAAGCTGTCACAACATCCACCAATGAACAAATGAACTTGATTCTTACACCAATCAAAACACAACAACGCCTTTGTACTCTTAGATGGTGATGTAGTTACAAAAAGCAATGTTTTCTTCAAAGCTTCTTGCAATACAACTTACATGTGTTGTACCTTATAAGTACGAATGAATAGTATGATGCAAAACTTACAACTGGTGTCTTATGTTCTTTACAACTATATGAAGAAGAGACAAGTTTCCCTTGCTCATGAACATATGAATTCAATTTTGAGAATGACTCATTAACAACCGCAGAACGTTTATGACCTAAGACAACAATTTTTGCCTTTTGAACTCACTTTTACACCCATTGTTGACCGTCAAAAGCACCTTCCCTAAACCACAATGGCTATTTAATTTCTAACGTCCATACTTGGGGGGAAAGCTTCAAACTACATACAACTCATAACAACTCACACAAACTCATTTCTCTCATTCCATGAAGAATCCAATTCAAGAACGTTTGAGGAACGTTATGGCAGAAATGCA
Organism: Trifolium subterraneum; assembly: GCA_951799995.1. Lineage (NCBI taxonomy): Eukaryota > Viridiplantae > Streptophyta > Magnoliopsida > Fabales > Fabaceae > Trifolium > Trifolium subterraneum. The sequence continues at coordinate 57,497,208 of OX637463.1, forward strand.
ATCTTGAGTAAAGACTTTGTGAGTTGTCATTAAAGTGAACAACGACTATATTTTTCTACCTAACGAAATACTTGATGGCCAAGATACGTACACAAGACAATCTACATCTAAAAACAGCATGCAATATCGCACTAGAAAAACAAGAGTTCAAGCTACAACATAATCCAATACTTATTTTAATCTCACTAGTCACTAGTTTTCAAGCTCTTCTTCTATATAATTGGGGTCTAAATATTCATTGAATAATTGAACATGTTTCGTTTAAACTTTTCTTGTATCTTAGATTCAAACAAACTTCACATATATTTGTTAGATACTTCTTAGATCTAATAAGTATAATTCAAAATCTGTTGTATCGATCTCAAGATTATAGTGGACAAAATTCTTAGAGCTTTTAAAAATAATTGTTTGACCTAACTTCTTACTTCTACGAAAAAGAAGAGGAAAAAAGTTAGGTCAAACAATACCTTACTATAATAAACAAACACAAAATAAATTTAACTTTTCTATAAAGTCTCTAAAAATTAATATCTAAATTATTTTATATCAAAATCACTATTTTTATAATCTGTGACAAATGGATTCAAAATGTTACAAAATGAGTATTAATTTAACACTTTTTTAGGTTGATAAGCCATTTTATTGACCTTAATATATTAATATATAAGATACTCAATAAACATAAAAATGATTTATTTATGATATTAATGATCGAAAAGAATGCACACTAAAAAAATACTCACTCCGTCCCATAATATAATCAAAAAAAAATATTTAATACTTATTAAGAAAAGTAAAATATGATAATTTGAAGTATGATTTTTATGTTTTCCTTGAAATAAGTTTAATGAGAAGATGTAAAAGTCATTCTTATTGGTGATTGGTTATGGGTAAACGAAGAGAGAGAGTAAATTAAATGCAATCGACATTTAATTTTATGAGAATAAGTAAAAGTAAACTTTGAAAATGGTAAAAGTTAGTTTTTTTTCTTATAATTTGGGATAAGAGAAAATGATTTTTTTTCTTCTTATAATATGAGACGGAGAGAGTATGACATTTCCAGACCGAACTTCCGTCATTCTATTTTTATTTTTTAAAAAGGAAAAAAGAGTTTTGGTTGAATAAGAAAAGGGAAAAAAAAAGAAAGAGTAATTATATATTTTTTCTTAAAAAGGAAAAAAAAAGAGATTTAGTGAAAAAAAATGAATAATCCCTTATGAGAACGAGGGTAACGAAAGAAGGTCCCTGGCGGCGGATCCAGGTACTGAAACTGAGACATAACACAACACAGTGTCGTACAATGCATATCCCTGATACTTAAATCTAACGGTTATTATCAAACCTATATCATTTAATCCAACGGTTATCCCTTCAACCGCGTTTACGAAGCCAACCCAATGAATCCTTCATCCTCTTATACCCTCCTTGCCGCGCCCTCCTTTCTCTCTCTTACTCTCATTCTCCAGATTCACCCTTTCTCTCTCTAAAACCGTTCTTTCTTTCTTTGTTCTTCACACCATTTTCAGTTATAGAGAGAGAGAAAGAAAGAGAGAACAAACAACCGTTGATTTATAACGATGCAACAATCAAACGGTTCTGATTCATCGACGCAACAAAACCAACCGGAGACGAACAAACAACGGCAACAAACACCGCAACCGGTTGCGGTACCACAACAGTGGGTTCCGATGCAGTATCCAACGGCGATGGTAATGCCACATCATATGATGCCACATCAGCATTACGCGCCGCCGCCTTATGTTCCTTATCATCACCATCACCACCATCAGTATCAACAACCGTTGCACGTGCCACATCAGCAGCATCAGAATCATCAACAACAACATGGATCCAATGGTGAAAATAAGACTCTCTGGATTGGTGATTTACATAACTGGATGGATGAAAATTATCTTCATCGCTGTTTTGCTTCTACCGGCGAGGTCGTTTTTTCAAACGTTCATTAATTAATTATAATTATATAGTTTATTTGTTAAGTTTGTTGTTATTGTTATGCTTTGTTTTGTGTATATATATTTGTTACATTGTGTTAATTGTTTGCATGTTTTAAATTGTCATGCTGTAGATTAATTAGTTTCTATCAGTTACAATTGAAATTAATTTGTTTAATTAAGATAAATAAATTCATATAAACTTGTGTTTATGAAAAAGGTGAATGTGACAGAGTTTTGAAAAAATTGAGATTTAAAAACTAATTTTAACTTGTACTAGAAACTATTGTTAAAAAGTTATAGTAGTAGTGATTTTGGTCAAAAATAGAAGTTATAGTGATTATAATTTTTTTTAATATTTATTTTATTTGTAAGTGATTCTCTTTATTATGTTTACAAAGTGTGACAAGTGACAACCAAGGTTTTATGTGACAGTTACATGTAATAAATGTGGTCACGACATCAAAGTTTTTGATATATCTTTGATACGCAAGGTATCTACGATTGTGATTTAAAACCTAGATGACACTTTATGAATATAAAAATTCTACATTTTTGAACTTTTGAGAATTGATATAAATTGCAATGACAATTTAAACCCATGGTTGTACCTCATTGATGGAAAAATTATACAACTCTCAAGTTTTGAGATTTGATATAAATTCTATTCTATTATTGTATATAGTATTTTATATGGAAATATGTGGAAATAAATTTTCCTAACTTCCAACCTAGTACTCTCAACATGTTTTTAGTAGGATATTTGAAAAATTTTCCTTCCTAAGAATGAAATATGGAAGGACCACAGTTAAAGTTGAAATAAATTCATTATTATTTTGTGAATTGAAGAATGGAAATTGAAATGTGCTGCCACTTTTAATAACCTATCCTATTGATATTGTGTTTGCTTGCTTTGGATATCTATTGAAGAGACATCAAATCAATGGCACTTTCTTTCCAACAGATTTCCAAACATGCATTAAACATAATTGTCATAAATGAAGCTGAAAATAGCTTAACTTTTCAAGCCTATTCAAAATAAACGTGTTTTGTATTTTTTTACCCTTGTGTTTCAAATGTTATACCCGGGGATAAAATGTTATTAATTACAAAAATGAAGTATATGCTATGCTCATCTAAGTCGTACTCTATCTTGAGTTATGATAAATGAAGTTCAATCTTTTATTTCATTTTCTTCCCTATTCATTAACTATATGGCAATAGAAGAAAATCAAAGACTAATACTATAAGTCTATAATTTCCTTCTTGTGTCGGTGTTGGACACCGACACGTGTTCGACGTCGGGACACTCCTAATCCTAAGAGTGTCCGTACTTCATAGCTTAATGATAATGATGGTGGAAACATGGGATTTTGTGTTTGTATGTTCATTTCTGAACTCTTTGAAGAGGTCAGATTATTTCAGAGTAGTTCTGTTTCTCTTATACTCTAATTTGACAAAAAATAAACTTGTATTTTGAAAACTTAATTTGTTATGACAGAAGATGTTGCTGGTGCTTTTCATATTGTTTCAGATATAGAATCCTATTAAGCTTTTAACTGTTATTGATTTTTTATTTTTGCAGATTTCCTCCATCAAGGTTATTCGCAATAAGCATAGTGGTATTTCAGAGGGTTATGGATTTGTGGAATTTTTTTCACATGCCACAGCTGAGAAAGTTTTACAGAATTATGCTTCAATTTTGATGCCAAATGCTGATCAAATGTTCCGTTTGAACTGGGCTACATTTAGCACAGGAGACAAGGGTTCAGATAATGTTACTGATCTTTCTATTTTTGTAGGAGATTTAGCTGCTGATGTTACAGATAGTGTGTTGCATGAAACCTTTGCTAGTTCATATCCTTCTGTTAAAGCTGCAAAAGTTGTTTATGATGCCAATACTGGCCGTTCAAAGGGCTATGGATTCGTCAGGTTTGGAGATGAAAATGAGCGATCTCAGGCCATGACTCAAATGAATGGCGTTTACTGTTCTAGCAGGCCCATGCGTATTGGTGCTGCAACTCCAAGGAAATCATCTGGTCATCAACAAGGTATGGTAAATCACATTACTTGCTTCTGATATATGAAAGTTTATTCTTTTCATTTGGGAAAGATAAAGAATAGAGCATTATACATTCCATCCAAAGAAGATGCTTCTGGCCACCTATTTTACCTCATCATATTTATTGATTTGTTCTGCTGCAGGTTGTTACAGAAGAACTATGACCTGAACTACATTTCTTGCTTTTATGAACAGTAATAATAGTCTTATGGTTTAGCTTTTGATTTCAAATGTCAATTTGGTCCATTAGTGTGTGGCGTCATTTTTTTATATTTTTTATTTTAAATTTCTGATCAGGCAAGTAGCGGTTAACAAAAATTCTTGGATTCCTTTAATCATTTATTTCCCAACTTGTCTTTGCTTTAGATCCCTTAAATTTGTTTTTGCCAAAACATGTCTCAAGTTTTTTATTTGTTTTTTTCTCTGCATGCTATTGAAATAGTTTGAAATATTTGTTCCAGCTGTGTATTGATTTTGTCCAAGGTTTACAATTCAGATTCAAATAGTGAATCGGAACATATATTTCCTGAATCATGAATTGAATCTTATTATGAATAGTATAATATACACAATAAATTTGTTTGTCTGTTTCCTTATTTAGGAGGCCAGTCAAATGGCACATCCAGCCAATCTGAAGCAGATTCTACAAACACAACTGTGAGTTTTTCTGCACTTATATTAGTATGTTTTCTATGTTAGCAACTTATCATTTATTACTAATTTTAAATAGCTAATCAATGATTCATTATAGATATTTGTTGGAGGACTCGACCCTAATGTTTCAGATGAAGATCTTAGGCAGACATTCTCCCAGTATGGTGAGATAGCATCTGTTAAGATACCTGTTGGAAAGGGCTGTGGTTTTGTGCAATTTGCAAACAGGTACAAGTTCTGAACTATCTCAATTTTTTTAAATAGATATGCTTTTAAATCTCTTCATATCACCACACGATATTAACATTTTAACAACCTTTTCAGAAATAATGCTGAAGAGGCTTTGCAGAAGCTAAATGGGACAATGATCGGCAAGCAAACCGTTCGTCTCTCTTGGGGCCGCAATCCAGCAAATAAACAGGCAATCTCTCTCTCTCTCTCTCTCTCTCTCTCTCTCTCTCACACACACACACACACACACACTTGTCATTACATTAGGTCTGTAAAATCTATTAATGAAACAAGTGTTGTAATGGAAATACACATGTTTTAAAATGCTTTTACACCGACATCTAATAATAACTCCTTACATTGTCATGTCACGTAAATTCACTTTGTATCTGCAATTAAAAAATAACCGCAAAATGCTAGATTCTCATTAGATGTGAATGTGGAACCAATTTGCACAAACCATGCATGTTTCCTTTTCTCTTTCTTTAAAATAAATGAATACTAGTTTTTTTTTTTTTTTTTTTTTTTCTTCATCTCATCTCCTCATTAGGTCCTTTTAAAGTTCTAAAGTACTTGCTTGTTTCCACACCGTCTGTCATGAAATTGAATTTGTACTGATTTTATCTCAATAATAATAACAGCTTAGGTTTGACTTCGGAAGCTGGGCTGGGCCATATTTTCCATCCCCTATTTATGACGGATACGGATATGCAATGCCTTCTCCTCATCATGATCCAAGCACATATCCTCTAGCTTATGGAGGTTATCCCATTTATGGAGGCCACCAACAACAAGTAAGCTGATTGAAGTGCATTGCAAGAGTAGGACTCACAACAAGTTACAACGCGATCATTCTTGAACGAGCAAATCATCTATTCTCATATGTAACTTGTTTTATTTGTTGAGTTCTTAAGAATCCCTCCTAATTGTGGAGTGGAGTTGAATTTTGATAACACGAGGTAGAACTGTAGTGATTCAATTAATCGTTATTTTAGACTTGTAAGAGTAATTTCTACCAAAAGAAGACATCTAGGAGTAATGATTATTGAGGAATTTGGAGCTTAATTATCGGAATAATTTTCTTAAGAATGACAACGCGTGCTTGGTTGAAATTTTATTTGTTTCCCTCATTTGATAATTGTTTTTTTTTTGTTTGTTTGGTAAACTGGATATCCTTTTCGCACAACTGTGGAGACTAACCTCTCGAATGTTGTGAAACCCGATGGGAGGATAATTCGCCCTAAGTGTTTTAACGTTGCTGCATGCTGAAGTTCGGGTTTGAACTCAAACCCATTTCATAAGTCATTATAGAATTCAAGGTATGTTCATCGTGAGATTTATTTGTTTTTTTTTTTTCTTCTTCTTTTGGTAAAGATTGAATTGCGTTTTAATTGACATAAAATTTGAGATGAATACATTTTTTTTTTTTATATTAAAGAATGATTGTATGAAACTTGAATCAAATTTTACACTTTAAAAAATGCAATGTCTCCGATTAAACTTCTTTCACTTCGACGAACACTCCACGAAATCAACCGAATGAACGGACCCACGGAATGTACTTGATGGACGGGGTCGTAATGAACCGGATCGTGATCGTAATCCATGGAATGAACGATCAACCGAAACCCACGGAATGCACTTGATGGACGGGGTCGTAATGAACGGGATCGTGATCGTAATCTATGGAATGAACGATCAACCGAAATCCACGGAATGTTCGGAATCTATGGAATGAACGATCATTTCCATTCCTTTTGGTGTTTTTACGCCGAGTAGACTTTATACGTACTATCCAAATTCCTCACTAAACCTGGTGGCTTAGCATTAATTAGTTTTCTTGAAGGAGACTATGATAGACAAAATATAACATTAACTTATGAAAATAACAAATAATTTGAAACAAGTTTGTTTTTCTAAAACGACCAATAAAAAAGAATGGAGGGAGTGATTGTTTATATTGTGGTAAGACTAATTTTTTATTTGAAATTTTTTAAATCCAATTGATTTGCTATTTTTTCCCTTTTTACTTATTGATTTTTAGGGTTCTTTTTATTAAAAAAATAAAATAAAGTACATGTTAATAATTAAAGGGACAACAATTTTTTGACACTCGAGTATTTTAATAAAGTTCAATGCTCGATTTATATCAATTATTCTAAAATAATTTTTTTGCTTATAGTAGCCAACAATGAACGATGTCTTTTATGCACGTGTGCGAAATGAAAACATGTGAAAGACGAAACATATAAGTAATTACATTTTGTTAAAATAATAGAGTATTACAAAATTTTATGCAATTATTCAAATATAATAAGTTATTTAATAATTAATACATACATAAATATAACAGGTGTTTCGTAAAAATAAATTAACATGGTTAGAATTTACAATACAATCATTTTATATTTATTTTTTTGTTACATTCAATTATTTTATATTCCGATCATATATAATATTCATTTTTACATGACATGTATGATTTAAAAAATCATATTTAATTATAAAAGAATATTTACTAATTGGAGAAAAAAAAATGAAAGTGATATTCTTTACAAGATATATTGTGGGTATATATAGTTGTTAGTGCTATTTGTTGGGAAAATTACGACTTTTAACATGCATATTTTCAACCAACACTAACAATATTTGTTATTGAAATGAATGATTATAGTCATATTTAATTCATGAGAATTAGAAGAAATCAATTGAGTGTGAATTATCTAATATTTTAAATTGATTTTTAAATTTTAAATTAATAATTTTTTTTTATATTCTCTTTAATTAATAATCATAAGACTTAAATAAAATTATTAATTTCAGATTAAGTTAAAAATTAAATAAGTTATATATATAATATACAAAGTAAACTCTATGAGTTTACAAACCGAGTTTACGTTTTGATTTCACCTGAACTAAATGAGTTGATGCAAAAATTCATTCTAACAATCTTCTAAAAATAGTTTCTTGCTCTGTAATTTAGTTCATAACTAACTAGATACATCGAATTGTATTTTAATCGACACCTTACAACTGTCAAGTTTGAAATTGAACACATCTTTTTACATTAATGAATTATTGTATGAAACTCAAATCAATTTTACAAATTTATTGATACACTCAATAGAGTTAAGAGTTTGATTCCAGAGGAAGTTGTCCATGAAGGAAAGATGAAATCATGGATAGTGCTCTGTGTGATTGGTAACTTGGAACCATATGCCCTGCTCCTCTTACAGTGACAAGTGTGAGCCCTTTGTAACCAATCACATATCCTCCGACCTGCATATATTAAGTGTGTATACATAAATCTAGTAAGATTATGGGATTCGAACTCCAACTCCTCATTTTTATAATGGTTTTGCCATTTCGTCTATGTACCCAAAAATTTTTTTTAATAGTAATGCTTACTCATTACCTCTTTGCCAGTGTACCATGGGCGCCATGCTGTATTTACAGGTAGGTTTAAGGAATTTATTGAATACTTTGTTGATGTTATGGGAACACGGCCATCTATATCACCACTGCATTGATAGAATACTATGTAACAAAACAACTAATGTTACAGATAAAGATAAATCATTGAGATGTCTTTGATGTGACAAAGCAATTTATAAAATTTATGATACCTATAAATCCAAATGCTTATACCACTTGATATTAATCTATTTATAGTTGGTAGAATACTTGCTGGGCTATCTGTCCAACTCAGGTCACTGAAAAAAGAGCATTAGACATATTGATTTCAGGAAACAGTACAACATTTACTATTAATGCATTTTGAAATTGTCAGAAAAGAAACCATAATTAGTAATATAGTGTACCTGCAAGAAGACCATTTTCTGGCTTTAGCATGAAGAGCCTTTTGAACTTTAGGTAGATTTAAGTAGGCAACTGTATAATCTTCGGAACAAGGGTCAAAATCACTGCCCTGCAATACTCATCTGCTATCAGCTAACTTATCAACTATTAGCTATAGTTACAACTGAGTAATGTGTTATCGGCTACTTTTTACTGAACATGAGTCTAAGTAGATTAATGAACTTTCAGCTAGTTCAGATTTCACATAACATAAAATGCAAAATAATAGAGTTTGTAACTTACAGAGTAACTAGTTTTTGTTGCAGATGAATTACAAAGTGGGGCATATATGTTGTAAAGGTTAATATTTCCAAGCTCATCGTCCGCTTTATTTTGATATCCTACACATTCATTTGTTAAGTTGAAGTTCCTAAAGTCACAAAGTTTATCAATTCCTTGATGAGTTTCATCAGAGTTTAGAGACTGCATCCAGAAATAGTCATACATTCCCTTTGTACAGTAATTGTCGTCTATCCAACCGTTCCCAACCTGCACCAATTCAATGTGTATAAATGTTTATGAAATGTGGTTAATGTAAAATTGTTCCGATCGAAATTGAGCTATGTTTGTAACAAGTTACGTCCAGCCAAAAACTACGACTAGTAGTTTCACACTCATCGGATGCTTATTTGCTCTAACCCCGTTACTTAACATAATGTAAATGTAACAAATCGCATTTACATTGAACACATGATTCTTACCGCGATTCCTTTCAAATTGATAACTGTGTGATGTTTCGTTTTCTTATTATTTGAGAGGATAAGGTGAGCTAATTGAGGAACATAATGGCCAGCATAACTTTCACCGGCTATGAAGAAATCTCGAGTCTTGTATTGCGGAAATCTTTCAAGCCAGTTTAGAAGAAAAATGTAAGAATCTCTGGCTGTGCTATTGTCACCAATGTTAGAGTAATCTGAAGGTTTGTTTGAATGGGAAAATCCAACTCCTACTGGTGACTCTAGGAAGATAACATTTGCCACTGCCAATTATCCAAACAGCAATTCATCAATTTTTTTAATCATCATAATTATGCAAACATGGATACATTTTTGTTAACTGATATAACAAAGGGACCAAATACATGTAGTTTTGCGATATATAGGGACTAAAAAGTTAGTAAAATGACTAAAACAAAATTCGAGATAATTATAATAATTAAAAATATATTTTAAAATTAACTTAATGATACATGTGACATGACATGACATTTTCATTAATTATTATGCTAATTATGGATGCTTACCATTATTCCATGAATCTTTATTAAGGGAAAGGGTCCTTCCATCACTATTGACTCTAAAAGGTCCTAATTCTTGCATGGCTCCATACCCAAATGAAGAGCATCCAGGTCCTGTATACAACAAACAATTTAGTGACATTCCTTTAATTAGTTAGTTCTTTGTACATATTCATTATTGTAGCAATGATTCTCATTAACTTTCTTAAAGTAACTCTTAGCATGATCATTTCTTGAAAATAACTGGAGTATATTGCCCAATTATGTAACTCAAGCAACATTAGAATTTTTTTTTGTCTTAGAAGAAGTGGTAATTCGCTGAAATTAAACTCACAATTTGAGATCCTAGGTCACGACGTTCGGCCTAACAATTTCGTTATTTTTGCTAGTTGAACTAAGACTTACGGGAAATTTCTTATTTCGACATATTTCTTATTTAATTTCCTTTATTGTTTTAATATTAAAAGAAGGGATAATCAAAAATGAAATTAAGATAAGTTGAACACATTTCATATAAACTTACAAATTAGTTTTCAAGAAAAGTATAATAATTTTTTATTTGTGGGCTCTCTATATCTCTTTTGGACTTACAACAAGTTACAAGTGGAAAGGAATGTTTGAGTAGGGTGTACAATCATTGTGGGACCCTAGTTAGCACAAAACTAGTCAAATATGATAGATTCTTATTCTCGGTTCCAATTCATATTGCTATTGCTATAAGAGCAATATAGTAGTAATTGAGCCAAAAAAAACCAATAAGATTCTTCCATTGGATATATGCAAATGGATTATAATTTTTTATTTCTAGCTATCTCAACAATTATTTTCAAATTTGGTGGGAGACATGACGCATGGCTTGGCTTTCGTGTTGGAATTCCACTAACGTATGCTGCCAATATTGTTGGAGTGCAACGATTGATTGAAAATCAATTATTATCTTATCATATATCTATTGATTATTACAAAAATTGATTGTGAATAGTATGAAATTAGAAGAAAAAAATCCATCGTTAATTTACTTATTTGTTGCATAAGTGTATTTCGGTTAATAGTTATTTGAAATATTAGTAGAGGAAATATAGATATTATCCACTATTCTATGGATGCGAATGGAACTACTAAACTACTAAAAATAATATCCATGGACAGAATCCAAAGAGGCTTTTTGATGAATGAATGTTTTCATAGTTAGGCTGAATTATGGATGTGAGTTTGCTGCATTCACACAATGACGAAGTTCTACGCGATAATCAATTATAATCACTGATTTGAGATCGGACGGTTTAAGTTTAATATGCAAATTTATAAAGTAAAACGATTTCAGCCGTTGATCAGATATCAGACGGCATAGAGCAGTTACAACACCCTGCTCTAACTGCAAGAATCTGTTTCCATGAATTGTGACACTTTTCTACGCTACTATAATTAGAATTTTTTTACTCTCATTAAGCGGTCAAATTGAAGAATGAATTTTCACTCTGTTATTTTTAGAATTGTTACATATTTACCATCAAACATGAAGAAAAAAAAGAGCGAAAAAATTATAAGAAAATAGGAGATTAAATTGAAGGGTTGAAAGTTGTCAAAAAAAAAAATTGAAGGATTGAAATGTAACAATTAAAAAAATTGAAAAAATTTTCAATGGAGATATTCCATTTATGAATTAAGCTAGAATTACTTTATAAGCACGTAACATGTTTAGTGTGCTTGGATGAAAGAGTTTCATAATCAAATACAGTAATCAATTTATTATAATCGTGACATTTTTAGTGCTATAATATTAATTGCATTTCGTAGCTAGCATTTTTCTTAACAAAGAAAGATATCAATCTCACTTGATTTAGACTAATTCCCCTTTAACACAACACAAGGATCATGGCAAACGAACCAAAACCTCTGTTTTCTATTTCTAAGATATATATAAATCTAAATTGTAACACAATTTAGTGGTAAGAGTATAACCTTATAATTTTAAATAATAATTTTTTTTTGGCAGGTGCATCTCAATCATATCTGGCGGGAGGGAAACAGAAGTGCGGATTGGCTGATAAATTTTAGCTTATCTCTAGACTCTTTTAACATCAATGTTATGGAGACTCCTCCTAGTGAGATTTTCAGTCTCCTCTTTGCTGACTTTTCCGGAACATGTATGCCTAGGAATATCCATGCGACTCAATAGTTTGTTCGTTTTTGGGCGTTAGCCCTCTTTCTCTACCAAAAAAAAATTATTATTTAAAATTATAAGGTTATACTCTTACCACTTAAAAATTTAATTCCATTCAGAATGAGCTAAAATGATTATTAGTATTATTTTAATTATTAATAATTTTTTATTCCCAAATATTTAAAAAATAAATATCTAAGTTCTAGGTAATTAGATCGATATGTTTAAAAGTTTTTTTTTGTCAAATAACCTAATAGTTAAAAATTAACTTCGGCTCCCTACATATAATGTCTTTACCAACAAATCTAAGTTCACGAGACAGTTTAAAAATGTTTTTAGTACATACAATTATAACATTTTTTTTTAATTCCCCTAAGATTTTTTGTTTTAGTTCAGTCCCTATAAATTTTAACATTTGTTGTTTTTAGTTTTTAGCATCATATGTAACTCAATATAATCATGCCACATAACCTAATAAACTAGTTTGCCCAACAATGTCTTCGATTTCTCTTATATATGCACATATTTGTTAATTTGATGATTAATGTATAGCATATACAAAAAAATTAAAGTATATAATGATTACCTCCATTTAGCCATAGAATAAGAGGCTTTGTGGAAGAATTTAAAGGTGATTCAACAAAGTAATAGAAAAGTTCTCTCCCTGCTTTTGCATCCACAGTTACATAGCCAGCATATTGATCAAAATTCACCCCTTTTGGTTGTCCAGGCAAAGCCTTCACCTTATCAGCTTTCATCAAACTTAATTGTTGTTCAACATGTACCTTTGGAACATGTTCATCTACAAAAGCACTTAAATAATAAGCTTTTCCATGTGAAGAAGCCTTTTGTTGAAACCTCTTTGATTGAATAAATTTGTAGAGGTATTCACTTTGTTTGTTGGCTTTGCATGAGATTGGAAAGTGGCACACTAACAAAATCAAAGACCACAAAAGTACTTTTTGTGACAAAATTGAACTCATCTTTAATGTTGTATAGTGTGAGTGAGTGTCTTTTGTCTATCCAAACATCTCATTGTTGTGTTATATATAATAATTAGAATTTTGCTAAATTTATAAATTATTGCTAGGGGATGTATCTCATTTAATTAAAACGTCAATCAAAAATATATCCTAATTAGTAGTAAAACATATCAAATTGAATCAATCGTTAGTTGATTCAGTGGTGATTATCATTGAATTTGGTAGAAAAAATGGCTAGATACCGATGGCAGCAAAAAAAAAATATACCAAATTGATTTTTCCGATTTACATTTTAATAAATCCAAAAAAATCAGCTTGATACGTTTTAGTACTAATTAGGATATATACATCCATGCACTTCAATAGGAAAACGTTGCCAAAAAGTAATTGCTGGAAATTATGTAAGGATGAATGTAGACCGGATGTTAATTGTTATGCGTTCTTCACAATAAAGATGGTAATGAAAAGGTCATTATAATTTTGCCATGGATATTGTTGGAAATTATTAATTCCAAATTTCTAACAAATAATTGAAGAATGAAATTATAATGGACAGTGAAATTAATGTTGGATTATTTATCTCATATTTAGACGAATGCGATACTCCCTCCGACCACAATTATAAGTAAACGTTTACTTTTTAGGTTTATTGAGTAACTCATGTTTTTAGTCAATAATATAGGTCAAATATATAATTTATTCAATGAACTTTGAAAGTGAACTTTTACTTATAATTATAGCTAGAGGGAGGAAATAATTTTGAAAATTGTTTTTCCGACCCCTGCCCATTTCTTTTTTACCCCCAAACTGACATTTTTGCCCTCGGGGGTATGAAAAAAATTTGCCAAGAAAATTTGATTTTTACAAACCGAATTATTTGCTTAGGAAGTTCGGTTTATATAAAGGTGTTGAAAATGTGAAGAGTAGCTTATTGGGTTGATTTAAGAGACTAACCATCTGAGTAGAGGCTTTATATAGGCTTAACATTTGGGTCAAAATAAGGCCTAAAAAAAAAATTCATTTTAACTATATATATATATATATAGGATGTAGGCAGTTTTTTTAACAGTATTATAAAAAAACGTGATCGTGGTCATAAATATAATTCAATTGAAAGATATATTACATGTAATATACATATTAGAATTTAAATTCACGTACACCCACTTTTAAAAAAAAGTGAATTTCTATAATCTTTTATAAGAAATAATGTCATATCTATTATCTTGTCAAAATAAAAAAGTTCCTATTATTAAAAAAAAGGGATAAGACGTCATATCATGTCCAATTATTTTTTGCACAGTGAAGTTTTTTTCCCAGCATTTTAATTTCTATAAATAAGATTATTTTTTTCTCGAGTACTGTAATTTTAGAATTTTATTTTTTACAATAAAAAAATTGAGACAAATAATTTCTTAAGTATATTGATCATTGTGAAACAAACTTATATTGCACCATAATTTAGATTTTTGCATTAGACTTTAAATAAAAAAAATAAAAATGAACGTTACGTCACGAGTGGAGGTGCCTTGAGTGATTCCATTGTGGTGGCATCATCGCATTAGGCAAATTGCGTTGTTAACATTTCATATTCATCTTTTCTTTAGCTTTATAAATGTGGACACTCTTTGTATACTTCCTATCATAAATCACTTTCAAATGAAATTTTCATAAGCTAATAATCAGCCAATGTTAATGAAAGATTAGAAATAATGGCTACGAATTAATAATTAATTATTATAAGATAATTATAATGAGTGAAACACAAACGGGTGACAAGCCGCGCTGCAAATGTTTTTGAATGACAAAATCATCTTATAAGAACAATATCTAGATATCTAAGAAACACAACATTGCTATTTATAATATTTTGAATTTTTTGCATAAAGTTCTGAACTCGGTATTAGAAAGTTCTAAACCTCTAGTGTTATAAAAATATATTGATTGTCAGAGTGCATAGTTTTCTCATGTTTACTATAATTAAGTTTTATGGCGTCTCTCTTTCAAAATTGAATTTCAATAAATCAATACTTTAAAATTATTAAAAATTCTAATAACAATCGATGATACTTTTTACATGTAAAAAATATGACTCTCTTTTGCTATATAGTTAAGAAGTGACTTAATTAATGTTAGTTTAATGTGAAATGCATACTTATATTTATCTAATTTAATTAAATTGATATTAATTAAGTCATTATCTCAATTATAAATCATTCTATAACTTTATTATATTAATCATAAAAATAAAGAGAATTATTAACCTATAATTCTATGAAACATTATATACTGCGGTTAAAATTTTAAATAATTTTACCAATCGTTAGTTGGTTCAGTGATGATTGACGCTGAACTTGGTAGGGAGGACCACGGCTCGATCCCCCACAACTGCGATCGGGAGGAGGCTGGAACCACTTGATGTCAGAACTGACCTCCGAACGAGATTAAACTGGTGGTGAAAATAAAAAAATTTAAATATTAATCACCGTATTAATATTTATCTGAGACTATATAATGAATGAAAAAAATGAAAATGATGCTTATCGTTGAATGGCGTGTGGATTCACGAGTAGGGTTGAACATCTTGGATAATCCAAAATAACCGTCCATAACCAATCCATAACCATTTATTATAACCTGATATTAAAACCAAATATCATAACCGGTTTTGTTTTTACAAAGCCAGTTATAAAACCGGTTATGTCCATAACCACTTTTATAACCGGTTTTTGGTTTAATAACTGGTTTTTTTTTCAAAACCGGTTTTTATGTAAAAATTCAGTTTTCGATTCTGAAAATTTTTTTAGGACAAAAATTATTCGATCTTTCTTTCGGAAAAATGTTTCCAATCTTTTTTCGGGAAAAAATTTTCAATTTTTTTTCGGAAAAAAATTTCCCGATTTTTTCGGAGAAAAAGTTTTGATTTCAGATAAAAACACTTTCGAAGTTTTTTCTGGAAAAAAAAGTTTCCGAACTTTTTCCGGAAAAACTTTCGATTTTTCCCGGAGAAAAGTTTCAATTTCAGATAAAAACACTTCCGGAGTTTTTTCCGGAAAAAATTTTCCGATTTTTTTCGGAAAAAAGTTCCTGATTTCAAATAAAAACACTTTCGGAGTTTTTTCTGGAAAAAAAATTTCCAATCTTTTTCCGGAGAAAAGTTTCGATTTCAAATAAAAACACTTCCGGAGTTTTTTCTGGAAAAAAAAAATCCGATCTTCTTTCCGGAAAAAAGTTTCCGATTTCTGATAAAAATACTTCAGGAGTTTTTTCTGGAAAAAAAAAAGTTTCTGATCTTTTTCCGGAAAAAAGTTCCCGATTTTTTCAGGGGAAAAAATTTCGATTTTAGATAAAAACAATTCTGGAGTTTTTTTTGGAAAAAAAAGTTTCCGATATTTTATTTGGAAAAAAAATTTCGATTTTTTTTAAAAAAAATTGATTTGAATTTGAATTTTAAAGAATTTGGACATAAAATTTAGTTTTGGTCATCCATTGATTGGTTATGGATATCCAAATAAAAAAATAATGGATTTGGTTATAAAACCAAAACATAATTAACCGGTTTTTAAAATTGGATATGGATTTGGTTATGGTTAATCCATGATAACCAGTTAAAATGAGCCACCCTATTCACGAGGTGATCAAGGTCTTTGTATTTTGGGTGTTTCATGCTTACATGCTACAGCTTTGTAATTTGTGATGAAAGATTAATCAATTACTATCAATTAAGCCGTGTCAATTTGGATTAAGAAAAGCCATCGTCCAAACACGACTTGCCGTTTAAGAAGAATTAAGCTTTCTATGGTTAGGATATGTTCTCAAATCTTTTCATAGTTTTGGGTCCAATAAATGAAGACTTATTGTTGGGCTTCGGCCTATTAGGATCACCCATACAAATTTTACCAAAGATTTCAACTTGGTAACCCACAATTAAATCATATACCCCCAAATTTCTTTTTCTTTTAGATTGAGCAAAGTGAACCATTTATTAGATATCACATCCAACCTCAAAGTGTGCAAGAATGACTAAGAGCGTGTTTGGATAAGGTGATTAAATATTTTAGAGGATTTAGAATTCTAAGAATATCAAATGATTCTATTTGAATTAACTTAATTTTTAAGTGTATGTGTTTGGACTTTGGATAGTAATAGAAAATTTCATTTTGAATATTTTTAGGCCACTATTATAAATTTAAAAAATAGGGATCAATTTACAATTTCAAAAATTAAAATGACCAATTTGAAATGTTAAAAAAATTATGGGTCAATTTGCAATTTTATAAAGTTTAAGGGTCAATTTGAAAATTTTGAACCATATAAAAGGAAGAAATTTCAAATTCATAGCTTTTAAATGTCATATGAAATTCCTTAAAGTTAGCTTAGACACAATACTTCCTAAATTCTCATAATTTTGAAAATCCTTAAAATAAAACTTTCAAACATAAGAATTTAGATATAAAATTTTAAATTCCTAAAAAAATTACTTTACGTTAAAACATTCCCCTATCCAAAAAAAAAACTCTTGCAAGAAGCCAAGATTATACAAAAGTTAACTGGAAAAACACAATACAAAAAATAAATTTAGTTACAAGCTTATTTCTTAAAGATGAGTTAAATTCAAATCTTAATATAAAAAACTTAGTACGGATGATATCAGAGGCTATCTATTGAGCCCCAAAATTTAAATCCATGTATATATCAAGTTCAATATTACTAATTGTGCAGGCGTGTATCAGAAAATATTCAAATTCCACATAAAATATTCATTGAAAATTGGTAGAATTATTCCTCATACAACTATACTCTCAATCTCTCGTTAATACATTTTCAGTTACTATAAATAATAAATTAGATTTGATATTTACGTATTGAACCAACGGTGTTTAACATGCTGGGTGTATTGAAAAAACTCAAATTTCAAATAAATAAAGAGAAGACATAGTTCCGTGAACTTAGCTCAATTGACGGTGACATTGCATTATATATATAGAGGGTCAGAGTTCGAACCTGTTCATTACACTTATTCATTTTAAGGTTGAAATTTCAATCCACTAAACTATTTGAGAAAAAAAACATAGAAGACATGAAATAAGATTATAAAGATAGGGATTTCTCATCTTATAATTCCATTTTATAATGATTTTTTTTTTTTGAAGAATCCATTTTATAATGATGTATTAGGTAGAATATATAAATTTAATATACTGTACACAGCAACCACTTAGTAGAGCAGTACTAGTACTTGTTTGGACATGATGATATATTTTATAATATTTTGTTAACCAATTGACGAGCACATGAAATTTGTACTGAAGAACTACTGGCAAAGTTGAAGGATAATAAAGCCATATATATGCTGACAATTGTAATGCCAGAACTTGTATTTTATGTGAATTGTCTCATTCAACGCATGCAATATGTATCATCATCACCATTAATATTTAACCAGTATATGATTCCTCTATAGTTCGTTTAATTTAACAAAATTGATACAATGTTTTATGTCTATTCATTTGTCTTATTTTTGACATTTCTAACTCTCAAAGAACTAAATGCTAAATAGTGTCATCGGGTACTAATTAAGCATATTAATAAAAAAATATTGTCTTAAAAACTTGTATGAAAAGTGTAAAAATTTATGTTACTAATATCAATTTTATCTTTTAATATTTTTTTTGGTATATTTAACATGTGCGATACTATTAAACATGACGAAAAAAGAAAATTATTAACAATAAAAATTGCCCCACATAGCTAAAAAAAGGGCTAGGTTGCCACTGTTTTCTTCCCTGCTCTTGCGTTTGGCCCAAACGCGTGTTAGGCCCAGCTGTTTTTTGTTGGGGGAGGGGGGTGGTTTAACAAGATTTTTTAGTTTAAGCTTACCTTTTTTATTAGAGTTTTTTTTTTAACCAGCCAAAATGAGATCTATATATATATACGAACAAAAAAACTCCCCCTCAGCACAAGACGTACTAAGGAAGAATCAGAGAGTTACACGAGAGTGACAATACACACACCAAACAGTCATACAAGACCCAAACAAGGCATAGGACTAGACCACCAGCTATGGCAGTTTAAAGCTATAGTACTACTATTCACTCGCAACCACCTAAAAGAAAAGGTCTTGATCTTGTCCAACATATGAGATAAAGAATCTGATGAGCCTCGGAATATACGCTGATTTCGCTCAGTCCACACAACCCCCACACACTAACAAGCCAGAGGAGTTGCATGAAGGAGCGACGTGCGCGGGAGCCACCTGCCGAACTAGTAAACTGTACAAAATGATCAGGAAGAGTCTGCGATATCACCACAGGAGAACCTGTCCAAGAACTAACCAAGGGCCAAAGGGAGCCAAACGTGCTGCAGGATAGAAACAAATGATGTGCTGATTCAGCCTCCCCGCAGCCAGAAACACAAAGGGATGCTGCCACCGGTAAGATACCTCGAGTGATTAGGTTTACCCTAGTAGGTAACCTATCATGCAAGAGCCGCCACGCCAAGATGGACACCTTCAACGAGACCTGAGGATGCCATATGAGACCTGTTGCACCATCTAAAGGGGCCACGACCTGCTCTGTCAGAAGCTGATAAGCACCACGAACAGTGAAACCACTATCCAAACCAGGCTGCCACTGCCAGCTGTCTGAAGTATGTTCCTGCAAAGAAACAGTAAGTAATAATGTCTGACACTCCCTCAACATCTCCTCCTCCCACGCCCTCAACGGTCTACGCCACACCCACGCCTCCCCTACTGCCCCCCACCCATGCGAAAACATCTCAGCCACCGAAACTGATTTGTTTTCAGTCAAATCAAACAGCCTCCCAAAACGCTCGCTCAAAGGGGTCCCAGCCACCCATGGATCAGTCCAGAAAAAAGTGTCAGACCCATCCCCCACTTTCCTTATAATGTTCTCCCTAAACCACCCTCCCCCCAACTCTCCAGTACCACCCCGGATACGCACTAACTCCCTCCACCACAACGACCCTCTTATACCTCCCTCACACAATCTACCTCTCACCACCCCATACCTAGCCGCCAAGACTCGAAACCACAAGCTGTCCCTCTCCACTAACATCCTCCAGCACCATTTTCCTAATAGAGCCATATTAAATTCCTTCAACTTCCTTACCCCCAAACCCCCGTACTCCTTTCCTAAGCAAATAGTGTTCCAGTTAATCCAAGATATTTTCCTAAATTCCTCACACCCTCCCCATAAAATTTTAATTAAAATAGATTCAATAGAAGAGATTGTACCTGGGGGAGCTTTGAAGAAAGAAAGAGCATAGACAGGCAAAGAGGTCAACACAGATTTAAGCAAAATCAGACGACCACCAAAGGATAGAAAAGGACTCTGCCAACCTGATAACCGACTCTTTAAACGATCCAACACCGGTTCCCAAAAACTAATACGTCTCAGATCACCCCCAATCGAAAGACCCAAATAAAGGAAGAGAATTTTTCCCACACGACAACTCAGAGCTGACGCCGCTTCACCTAACCAAGAATCCGGGATATTAACCCCAACCAGCAAGCTTTTATTGAAATTAACCTTTAACCCTGACATTGACTCGAACAACACTAGGGCAGCCCGCAAAGCACGAACGTTCGCCCAACTTGTAGTCCCCATCAAAAGCGTATCATCGGCAAACTGAAGATGCGAAACCAAAACCGGGGCTTCCGTACCCATACCCTGAGAATAAATTACGCTCCACCAGTGCCTCCATCAACACATGTAAACCCTCAGCAACCAGTAAAAAAAGAAAAGGAGATAGAGGATCGCCTTGCCGTAAGCCCCTCTCAAGAGGAAATTCGTCAGTTGGACTTCCATTGACCAAGACAGACGTTGTAGCCGTACAGACACATTCTCTAATCCATTTCCTCCAGAGGGTTGGGAAGCCCATTCTTCCCATCACAGAATCCAAGTAACCCCAATCTACCGAATCATAGGCCTTTTCAAAATCCACTTTAAACAGTATCAAGTCCTTCTTGGACCGCCGAGCCTCATCAACCACCTCATTTGCAATTAGGATTCCATCAAGGATTTGTCTGCCCTTTACGAACGCTGACTAAGATTCCGAAATCACACTTCCCACCACCAAGCGAAGCCGGTTAGCTAAGACCTTCGCCAAGATTTTATAAAGGCTCCCCACAAGGGAAATGGGCCTGAAATCATTCAGATGTTGAGGACTGTCTACTTTGGGAATCAAAGCAATAAATTCTATATATCTATATAACTTTATATTTTGGAATCCCACTAGGAAACTTTTAAGGAAATTTTTTTAAAAAATATTTATGATGGTAATAAATTTGCACACATGTCAATCATTGGAGGTATTCCTATTCCTATGAAAATACAATTTTTTTTTTTTTTAAAGTTATTTCTATGCTAGGTTCAATGCAATTAATTGTAATTGTTTCATTTTCAAATAAAATAAATAGAGAAGATATTAAGAGTTTAGTTTTCTATATATAATTACTTCAAATCAGGCTTTTGTTTCTTAAAACCATATCACATAGAGTGTTTCAATTCTTTTATTCTTTAAATCTAAACCATGAATTATATTGGACCGAGTTTCACAGGAACATAAGAATCTACACCATGCATTACATTGATATTCTTACATTCAATTGAATAAAGTTTTAAATATAAGAATAATGGGATGAAGCATTATATGTTATATTGTCTAATTACAACAAACAAAAAAATATTAATAATATATAATTATTTTTTATATATTTATCATGGGTGGAACATCCAAATTTTTATACGCAGGATGAAGGTTCTCTAGGTAATATTATTAGCTAGACTCAATGCAGAGCAATGTAGTATTTAGGGTTTGAAGTTCGGTCCCCCTAATAATGTCAAAATTTACCAATTGAGCTATATTTATAAGTATATGAATGAATGTTTAATATAAATTCTGAATTTGAATCTTACATTAAATTGAATAAAATTTTAAATAATAGAATAATTGAGTGAAACATTATATATTATATTGTTTAATTATAAAAAAAAAAATCAAAATTTCAATTAGATATATTTATGATGGGTGAATCATCCGAATTTTTAGTGGCGTAGAAAAACGGAGAATCTAGAGTTTGAAGTTCGGTCCCCCTAATAATGTCAAAATTTACCAACTGAGCTATATTTATAGGACCACCGAGATGAATATTTTATAAGTATATATGAATGAATGTTTAATATAAATTACTTATAAGTTTTAAAATCTCAAAACTTTAATTTTGAACGGGATGAACATTTTTCAAAAAAAATATATTAATATAAAATCTTATACCCTTTTCAAAAATATATAAAATCTTATACACGGGATGATCATTTTATAAATAAAGAAATGAATGTTTAATATAAATAATACACGGAGATGAATATTTTACAGATAAAGAAATAAATATTTAATATAAATATTATACACGGGTATGCACATTTAATATTAAAAACTAATACAAACTTTCATATCATACTAGACTCCAACCCGTGCGTTGCACGGGTTTTGTGGAGTGTCAGTTATACGATTTAAATTAGTCTAAGATTATAAAAACATCACATATAGAAATCACATAAAATAGTCTATGATTATAAAATAAAATAACAATCGAAAAATGGGATATATTTAAGGCAACTTTTATATTTTATTTGTTATGATTTATTTTTGCGAGACAGAATATTTGTTGTTGACAAAGTGGGATATATTTAAAAACGAAAAGTCAATCGAAAAATAAAAAATGTTGCATAATTATCATATATAAGCCATAACAACTGGTTTTATTTGTATTTGTAAGGCAAAATTATTATTTTTTTGCCAAGGCAAGATTTTATATTTTTAGTTGGACGCAATTTTGTTGAATAAAAGTAAAATATCAGAATTGATAACCAATATGTTCAATTTTTTATAAGAATAACCAATGTTCTATTTGTTGATCGAATATATTAATTTATTTAAAATTTGTTATCCTAAATATAAGAAAGCATAAAAACAATAAATATATTCAAGTCAAACATAAGAGAAAATGGATTTCAAATGGCCGGAAACTTTTGTATTTCTTCAAAATCATATTTTTCATTATAATTATCAGATTAATTGAAAAGTTAAAATACAAAAACTAAAAAAAAAATAAAAAAATTAAATAATTGATAAGGTTCTCAACTCAAAAGAACAACATTAACCATAAAGTTTAAGTATTAGGAATGAAGTATGGTTCCGTCATGTAAAAAGGAACATCTCTTTCATCTCTTCCATCTCCCAGGATTTACATCAGCACCTAAAAAACATTGATTAACTTCTGTATACAAAAAAAAAATGGAACTTTTTACAACAAAAACAAATAAAATTAAACATCAGTATACAAAAAACATCAATATACAAATGATACCAACATGCCAGAAGTAACATCAGCAGCTAAAAAGCATCGATCAACTTCTCTCGATCCGTTGCAGGATTATGATTTAAAGGACCTATTATTGTATGAATAAAAAAAAGTAAGGAAAAATATAAAAATGTAATTATAAAGATAAACAACTAACACTTATAAAAATATTTTCAAACCTCTCAATAAATTTAGAGAAAGATTAGTAAAATGATTAAGATTAACCATTTTTATTGTAGCAGTGAAGGAGAAACTGTCCACAGAACGAAAATAATAGATGTGAGTTTGAGGGACGAAGGAGATAATAGATGAAATTTGTGAGGAAACAACAAATGAGCCGGTTAGACTGCAAACAACGACAATTGCAAACCTGTGAAATATACCGTTAAAAACCAGCATTAACATATATAAAAAAACTTTCAAACAAACATAGACACTTAAGAAACTTTATTTGTAAATAAACCAATTCATAGACACATTCAAAGATAAAAAACTGAACTTTCTCTCAAACAAACATTGTTTGACTTCTAAAAAAAATCAATGTGAATCATCAACGTGAAATCAACGTGTATGTATATCAAATAAGTGATCATAAATTTTTGAGAGTTTGTTATGGTGTATATATAATATAAAAATATGAGATATATTTCAAAAGAGTTGGTTATGTTGCGTATGTATATCAAATAAGTGATCGTAAATTTTTGAGAGTTTTTTATGTTGTATATATATATAATATAATATATTAATAATAATATATGGGATATATTTAAAGTTTTTTTTTTTTCCGTAGACATTAGACATATTACCCGTATTCAAGTATTATATAATAATAATATATAATAATAATAATAATATATAATATAATATAATATATAATAATAATAGTAGAAAGTTAATATAATAATATTTGTAGAAAGCTAATAATAATAATAAATAAATATTTAATATAGTGAGAGATTCCATATTTATTAGATGTTGATTGCAAAATAATAACATAATAATAATAATATATAATATAATATATATAATAATATTAGTAGAAAGCTAATAATAATAATAATAATAAATAAATAAATATTTAACATGATGAGAGATTCCATATTTATTAGATGTTGATTGCAAAATAATAAGTTAATAACAACTTGATTGATGTAGTGTAGTGGCAAAAAACACAAAATAGATCTTAAATGTTGCGGGTTCGATTCTCGGTGAGGCTTTTTTTAAATATTTTATCTTAATATTTTAGGGTAAAATGAGAGGGAAAAAGAGCGGGAAAAAAATTAGGGTTAAGAATAGCAAAACGGAACAAGCTTATAATATAAGAGATATCCATGTAACATATAGTATATAACTACACATCACATTTCTATCAATAACAAAAAAACTACACATCTTATTTTAAAATATTTACATTTTATTCAAAAAAATATATATTTATATTTTTATGGGTAAAAACTAACCCGTACTTAACACGGATAAATTATACTAATAAAACATATAGTAAAAACATAATAAAAAGATCTTGTGCCCTGAGCCACCGCTCCTCGAACATCTTCCAGAATTTCCCTACTAATTGGGATGTGCCCCACACCAAAGCCATATCTACCCCATACATATAACGATTAGTTTCGTCTTTAGAAGAAAGTAGCTTCACTCGCTACGCTTCCTCGCCCCTATTATGTTTTCATATATGAATCATACTCAACAAAATCTTATATTGATTGGTAAAAATGAGCAAAATAAAAAATTTCATGAAATGAAATAATTAGGTACATAGGACTTGGATCTATTGTTGCATGTTCAAGATATATGCTGATTTTAATCACAACCGTAGGTTTGAAATTTGACGATTCAAATTATAAATTAGTTATAACACAGTCCAATAATCTCAGCGATAGATCTAAATCAAATAGCTAACAACATTAACTGCATAACATAATTATGAGTTAAATCTAATTTGGATACCAATAATAATATGAAGACATGAATACAAAGGAATCCTAATCCCTGTGAGGCTGTGACAAGGGCACATAAAATTCACATGTACAAAGCATATATTGCACAAATAATGTACCCCAAACTCAAAAGTAACAACAATAATAATACCAAAAAAAAAAAAAGGGACCCTAGTTTCTTCTTCTAGCTAAGGTGGTGCTGCTTTTCACCTTTTATCAGTGATCACAGAAAAGTCATCATGTTTCGCATTCCTCATGTTCTATAGGACATACATGTACCTCACTTGTCAGCTTCTAAACATATTATAGAGTACAAACACTTGGACCCCGATATCAATCTCTAACATTTTCATCTATTTCATCCTTCATCATTGCTGCATCACCACTACGTAAACATGAGTACCTAAATTCAAATATTTCTTTTTATTTTTGAAGATTCTGGCTGCAAAATTTACATACTCATTGCAGCATCACCACAACCACGTAACCATGAAGAATTGTATACGTTCGAATGAGACAATTCACATAAAATATTTAGTGAATGTTTGAAGTCATAATGACATTTTTTTGAGTTTTACAACAATAATGACATTTTATTTTGTTAATATTCAAAAATGCAATTTTTACAAAGCTACATTTGATTCACCGTGATTCTAACAAACTCATCGTAATAATGAATATTTACACTTTATACTATATACTATGATGTATGACTAAACCAAATAATTAAACATGTGAATATTATTTTTATATGATCATTAACATCATTTTTAACTTTTCTTTAGTCACGTCCCTTTCTTTCCCCTTTTTCTTTTACTTCTCTCTCTTTTTTTTTTTTTTTTATCTTTTATCTTAGCTTTTCCTAATAGCACTTTCTCATCATTTTCACATCCTAAAAACAAAAGGCGATTTGATCTCAATAAGTTTAAACAAAAAATCTCAATAATTTTAAAGTTGCATTATTTTTTTAAAGTTATTATTTCTCTTAAACTAAAGAATATAAGTCAAATGAGTCTTGTAAATATGATTCAAATGATAAAAAATTATAAGGACGTAACATTTGATATATTGTGTCACATATTAAAATATGCAATGAGAAAAAAAAATATGTACTGATAGTGTAAAATAATTTTACACTATCTTGATATGACATTTATGGTGGACCACCTTTATAACTGATATACTGTAGAGTAATCTTTAACATTATCAAAATTTTTAATAATATCTATAATACAATACTCTTTAAAAGTAAAAATACGACTATTTTAATCTTTATGGCAAAAAAATATAATATAATTCACGTCAGATTCATACAAGTTACATCTTTTTTTTTAGTCAAACTGGTATCAATTAATTCACTATTTTAGTTATAAAAATAAAAATAACTATTAACTTAGATTTCAAAACAACAATATATGGGGTTGAAATTTTAAGTATTTTTTAAAAATAATGATCTACAATGGATCACAAGCTGGAAAAAATAGAGCACTATATTTGATTGGGATCCACGTACTTAAGGTTGGACCTACAATCTTCTTATGTCTATTCATCTCTAAATTGAATCCTCAATTATTTTGAGAGACAAAGAGGATCCCATGTTCAATCTAATGCTATATATCAACATATAACACTCTTGTAACATTTACATAAACATAGATTTATTTTTAATACGAGATAAACATAGAATCTTTAAAATTGTAATACTAAATTAAAAAGAAAGAAAGAAAGACTAATTGACTATAATTGTTTAATACATTGGACAAAGTTATCATTATAAAAATTTGGTGGACTGAAATGAAGAAAATAGTGATTGAGACTCAAACTCAAACAGTTGTTTCTTATCAATAACTTAATCTTTGAAATTTAAACTATAAAACATTGAGAACTTAAAAATAATCTAAAAATAGAAAGATTCATGTCGGTTAATGATGACATAAACTTTGGATTGAAGTCACCAATTCAATATGAGTTAACTATGCAACGTGTATTATTTTTCTTTCATTCTGCGGCAGCATTAAGGACCATCTTATTCTTAGCTAGATAAAGGTTGGATATGGATGTGCCTCTCTATCTTTTCTCTCTAGTCATTTTCTCATTACAAAACTATAGCTACCTATTTTATTTTATGTTTAAAAACAAAAACGGTATACATGTGGCAACTAAAAACATCTTAGTTATGTTGACACTACAAATAAACTACTTAAAAAATATCCTAATAAAATATATATTAAATAAAAACAAAATAATAATAATAATATAAAGGAATCTTAAAGAGACTAATTAAAATTCAACATGTAAAAATCTATATCTATATTAAAAAAATTACTAAAAAAAAATTCAATTTAATAAAACTTTGATTAAAAGAAAAAAAGTGTAAAGTTATAAATAAGAATTCAAAGATAAACAACAAAATCAACAAATACAAAAAAAGTGCAGAGTTACAATACATATATACATTGACATGTCAATATTATTTCGTGTTCGACATCATACGTATCCAACATCAAAATATGTCTAATCTATAAATGTTCTCTAGTCTTTTTCCTGTAAAATTACTATTAGTAATAGAAAACACAAATTAAATTATGCGTGCTCTGATACCCAATACGCGTTGATGTCTAACATTGATGTTGATGCAAATGTGAGGGGAGTTAAATCTCATATTAGTTAAACACTTTATAAATGAGACAAGTCATAAAACTAAAAACCATAAGGTTTTTGGTAAAGATGTGATGTTGAACACTAACTTATAACTTGTGCAAGTTGCTCTTAAGCTCAATATGGATGATTTTCGGAGTGTCCCCTCACTGCCCAACAATGGTATTAGAGTCGATGGTTCGACGAAGGTTTCAACCAGCTCCTATATTGAAAATCTTTCTGACAACGGTGGTTAGACAACGTGTTGCGTTGAGCGCAATCACAACGATGGTGCAAGTGCACAGATGGGAAAAAAACTTCCACTTATGAGGGAGCATAATGAATTGAATGATTGACAGTAGAGTTGGGGGGAAAATTGTTGTGCAATTGTGAAGTGACTTAAGTCCACATTATTTAAAAAAGTAAAAGTTGAAAATTTTATAAATGAAAGGACTAACAAACCTAATAATGTCTTAAACTTTTGGATAAAAATGTAATATTCAATTCACTTGTATTGTATAGTTACTTTTGACCCAATTTAGATTACTCCGGCTCCCCTTACGATCGAACATATACAATTACACTAAATCAATCGTCAGTCGGTCTAGTGGTGATTGAAGATAGACTTGGTAGGGAGGGCCACATTTTGATCTTCACAATTGCGATCGGGAGGGGTTGAAACCACTTGATTCAGAACTGACCCCGAATCAGATTAGATTGTCCAGTAGGCCAAATACTAGTGGTGAAAAAAAAAAATATAATTACACTGAATTATATGTCATAGTCTGTATGGTGTCTAATATATTTTCTATGAATCTCTCTTCATTCACCACTAAGCATTTGCAAGCTAGCTTACCTACTATTTTATACTCTTTCTATCTTTCTGTCCCCTACACACACACTTCACCATATTTCAAATATTTATTATATTATATAGTAAGTATTCTTAATTTGATTTCTTAAAGCGGTGGAACTGGCAACAACTGTATCTAATCTCATCAAACACTCTCTTTCACCGTATCACTACCACACCACTATCAATTATTCAACATTATTTGACTATTATATAGTATTCATTCTTTTGAGTACTTAACTGATTAATTCAAGTTTTCAAATTTCACATCATTTTTTGATGATCTTTATGCTTCTTGGATCACTGAGCTGAATCTTTTAATGTCTTCATAATAACAAAAAGGTTGGATCTTTATTAATTGATTAAAGAAGTTCATAAAAGTTTCATTCAATTTTTGTATTTCTTCAAAGTAGATTCTGTTGTTCATGTCATGATTAATGATTTGACCAAAAGTTGACAATTGGGTTTGTTTAAGTGATGATTTTCTGATTAAATATGAAGTAGAAAAGCTTAAACTTCAATATAAAACTTGAAAATCTGATTAAAGTTGCGAAATTCAGAAGCTAGAAAAAGTGTGCATTTATGTAGTTTATGTGTTTGAAAAAGTGCTTCAATAGTAGTAGACAAAGTTCATGATTTTTTTGTTTTGTTTGTATTGATAGATTCTAACTTTTTTTAGTTTTGAATGAATAGGTAGATGATGCAAGGAAGCTTGAGAAATGCAAGTAAAGGTGGAAAATCTTCAAGCATAGAAAGAAAGTTGGCATTGCAACAAGATGTATGTATTGTATTCTATTTTTGTTTCAATTTTTCAGTTTCTTGTATTGGTCATGATTTGAAACTGAGTTGAATTATATGAATTTTAGGTAGATAGGTTGAAGAAGAAGCTTAAGCATGAGGAGAATATTCATAGGGCATTGGAGAGAGCTTTTAATAGACCTTTAGGAGCTTTACCTCGTCTTCCTCCTTATCTACCTCCATATGTTAGTAAATGAATCTTTTTCACTGTTTTAAGTACTTTTCTGAATAAGTACTTTTGTCTATTGCTAAGTTAGAAAGAAATGGACTGTGTAGAAGAAACTTAAGTGCTGAGTTTTTGTAATGTTGAAAATTGTAGATACTAGTACTTCTGGCTGAAGTGGCAGTTTTGGAAGAGGAAATTGTTAGGCTTGAAGAGAAAGTTGTGTATATCAGGCAGGATTTGTATCAAGAAGCTGTCTACATATCATCTTCTAAGCCTAAATTGGAGCATTCACCTCTTCCAAACAATTCAAACATATCAGCAACAACAATGGATAGTCCTAAATTGGATACATTGAAGTCTCTTTCACAAACAGTTGATAATCCAGCTGCAACATCTGCAACTAGGCCTACCATACCACTCCAAGGTGAGTAAGAGCAATTCATTGTTATGTTTTAACTTATTCGGCTTAATTATACTGGTTTTTAGCCCATGAAGTGTGTAACTTCAAGTGGTAAGAGTCTATGTAACTTCAAGTGACAGTGTTCAAATCCCTATAGGATAGTCATAAAATGATCATTAGCCTGAAAAGTTCCGTTTGTGCCAAAAAGGGTGTAGTCCTTCTCTCATGGATTTTGCTTTTTGTTTGGTTTGTTAGAGAATAGACAAGGAAAAGAGAATAAATACTGCACTAGTTCTTTCAAGAAAAGGCTGCAACCCTCCAAAGAAATGAGTAAAACTCCAATTAAAAATCTTCATGTGGACAATAAGTCATTGAATAAAAGGGCGCATCCTCCGAGAACGAAGGTACTTTTCATCTGTATTTTTAGTGTTTAGCAGGTGAAAAGAAATTCTTGAAGTCATTGATTGGTAAAATGTGATATTTCCAACTGTGCAGAAAGAACCAAGGGTAAAAGATCAGCAAATGGCAGAACTAAGTCATCCTAGTCCACAACAAATGTTACCAGAAGCTGACTGTCCAAATGTGATTTCTGAAAATATTCTAAAGTGCTTGTCAAGTATTCTCTTGAGAATAAGTGCTGTGAAGAATCCAGGTTCTGCGGGCGACATATCATCACCCTTATGGACTCAAAAACCTCAAAATCATACTGAAGGACCGGAGTTTTGGGATCCGTACAGTATCTGTCTGGAATTTGGAAAGAGGGATATTGGTCCCTACAAGCATTTATGTGCAATTGATGCTAAATCTTTCAATGCAAAACGAACCACAAGCACTTTGTTTTTACTGCACCGGTTGAAGTATGTCATTATCTATTCAACTTAGATGACAGTTTCTTTTAGATTTGTTGCGTTTTCTTTGGATTAGAAATATCTAACAGTTACAGTATTTTGATTATGGGAAATTTGCAGACTTCTTTTTAGGAAGCTAGCTTCTGTCAACTTGGAGAACCTCAACCATCAGGAGAAGCTTGCATTTTGGATCAACACCTATAACTCATGTATGATGAATGTATGTCTTTTATGCCTACTATTCTGGTTTTTTCACATTTCTTATTATTTTTCTCTTTAATCAGTTATAGTTCATTTTGAGTGATGTAGTCAATTTTCTTCTCAAACTATAATAAATAACGGTATTTAAAGTTCTACTTTGATTCAGGCATTCGTAGAGAATGGCATACCGGAGAGTCCTGACATGGCCGTGGCAATGATGCGGAAGGTATGGATTATAAGACAATTTTGTTTCATTTGGCTAGGATGGTATTGCTCTGTGCCTGTTCTTCTGATTGAGTACATAATACAGCAATGCATAGATATGTTCAACGATTTACGCAGTTTTCTTGTTTGGCAGGCAAAAGTAAATGTAGGCGGACACATACTAAGTGCAACAACCATAGAGCATTTCATTTTAAGACTCCCTTATCACTACAAATTTGTAAGTCCTTTCTATTTCAACTCCCACCATTTCAAATTTCAATGCATGAGAATATATAGTTAACCGCTGAATTGCAAAACAGACGTTTTCAAAGGGAGCGAAAAATCATGAAATGGTAGCAAGAAGCAAATACGGACTTGAACTGTCAGAACCTCTAGTGACATTTGCTCTCTCTTGTGGAACTTGGTCCTCTCCTGCTGTAAGTTGACGAGTAATTGACACAAATCTGTTTTCTTCCACAACTCCACATTATTTTGTCTCATCGCATTGATAAACTCGAGTTTTTTGTTAATTGGGGAAGGGAGGAATTGTTATCAATTAAAGTGAAACTAATAGTCATTTTACAATTGTCTCCGAGGAGATTTAAACTGTTATTTTGGGTTACAAGGTCAAGCTCTTACACTGAGCTGAGACCTTATGGACGAATCAATAAACTCGAGCTGAAAGTTCTATCCCCTTTTTAATTAATATGTATATTTAAGGCTTTATAACAATCTATGCCGCCAAATGCAGGTGAGAGTTTACACAGCATCCCAAGTGGAGAATGAACTAGAAGCTGCCAAAAGAGAGTACTTACAGGCAACAATTGGAATTTCAACATCCAAGTTTGCTATCCCAAAGCTTTTGGATTGGTATATACAGAACTTTGCAAAAGACTTGGAATCATTGATGGATTGGATTTGCCTTCAATTACCAAGTGAATTAGGGAAAGAAGCTATTAAATTGCTTGAGAAAAGAAAAACTGAGCCCCTCTCACAATTTGTACAAATCATGCCATATGAGTTCAGCTTTAGATACCTGCTTTGCACATAATTTTGCTCTTTAGTTTTTTTGTATATTGTTTTATTGGTGTTGGGGATGCAATTTTGTATACCATTCATAAAAATAATGTATATGGCTCATCTGTTCTTTTATCCAATTGGGTATATTTCATATGATTCCTTCTTCACTATAATGAATAAAGTAAGCATTGCAATTTGCATGCTGTTAGATATAGTTGGAGATTTGTTAGGTTTGTTGGAGCTTGTTAAAGGTAGTTTACAAGTTGGTTAGTATTAGTTGCAAATTAGTTAAGATTTGTTAGTTTAGTTATGATAACTTTATAAAGGGTATCTTACACTCATTGTAATCATTTTTTCTTATTCTATCAATTTCAAATAATCAATCTTCTTCTAATTTATTTTTCTCTTTGCATGTTTAATGGAATTTGAACTATATAATTATATTATGGTTGCTCTTCACCCTTGCATTGCTCACATAGATAAAAAACACGGGCGGAAGATATCTCTCTCGGTAAGATTACACCAGCGGATATCTTCCAATAAGATTTGTACTATCAGGCCGGTAAAATTTGCACTATAAGAATGTGTTCAACTATTCAAACTTTGTTATGTAACTTATTCATTAAGGGCTTAGAGGGTCCAATTTTAAACTCCCATATGACTGAAGACTTGTTTGGACAGACGTATTTAAGCTTACATACCTTGTGGGTCTGTTAGGAAGAACTCATGACGTGTCCTTGAGCTGTTTTCAGCTTATTTCTATAAGCTCTCGAAGTTAGCTTATAAAAGCAACTTATATGAAAACAATTTGTTGACTTAATTTATTATTTGTTATAAAAATAGCTTTTACTTGTTTATCCAAAACAAGGTATGAAAAGGGGTCAAATATATGATTCTTTTTGTGTGTGGAACAAATGGACCAGTAAGCATTTATAAATAAAGGGTGCTAATTATAAGCAATGAAAGGTATTATAAATTTATAATAGTATGAGTTGTATATATTAAATGACTTGTGTTACAATGTCTATCAATGAATAGTGATGCATTAACATCATGTACTGAAGATCATTGTTCAACATCCAAAGCTAGAGTGTGTGTTATAGTTGGCACGAGTGTTGTGGTCCATTCCATAGAAGGTACATTTTGTTATGGCAGCATAAGAAGAGGTCACTTCAATAAATATACTTTCAAACAGTTAAGTGTTTTCTCATTTCCAGCTTCATTATGGTATTCACTGCGATTTAGTGGCATGCAGTTACATGCAGAAAAAAAGCTGGTTTAATTTTTTACTTAGTTTTCTACTTGTATATTATTGTTGTGGTTACAAGTTACAACAACCAAGAATTATTTTCCTTGCTAGAATATCAAGTTTTGATTCCTTACTATGATTTTTTCCTTGGTATATATACTCTAGCCTTATTTTACTTTAGCAAATTCTACCTACTAGTTAGTTTCAATGTACCAACCAATTCAGATCTTGATAGCTTAGAATTAACTCAACAATTTATTTTATGTCTCGTACTGGTCCAAGACCAATTTCACATGGATTCCTTGATTTAAAGACTAAGTATACTACTGTGTTCCCGCCACACACAAACACACCTCGTGATTTAATCACAATCCTCTAATTACCATTAGACGGTGATCTACAAATCACATCAACAACTATGCTAGCATATGCTTCTGAGTGTCATTCTCTATACACCTCATCTATAAAAGAAATCCGTTTGTTCGTTGAAAAGTACATTATGGTTAAATATTTGGCTCTCGTGAAACCCTCATTATAACTTGACCAATGTAGTCCGGTACCACGTCCTCCTAGAGTCACAACACCGTCCAGTGTCCACCAACATTGCAGATTAGTTCTTGCCCATCAATCCACACACGATATTATTAAAAAATAAAAAAAAAACTCTTTTAATTTCCTATTATCATCATTTCTTTCCTAGTATAATTACTCCATTTGTAATTTTATTTTAAAAAAGAATAATGGATTGAAGTATTAAACATATGAACCATGTGATGACTGAGTATATATGGTTTAATTTTACTAAATTAATGCAATTTTCCTAAAATTGATGTTAGTAAGGTTATGGAAGATCAATTCCAATTCCATATGGGTTAAAATAATAGTGTCCTCAACCATAGGGATGCAGATTGAATAAGGCCTAGCATAGGGTTCAAAGAGGTCTATAGTTACTCATACTATTTATGATTTTGCCATCAATATCCAAATCACACACCAACTAGTATACTCCTACTCCTATATGGTGAACAGATTTGGCTCATACACCTTCTATATAACTTTGTCTTATGCTAAAAATGGAGAAAAATACAGTATTTATTAGTAGTTTTTTTATCACCAATATCAGGTCCAACACTGGACCATTTAATCTAGTTTGAGAGTCGGTTTTGACATCAAGTGGTTTCAGCCCTCTATCAATCACAGTTATGAGGATCGAATCGTGATCCTCCCTATACAATCTAACGTCAAACAACTAACAATGAATTTATTTTTTTGTCCAGACTAACAATGAATTTATTAATAACCTTTTATAATAAGTGTGCAATGGATTGAGTTTATTAAATTTAGAGTGGCCTGATTTTGTCATTTATAATAATGGGAAACCATATCTACCACTACCAACCAGATTGAAAAGATTTATCTAATGAATCATTCGCTTTGCCTATTAATTTGTGGTGTGGACTTTTGGAATTAAACAATTAATTAATCATTAGTTTTAAATAAATTTATTGTTTAGTACGTAAAAAAATATTGTTAGTACTATTATTTCTAATTTGGTAAATAAAAATGTTTAGTTAAACTCGACAAAAAAAAGTTTAGTAGTTAAATAACAAACTATTGAGACTAGCTAACTCCCCCAGTGATATTCTCTTTGTTGGATTAATTATTTGACATAATCAATTACT
The DNA here is from genome assembly GCA_951799995.1 of Trifolium subterraneum. Lineage (NCBI taxonomy): Eukaryota > Viridiplantae > Streptophyta > Magnoliopsida > Fabales > Fabaceae > Trifolium > Trifolium subterraneum. The sequence continues at coordinate 57,532,749 of OX637463.1, forward strand.
TATTACTTTTGAACTACAATATTGTCAAGAATGAAAATCATTAGTTACAGCTGTTACTTGTGTTATACAAGCAACAATTGTTAGTTACGGTTGTACAGTTAGTTAGTTAGCTAAGTTATAGTTTGTTTCTAATCCTTGTAACTCTTAGCTGGCATTGATACACACTCTTATATATAAGTGAATCAAGCACATTGTAATGACTAAGTTTTGTGAGTTTTACTTCGTGAGTCTTTAGGCGCCAATTGCACCAAGACAATTTCCATCTTCTTCATTTCTTTGTATTTTGCGCGATAATAGTGCTTAGCTTTTAGCTTTCACAAGTATTATTAATATAAATTATAATTAATTGTTATTAAGTGTTTCCTCTGTCCCAAAATAATTGTCACAATTTGACCGTGTACAATTGATAACTCTCATTATATTACAACCAAAAATAAAATTTAATAAACTCACGACAGATTAAAATGGATACATATATAATATTAAAAAAATTATTATTCTCATTACAACCAAAAATAAAATTATCTTGAAATGGATTTGTTACAACATGAAGCAAAGTAATTTAAAAGATTAAAAAAAAGGGTAAAATAGTGTTTACCATTGTCTAATGTTAGCGAATTTTAATTTACCTATGTAATATTTTTTTTCAATTACTCCCTATATAATGTCAAGATTTTATCCTCTTAGACTCTTATTGAATATGCTAACTTAAGATTCCTCATAAATGATAATGTGACATTTTTAGTGAGGAGTAAATCAATATTCGCATATTCTTTTGTTCCCGGATTTGGAATGAAATCAAGCTAATCTATAAAAATCCAGAGGGATTCGGTGATATTTTTATTCTCGTACGTACAAATATCTCTCTTAATAAGAGATATAATATTCTTTTGTTGGCGGAGAGAACAAATTTGGAATGAAACCAAAATATTTCCATATTTCTCTGTAAAAAGATTGCAAAAAATCAAACCCTCAAAAAGCTAACACAGATTATTAGAAATACTCTTCTTATTTCCTTATTACTCTGTAGAACAGAATGAAAAAAAAAAAAAAAAAAAAACTCTCTCAAAAGCTAACTTACAACCCATCTTCTTACGGAACTATAAACCTAACCTTCAAGCAACTACAACCATGATCACCCCATTACTTCGCATTATAATTTTCTCTCGATCTTTATTAAGGTAATCGATGATTTGTTTGATTTTCAATTCAATTTATTTGTATCTCTTATTATATCTGATTTTTTTTTTCTTCTTCCTACACCATATCTTATTGAGCTCTAATTCTAATTAAGTTGTATACAAACTTTTTATTGTAGCAGGTTTATTTCTTGGTGTCTCTACAAATCTACAAACAGGTGAGTAATTATTTTTTGTTCAGAATAATGTGTTTGTTTATTTTTGTATTAATTTAACAGCAAAAAAAAGAGATTAAGAAAATATTGAAAAATGTCAATATTATAAAAATTATTGATTTTTCCAATATAGTGCATTCTTAGAAAATTCTTAAAACTTTACTGTGCATTTTATTTTTATAATAACTTTACTGGGCATTATTAGTAATAAACGTGTGTGAGTATAATTTAACGGTCCTGTGAACTTAGCTCAATTGGTGGGACATTGTATATTATCAGTTAGTGTAAAACCAAAATTAATAATAAAGTATTAGGTTTTTTTTTATTTACCAAATTTTATTTTATGCTAACACCTAAACTCAAAATTAATTCGTTCACTTATAAAAAAAGTGTACAATTAAATAGTATTAATTTCCAAAACTGTTTTTTTGTTATATTAGATGATATAGAAAGTTTTTTATGTATATTATAAATTATAAATCAACAATAAAGTGTATTATTAGTTTCCAAAACTGTTTTTTTCAACTGTATTACAAATCTACATCTTAAAAAATTACTATATTTCTAAAACTGTCAATTTCCAAAATAAACAATAATTAATAGCTCAATACCAGCAATAATTTCCTTTTTAAAACAATTTCATAAGTTAATATAAAAAGAAAAATTAGTCAAAAAATAATAACAATAACATACACAATTAAAAATAATAACTTGAAAGAATATATGTATTCTTTTTTTTTTTTTGGTACAAAGATCTTCCAATTTTTTATTAGCACATGACAAACTCATACTTTTTTATTTATATTAAAAATATTGAAATTTGTTTTTTTTTTTTAATCAAACAAACTTACTGCATTTCATTAAAAACTAAATGTTCAATATAAAGGGAATATTCTCAAATCTATGGAAGCTAGCCAAAAAACGTGAGCGCCCCTGCGCGAGCCTTATTTTTTTAGTAAAGTCAAGCTTTGGCTCCCTAAAGACTACTTCCCTCGTTCAGGAACAAACCCTTCGCCTAATTCTTTTGAGTCCCGGCCTGGTTTTTCCCCACTAACCAATTACGTTACGTCATCGACAGCAGGTGTGGCTTTACTGGTCTTGGCTATGCTTATACCTTAGCTTCTAGAGGATCTGTACTTGGATATGCTACTGTAGGTACTCAGAATTGGCCGCCCTAGCAAGAGTATGAGCAACCAAATTCGCTTGCCTCCTAACAAACTTAATCTCAAAGTTTATAAAAGATGACATAAGACTAAGGATATCATGAACAATTGACAGAAACTCAGAGTTGTCTCTACGCTGCATATGAATGACCTCTATCAAAACTTTCGAATCACTTTCAAATTGAACTCGATCCAGTCCTCTATGTCTAGCTTCTTCCATTGCTAAAAGTAAAGCCCATGCTTCTCCTTCTACAGATGAAATCACAGTTTGCTGTCATTGTGTCATACCAACCATGAAATGATCACTATTATCGCGAAAACACAATCTCACCGAGGTCCTTCCGGATCCAGACACAAAGGCAACATCAACGTTACATTTTACCCAGTCTAGAGCTGGTTTCTCCCACCTTACCAAATCTGCTTCTGTAGTCCCGCTCACATTATTACTCTGTAACTTATGTACTGAGTACCAATCATTCCAAGCATCAAAAGCATGTTTTCCAATTTGACGTGGCGTCTGGACATTATCATTCCAAAGCTTATCATTACGATTGTGACAAATGTACCAGAGTAACATAGTCACTCTACCAACAGTATCACTACTTTCATTGCTGCAAACAGCGAAAATACGATCCATAGCATTAGTTTGTTGGTACGTAGCATTATGTAAGACAGACCAGCTGCACTCCAACTATCCCGGGCTACTGCACACCTAAAGAATATGTGAAGCTCATCCTCAATCTCCTCATCACACACAGGACAATTGAGAGTACATTCCACCCGCCTTTCCAACAATCGAGAACGAGTCGGGAGACATCCTCTACATAAGCGCCAAAGTAAATGACGTGCCTTGTGCGGAACTTGAGCTTTCCAAATACCATTCCAATTGCCCACAACATGATATTTGTCGCTACCTATTATGTACCGCATAGCTAACTTATACCCGGATTTCACTGAATAATACCCATTTCTTTCCTCCTCCCAGACCACTTTATCCTCACGGACCGAGCTAACAAGTGGTGTTTACCGAATCTTCTCCGCTACATCCTTTTAAAACAAGTTTCGAACCTTAGCTATATTCCACACTTTATAGCACTCCCACGCAACCAAGGGTCATGCATAACACGAATATTATCCCCACTCCCAATCCGTCACCTACATCCAAGAGAAAGAATTTGTCTAGCTTGCCACATACTACGTCATGCAAAGCTGGGGTTGTATCCCAATGGAACCTCAAATAAAGAGGAATGTGGAAAATATATGGCTTTAATTAATTTTGCTACCAATGAGTTCGGATTCTGGACGATATTCCAAACTTGTTTTGCAACCATAGCCTTATTAAAAGCTTCAAAATTACGAAAGCCTAAACCCCCATGAGCCTTCGGGCAAGCAAGTCTCTCCCATGCTAACCAATGAATACCTTTATTATTATTATTATTAGTATTACCGCCCCTCCACCAAAAATCATTTATCATTTTTTCAATATCATCAATAAGTGAAGCAGGAAGAATAAACATACTCATTACATAGGAGGGTATTGCCTGCAGAACCGACTTTATCATTATTTCCTTGCCTGCCATTGACAGCGCACGCCCTCTCCAGGAATTAATTCTTTTCCAAATACGATCCTTGATGTAGGAAAATATTGCTTTTTTACTTCTGCCAACCATGGACGGTAATTCAAGATATATACCCGTACCCAATACAAGTTTGACACCAAGGATATGAGAGAGATCTTCTTTAGATGCCTGAGACATATTCCGACTAATAAAAACTTCTGATTTATCTAGGTTAACTTCCTGACCTGAAGCTGTTTCATAAGTATGTAAAATCCTCATGAGTTTATTCACCTCAGCTACATTAGCCCTACAGAATAAGAAACAATCATCTGCAAACAAAAGATGAGAGACCTCTGGAGCACCACGACAAATCCTCACACCATGAAGGTCACCCCTACCAACAGCCTGGTGAATGAGAGCAGTTAAACATCCTGTTACCAAAATAAATAAATAAATAAGGAGATAATGGATCACCCTGTCGCAATCATCGACCTGGCGAAATAGGGCCAACTCGGTCAAAATTCATCAACACCGAATAGATGACTGAACTAACACACATCATAACCCACCGAATCCAGACATCAGCAGCCCTTTTTCCTCTACCGAAGGAAGGAACTCGGCTTGGATAAGGAAACCCCAATCCACTTTATCATAGGTCTTGCTAATATCAATCTTTAGAGCCAACTCACCTCTTCTACCCTGGGTCTTCCGCTTCAAAGCATGGATAACTTCTGTGGCAATAAGAGCATTATCAAGGATCGATCTACGTTCCACAAAAGTTGACTGCTCTTGAGAAACACATTTATCTAGACAACACTTCAACCTGTTGGCTAGCACTTTTAGAGATCATTAATCCTTCATTGATGTGAGATTGTCACATTTAGGAATAAGACAAATATTTGTTTCATTGAGGCTGATAGGGAAATATCCCCTCTCTAGCCAAGTAGATGCGCACTAAATATATCATCACTACACTGTTCCCAAAACCTCTGATAGAAAGCTGGATTAAACTCATCTGGTCCAGGAGATTTGTCTGGATGCATCTGTAACAACGCTTGCTGAATTTTAACTTTTGTAATAGGCGCCGTCAGTACGAAATTATCATCGTCGAATAATATCTAAATAAGGAAAAGTATTGAAAATAATATGCCTAAATATCTTTTGAAAATTTTAGATTTAAATATATTTTAAATAAGATGTGATTAGAATTTATGATTTGTATTTATATTCATATTTAGTATAGCTTAAATTTTTTCCATTTTTTTTTATATTTAAATATATGATTTATAAATATGTTTTGTACTACAATGTAACTTTTTTTTTTATAATTAAAATTTTGAGGTGAGGAGATAGCAATGTAACTCTTTTTTTTTTGCTACACAATGTAACTATATATATATATATATAGTTATATAACTATGAATAATAAGTGAGAATAAGAATATAAGAATGTAAAATAAAAAATTAGAGTATTTTTTAATAAAAATATTCTCAGCTGACTTTTGCAATAAATAAAAAATAAACTATCATTAGTACTATAACACCATCCACGTATTAGCTTCCACAATACAAAATACGAAAAGTTCTCATCAATCAGTATTTAATAAAATTTAACTATTAATTTATATTAGGTATAATTCTTTTTTATGTAAGGATCACTCCCGAAAAACTCTTAAAGACAAATGATAATTATATATATGAATGAAAGACAAATAAGCAATAAACTGCGCCATCAATCTTTTTAAATGGCAAAATTAATTTCCTAAAAAACGACATTTATAGTTTTACTTTTAGGGGACACAACATTTTTATCCATAACATTTTGAACTCTTTACAAAAGACTCACGGTCTCAAGTGTTAGGAAGTCAAATGTGTCAAATGTAAATAGTATGAAAGCATGTTTATTGTGAGAACATGTTTTCTATGTTTGATCATTTTACTTGAAGTGTTTGATAATTGTCTCAACCCTCAATCCAACAAGTGGTGAAACTCCGATCAATATTTTTTTCTTTTACTAAACGGTCAATATTACGTTAATTCCTCATTATCGTAAATGACAAAATCATGATCACTCTAAATTTAAACTCAATCAGATTTATTTAGCATAGAACAAAGTTATAGATGTCAAATCTGTTCACCATATATAGACCTCTTTGAACCCTATGCTAGGCCTTATTTAATCTGCATCCCTATGGTTTTTTTTTTTTTTTTTGATCAATTCTGCATCCCTATGGTTGAGGACACTATTTTTAACACATCTCGAATTGATGTTCCATAACCTTACTAACATGAATTTTAGGATACATTTTATATAGAGAAACTCTCCCGATATAACTTATACGGTGAATACTTGTATTCTCGTTCTTATTTTCATATATTCATAATTATACCGCTTTATAGTGTTACATAAAAAAAAAATCATATCTTTAAATAAGAAATTAATTCTATAAATTCAAAATAAATTCTAACAATATCTATTTTAAATATAAATATAATTTTTTTGGCACCAGAGAGAATTGAATCTCCTTAAGGAGGAGCACACTTTCTAGTCTCAAGTCAATACCACCAGACTAACCCAAATGGATTAACTATAAAATATACTAAAATCTAAAATCTTAAAAAAATAATATTTAGTTTTACATTATTTTCAACACTTGTGTGGTCTCGACGTGATTTGTGGATCAATGTCTGAAGGTAATTAGAGTATGGTGATTAAATTACATTTGCTATAAGCTAAGAGCTAAAAATCAACTTATATGTCATTCATTATAAAAGTTTATCTGCTATAAATTAGTTTATTAATTATCCACTACTTTTTACCAAATAAACCTCGATCTTTTGAATCAAGAGATCTATGTGAAATTGGTCTTGGTAAAATACGAAACATAAAATAATTGTTGAGTTAATTCTAAGTTATGATACTAGTTGGTAAGTACAATTCGCTTAAGTAATTAAGGCTGGAGTGTATCAAAACTTGATATTGTAACAGCTATTTTCTTGGTTGTTGTAACTTGTAACCTAACCACAACAAAAATGATATAGTACAACTGTAAAAATTTAACCAGCTTTTTTTTGGCCGGTAACCGCATGCACCAAATCGCAGTGGCAACATATATTTGTTTGCATGTAATTAAGTGGCCTTTTCTCGTGACAAGTACATTACTCCTTCTTTGGATGTTCAACAATGATCTTCAGTACATGCATGCCTTTTCATTGTTAGACATTGTAACACAAGTCATTAATTATAAATGTTGTTAATGGTCATTATTAATTTGACCCTTTTCATGTTTTGATAAACAAGTAGTAACAAAAAAATAAATTATGTCAATATACTAAGTTGTTTTTATAAACTACTAACTTAGACAACCTATAGAAATAAGTCAAAATTAAAATAAGTCAATTAAACTTAAATAAGTCAATTAATTCTTTCAAAAAAAGAAAATAAGTCAATTAAAATAAATCCTCAGTCGTATAAGAATTTAAAATTGGACAATATAAGCCGTTAAGTTATATACCTATGATTTACCTATTTATCTTTTTTGTCATCTTTCTCACTCTTTGACACCTAATTAAATTTAGAGACACATTTGCCTTGTTTTTTATATAATTTATACAACAACCTATATTTCTACGTATATATTAATACGTTCGACAATTTTTTATAATTTCTATGAAACCTATATTTCTATTCATATATTAATATGAGCTTATATTTATGCTCGTATATAAGCATGTGTGTCTATTTTTTTATAATTTCTACAGTGTCAATATTGCTACTCATATTAACAAACGCGTGTTAATATATGAGTATAATATAATCTCCTAAAATTTATAAGAAGGGCTAATATGGTCCAATTTTAAATTCTCATACTACTAAGGACTCGTTTTTATCAACTTATTTAAGTTCATCTATTTGAAAAATTCTTCTGAGACTGTTTAAAGTGCTTATTAAAAAAGCTTAATTATGACTTAATTCTACAAGCTTTCTAAGTAAGCTTATAAAAACAACTTATACTGTTTAAAGCCCTCTATGTTGCTATAAAGCCCTCCGACTTGACCAAATTATCCCTATTCAGTTTCAGAATTTACGTTCTGAAATGATTTTTTTTTTTTATTGTAATTTCGGAATGTAGGTGCCGAAATGTCTTTTTTTCAACTTTTTATATATTCCGGCACGTAAAATCCGAAATTAGTTCATTTTGGCACGTTAGTGCCGAAGTTAGTTAAGTTTGGCACGTAGGTGCCAAAATGAACTAATTTCGGATTTTGCGTGCCGAAATGGTTTTTTATTTTCAATTTTTTTTATATTTCGGCAGTTACAATCCGAAATTAACTAATTTCGGCACGTGGGTGTCGAAATTAAGCGTTTTCGGATTGTAACTGCCAAACCATCCAAAATCCAAAAAATTAGAGGTATTTTTTAGTTTTTGGGGGGCTTAAGAGTATCATAGGGGGCCTAAAGAGCAAATTTCACATGTAACACAGGTGTATAGTGGGAGAATTTGGTGAAAAAAAGTATATGGAACTATGGAAGTGTTAAGTGGTAAATATTACCCCTATTTTTGAGATTTCAAGGCTTATTTTATGGGCCAGTTTATGGTTATGGGCCGGTTTTTTTGGTTTCCAGGATAGCTTTTTTTTTTGCTATTGTGTAGCTCTTGGTTTTGCGCTGGGTGTGTGTGCAGCTTGTACATTTAATTTCAATTTAGCCTTTAAAAAAAAGTATATATAACAACAAAAAAAAAGAAACGTTGTTGGAAATATTTGAAGAGCACTTTTCAAAAAGAAAAAATAAACAAGAAGCTCTTTTTATATGCAGCTTTTCATTGTGTTTTGGCATAACTTAAGAAGAAATGAGGCAAAAATAAATAAAGCTAGGCCAAACAATCTTTGAGTGACACTTAACATAATTTATTTTTATTTACATATATATAAATTTGGTGTATATATATATATATATATATATATATAGTTTCCAAAACTGTTTTTTTTAAGTGTATTACAAAAAGTTAACATGTAGTGTCAGTCTCTATATACTTCTGCATCTTCTGAATACCTTCTATAAGAAGGTCTCCAAGTTTTAAAGGTCTTTGTATACTTCTGCACCTTTTGTATACCTTCTAGAAAAAGGTCTAAAAAAAAAATATATATATATATATGTGTGTGTGTGTGTAACGAAGAGGTATCCTAGCAAGCGACAACCGCGCCAGCACTTTTTCTCGATTACTCTCACAATTATATAGATTCTTATATAAAGTACTTTTTTGTAGCGAAAAAAAATTAGTATCCAAATTGATTTTTGAACTTTTATATGTTATGTGTGATCTATTTTCAAAACCTCTAATTTTTTCAATTAATATCAAAATTGAGTTTATACACAGTTGCATGCCTAAATCATGGATTAAACTCAGTATCTTGGTTAATTTATAAGAATTCACGTTATTTCATCTACGTGCTTTCGGGTGCAGCAAATTCTATTTTTTTTAACTTACGAAAATAGTCATTATTTATAAAATTGAACATTTTGCTCTTTATTTTTACATTGTTATAATTTGATACTCATAATTTTTCGTTAAAATTTGTGAGTTTCTCGGACAATGTGTTTTTTTTAATGAAAAGTGATATCTTATCTTTATAAGAAGCATTCATTAAAAAAAATCACATTTGAGAGCATATGTCTTTTTAGCATGACAACTTAAGCCTTCATTTGCTTTGTCACACACAACACATGTATAGTGAGAGAATGAAAACTTCTCTTCCCACCCCCACGTTTCTCCCTCCAAAACACGAAGAAAACTTCGGTAAATAGAATTCGATTTTTTTTTCCAGTAAATAGAAACTGAAATTTTCTGGATATTTTAGGGGTAGAAAAGAAACATTGGGTAGGAAGAGAAGTTTTCTGGGAGAATTTGGTGAAAAAAGTATATGGAAATGTTAAATAGTAAATATTACTATTTTTGGGTTTTCAAGGCTCATGTTATGTAGCCCTAACCCTGTTTATGGTTATGGGCCCTGTCTAGGATGGTCTTTTTTTTTTTCCTATCGTTGGTAATCTTTTCAAAAAGAGAAAATAAATCAGAAGCTCTTTTATATGCAACTTTTCTTTGTGTTTTGGCCTAACTTAAGAAGAAATGAGGCAAAAAAATAAAGGTAGGTCAAACAAGCTTCAAGTGACACTTTCATTAACATAATTTAGGATCCTAAATACATATTTAAGTATAGAGTATTAAAAAAATCAAGCACATAACCATAAATTAAAATAGGAAATGTTACATGTTTCAACCAAAGATGGCTGACAAAATGATTGAACTTATTTACAAGATATTTAATCTAGGCCAATATACAAAATCATTTTTTTAGTACATTTTGACTTTCAATTATTTTTATTTTTTATTTAAAATTTTCATTAAATTGGATTCATCCATATATAAACACCTATTTTTTATGGTTCCGTAACCACGTCAAACTGAACTGAATATGTGGTGCGGTTTAGTTTTTAGAACCAATTTGAAACCAATTTACATTACCAATCAGTTTAATATGAATGAAACAAATTTAAAACAAGATGTTTGGTTCATATTGATTTTTAATTAGAACCAGTTTTTTTTTCTAGCGAATTACAGTAAATTATTTTATAAATTTATTTTGTTATATAACTAATTTTCAATTAAGTGTTTTATTATGTTATTTGAACTTGTTTTAAAAACAAATTTGTACTTAAATTGTGTTTTTCAATCATGAATTAATTAAAATAGGTTAAAAAAGAAATTAACTTTTTTTCTCAAACAATCACAGGAAAAAGTTAGTAAAGTTACTGCAATTCCTTTTCCAAAGAATAGCAAACGTGTTGACTATGAAAAGTTTTTGTTTTGAACAAACTATAAAAAAAATTACAATAAAGTTCTTTATTTGTTTGGTGGAATTTTATTTTTTTAGGTGAATTCTGTGGTGAAATGAAATTATGTCCAAGAATAGCAAAACATAAATAAATACAATCTTCATATGTTTATCTACCATATATTAATTATTTTCACATATTTATTAACTATTAGTTCTTGTATATATATAAAGGTACAACACTAAGAGGAAGAAATATGACAAGGGTGTGTCATTCACAAGTATTTGTGAGGTTATATCGCCTTCTTTGTCATTGGATACTGTTGCTATAGAGAAAATTAAAAAAGAAGACAAATATAATGATGATGACGTTTCAATCAATAACGTGGAGTCTTTCTTCAATATGTCTGCTTCTCAGTATCCAATCCCTGACGAGGTATATGATATTTATTCATCTGTGCTTTCTTGTCTATGTTCTTTTTCCACTCTATCTTTTTTTCTTTGATCCAAAAGAAATTCATTTGTATTTTTCATTTGAACAAATTATTACCTGCATTAACATTACTGAATTCACATGCTATTAAATCATGATATATGTGTCACGTTCTAAATTTTGAATGGCAACAGGTAGCTGAGATGCTAGTGAAGAGGGGGGTAAGAGAAGCAGTGATATTGATTAGAGTGATGCTATGGCTTCTAGCAACAAGGTTGGGCACTTTGTTGATTTGTGGTTTGCTCTGTCTTAGTATGGAATGGCCCTTTATCCACAACTTCTCAAGTATGTCTTTGGATATAAGAGAAAAGATTGTGCAGAGAGGTCTCAAGCATAAGTTCCTCACTCCTTTTAGACTCACATTTGCTTACATCAAAGTCCTATGCCTCTTTGTTTTCTTCTCTCGGGTATATCTTAATTCTTCAACCTTTCTACATAGTACTTCTCTTATATATCAATTAATTAACTATCTTATTTTACATTTGATCAATTTATCTTATTCATATAATATTGGAAAAACTCTAGTTTCAATTTGAATTAGGGATGGCAATAGATAGAGTATGGGTAGGGTACTATAGTATCCATATCCATACCCGCACTTTTAAAAAATACCCGTATTCATCCCCATACCCGTGTGGGTAATATAATTTTTGTACCCGTGCCCATACCCTATGGGGTACCCATACTCGTATCCGTTACCCGCATTTTCACTCAAAATAAAAAATAAAAAATATATCATTTAATTTTTTTTAAAGATTTTAATGTTGAATCATGAAAATTATAAACAAAATCCCTAATTGGGTGCTCATTGGGTATGAGTCAAATTGTCATCCCTAATTTAAATAATGATGATATTTGAAATATAAATATATTTAAAGTTACACATACAAATAATTGTGATTCAATTGCTGGATCGTGTAAACAGTTTACATCGACAATTTATCAACATTAAACTCTTGTTAAAACAAGAAAAACTTAGAAAGTGAATCTTTTTTAGGTTGATGAAAATGGTGATAATCCAGCGTGGAAAGCCATTGGATATGAGATATCATCACGTGATGAGAAAACAAAAAATGCCATAAAAAAGAGACCTTTGGAAAACGGGATTATAGAAACAATGCTTGAAAATGACTCAACTCTTCAACAAGTTCTGATTAAAAAAGGCTTAAATGTTACACATGACTCTAGAAACAACACACTCAATATCAAATGTGATGTTGTAGTAGTTGGTTCTGGCTCTGGAGGAGGTGTAGCAGCTTCTGTCCTTTCAAATGCGGGACACAAAGTGCTTGTTGTAGAGAAAGGAAACTATTTTGTTCCGCATGATTATTCATCGCTAGAAGGCCCTTCATTGGATCAACAATATGAATGCGGAGGAATGTTAGCCTCCGTTGATTCAAGGATAGTTCTTTTGGCTGGTTCAACAGTTGGTGGTGGTTCAGCTATTAATTGGTCAACTTGCATAAGACCACCAAAACAAGTGTTGAAAGAGTGGTCAGAGGAACACAAAATTTCCTTATTTTCAAGCTTAGAGTATCTATCTGCAATGGAAATTGTGTGTCAGAGAATGGGTGTCGATGAAAATTGTACACAAGAAGGGTTACAAAATCAAGTATTGAGAAAATGGTGTCAAAATCTTGGTTTAACGGTTGATTATGTTCCAAGAAATTCATCGGGGAAAAATCATTACTGTGGTTCTTGTGGTTATGGTTGTCCCAAAGGAGAGAAACAAGGGACTCAATCTACTTGGCTTGTAGATGCTGTTGAGAAAGGTGTTGTGATAATAACAGGATGTAAAGTCGAGAGGTTTTTAATTGAAAGTAACTACGGAAATGAAAATGGAAGAAAGAAGAAATGTTTGGGAATTTTGGCAAACACTTTAAAGAGTAGAGTCACGATGAAACTAAAGATTGAGGTCAGAGTAACAATTTATGCATGTGGTGCACTTCTGTCACCTCCATTGATGATATCGAGTGGTTTAAAGAATGCAAACATTGGTAGAAACCTCCATCTGCATCCTGTGCTAATGACATGGGGTTACTTTCCAAAATCAAAATCAAATCTCAAAGGTAATATTTTAAATATAATTTTTTTTGTTAGAGTTTAGTTAGTTTTTTTTTTTTTTAATTATCCATGTTATTGATAATTAATCATGTTATTTGTGCACAATCACTAGGCTACAACACAAGGGACAATTGGTTAAAATTTTAGTTTGTATGCTAATCTTTATATAAAGAGTAAAGTGTAATCATCTTCATTATCTTTTGATGAGTCACTAAGGAACGTAATAAGTTTTTCTCTTTATCAAGTTTTTTTTTCCTTTTTAGGGAGTATCTCTCGACTCACTTTTCTTAACATAAAACACGCACTCTCTAATTAATTTGTTGAAATTTAAATAGATCTCACTAAATTAAGTAAGTTCCACATAAATTTGATCGGACTTTTGAAATTTCAACCAATTAGATAGTGTGTTGAAAAGTGTATTAGAGACTCTATTACTAGCATAATTTTTTTTCCCTACGAGCTAAATCTTTCATCCTATGATTTATAACAGGTAAAGTCTTTGAGGGAGGTATAATCACATCTGTGCATAAAGTACCATCATCAAGTGATGATTCAAAATCAGACACAAGAGCCATAATTGAAACACCATTACTAGGACCAGCATCATTTGCATCACTATTTCCATGGGAATCAGGACTAAACTTCAAACAAAGAATGCTAATCTATCCAAGAACATCACATTTAATCACAATAATAAGAGACAAAGGAAGTGGACAAGTAACAAAAGAGGGGAGAATAAGCTACAAATTGGATTCAACTGACAAAGAGAATATGAGAGCTGGTTTACAACAAGCTGTGAAGATTCTAATAGCAGCAGGAGCAGTTGAAGTAGGAACACATAGAAGTGATGGTCAAAGAATTAAGATTAATGAGAATATTAGTGGAAAAGAAATTGAAGAGTTTATAGATAGTATTTGTCCTATGGATGGACCATTGTTGCCAGGTGAGAGCTGGAATATTTATAGTTCTGCTCATCAAATGGGGAGTTGTAAAATGGGTGTGAATCAAAAGGAAGGTGTTGTTGATGAAAATGGTGAGAGTTGGGAAGCTGAAGGATTGTTTGTTTGTGATGTTAGTGTTCTTCCCACTGATGTTGGTGTTAATCCTATGATTACTATTCAATCAACTGCTTATTGTATCTCAAGTAGAATTGTAGATTCTCTTAGGAGTCAAGAATAAAAAGATTGTTGATTCTACTTTTCTACCAATGTCTGGATTCACATCAACTTCCAAACTCTCACCATTGTCCACTTGATTAAATGTGATGTTCTTGGAAACATTAGCATTCTTTGTTTGAAGTTTAGTCTTTATTCCAATGGACATTTGGTTTATATCATATTTGAAGACTGAAGATTGGATTTTCATGCTTGAACACAAGATTGAAGATCTCCTTTGAATCCTTTTTCTATGTATTTACAACAATTTATGCACCACATGGAGGGGATCAGAAGTGCGCCACATCAGAAATTGGTATTTTTGCCTCAACTTGTAGCTTTGTTGTGTCTTTACTCTTTGAAGTGTTTCCCAAAACTCCCAAATATTTCTTCATTCTTCCAATTTCATACCCGTAGTTACTTTCAAATAAAAACATCTCGGCTTTGCATCTACAACCAAAGTAACTTGAGTCATTTGTTTCTCTCCTATGGGACAACCATAACCACATGAACTACAATAATGATTTTTCCCCGATGAATTTCTTGGAACACAATCAACTTTTAAGCCAAGATTTTGACACCCTTCTCTCAGTACTTGGTTTTGTAACCCATCTTGTGTGCAATTTTCGTTGACACCCATTCTCTAACACACATTTTTCATAGCAGAAAAATTATGATTAATGAGAATATTAGTGAAAAGGAAATTGAAGAGTTTATCCTATGGATTATGGATGGAGCATTGTGGTAAGGTGAAAGCTTGAATTTCTATAGTTCTGCTTGTGTTCTTGGAAACATTTGTTTGAAGTCTAGTCCTCTCATGGACATTTGATTTATATCATATTCGAAGGCTGAAGATTAGATTTTCATGCATCGACACAAGATTGAAGGTCTCCTTTTGAATAATTTTTCTATGTATTACCTTAAAGTTCTATTGTAATTTCTACAACAATTATGATTAGTTAGATCTATATAGATTAGATTTCTAGATGAGTTTAATTTTGTACTACTTGAATCTGTATAATTTCTGAATATTACTTTGATTAATTTTTGATTAATTACGAAGTTAGTATCATTCAATTACTCATTGTTCTTAATGCTTTTCATATCTTAACCAAGTATGCAACCATTTCAAGCACCTTTTCACAATGATAGTAGGATTTGATTCTAGATATAGGTTAATTGTTTAATTGACAATCACTTAATTTTAGGATAAGTAGGATAATTTATTTTAAATAATTTTTGTTAGGGAATCGGGTTCCTACTTAATTTTATGTTCAAGTAAGGTTAAGTAAATAACTTTTAGTTATTTAGTACTACTTGAGAAGTTAGTAAACTCTATTTGCATGGTTTCACTTTCACACATATTGTCCTTTTTCTTTGGTTTCTTAATTAAGCAAGTGTTTGCTTTGCGCTCACTACAAATTATAATTAAGCAATTCTAGAAGCCTTCTTCTGAACAAGTCTTCTACATATAACACGTACGTTGGGCTTGAAATCTTTGTGGCAAAAAATAATAAAGTCAAAGCAACACGTGTTTAAAAAACAATAACTTGATGATCAATAAACACGTGTAAGTTTAAAAATCTTCTCTTGTATTTAGTTTAGTGTTTCATGCTCAATTATAAAAAAAAATTATAGTTTCATGCTCCAATTGCGATGTTTGACATTTATTATTATTATTTTGATGATGTTGACATTTATTATTTGTTAGGGTACTTATTTTTGTGTCTATAAGACTTTTCAAAATTCAAATATATATATTCATGAAATATAAATGTTTCCAAAATAAAATTATTTGTTTCAAACAATCCATATCTCTACACACTATTATTGTTAAGACTTTCACAATGCATATATCCTCATCAATCATCATCCAAATTCCTTCTAGATTGGTTATTTTGTTGAATTTGTAAGCCCTTTCTAGATTCTATTTCACTTAGTTATTGTCAAAATAAAAACAAAACACAACTTGTCTCCATAAAATAAATAATCCATAATATATCTATTAGCAGCTCCTAATTGACCAAAACTAATATACATTAAATAAGACAAATTTGCCTTGAAACCAATAGAGTGATGACTGATAATACATACCTAAGTACAATATATTACATCTATCTTTTCATATGACACTTTGTAAATTTCGATAGTCTTTCCCGACACATCTTGTGCTGAGGAGACAGTTTTTCATATATATATATATATATATATCATTTTGCGTTGTTAAAAAAAAATATATACATGTACGATAAATCAAAATATCAACGTATATAAACGTAATATTATAGAAATATCAAAAGAATCTTTAGCTACCAACCAAAATCAGCAAGAAGTGTACAAGTCTAGCTTAGTCTACGATGGAAATAAGTCATGAGACGGTAACATGGTAGTACATAGGCAGTGGCGGATAGGACTTTTTTTTTGGGATCGTCGTGTTTGTAAAAAAAATTGATCGAAGATTATGTTTGTAATATAAATATATATTTTTTTATCATAAAATATGATTCATTATTAATGGTGTAATAATTTGTTCATTTTAATTTTATTTGTAAAATGAGAGTTTAAATCTCACATTTTACAATATTATAGTATTTTTTGTTAAAATTAGTGTTAAAAAGATAAAATGTGATGCTAGAGGATCAAATTCAATTTCTTTATGTAAAATGCAAGATTCTTCTACCACTAGACTACATCTCTTAATTGATTTAAATATGCGCAACCCATAATATATATAAAGTTAAACTAAAAGAATTGGAGAAAAGAAATTAAAAAAATTGGAACTTGGAGTGGGCCACAGCCCTCCCTAAGAGATGTGAGAATTTTAACCGACCTACAAAGGAAGTGGGTTAGAGACGTGACCCTAGCATTACTCATTATTGGATAACATGAGGACTAGACGAAAGAGTTTTGATGGGATTAGAATAAAATTTAAGGTGTGGGAATCTCTTTGTTTCATTAAAAAGTTTGTAAAAAAGAATTCAATAAAATAAAACTTTGGTGAAGGAAAAAGAGTGCGGAGATAAGAGATAAGTACATGAAGTTGTCTATAAATTAGCTTGTGTGGCTTCATCTTCATCGCTAGCTAGTTTACGTATCTTTATTGATATACCGACATGTATTCATGATATATTATTATTAATGAAATGAGATAAGTCATTTATCGAAGAAAAAAAACGTGAATTCAAATATAAACAACCAAAGCCAATAAGACATATATACAAGGGTAAACCTAATATATTCTGATTAAAATCATTTCAAAATAGAGTTAGGCAAATTATTTTACCAAGCGAAACTAGTAGTGGATAAACCAAATATTGGCCATTTTATTTGCACAACAATTCTATATGAGTGTGATTTTAAAATACGTTTGAGAAAAATGCAAACAATTCCTTCAATTATTATAAAGAGCCCAAAAAATAATATGAGATTGCTTAAAAGTCAAGATAACAAGTTGTAAATCGATCCAATATATTATATGAGTGTGACACAAAATCTCTCTAATTTTATGAGTGTGACATAAGAGGATAAATTTCTATCCAAGGTAGTTTTTTTTTTTTTTAAGAAATCCGAGGTTAGATATTATTTCTTATCTTTCCTCTCGCTCTCACCCCTTTCTCTTCTCAAACCCCTTCTCACGCATCTCTAACAATTAACCGGTTAATTCATAATTTTCACATAATCATGTGAGGTTTATGTGAGTTTCATTTAGTTTTTTTTTTTACACATTTTAGTTAGTATTTTTTTTTAAATAGTTAAAGTGAATATTAGTATAACAACAGAGTATTAGAAGAGATATTTTTATATGATCATGTGACAAAAAATTATATTTGATCACCCTTGAAAAAAATATCACATCACTTAGTAATTTTAAAAATAAATATTATTTAATTATTTTTTAAATACTTATTTATTTTTATGTAAGAATGACCAAAATATAATATTTTGGTGACGTGACCATATAAAACTATATGGTATTATAGATACATACAAAAGTTGCAAGGGCATTACATACTCCCCCGTTACAAATATTAGTAAAAATAACCGTTTACATAGTGTTTAAGAAAGTTAGTTAAATGTAGTTAATTTTCTTGATTAATGCAAAATATGAGTTAAGTTTACTATATTATCCCTTTTGCAAAGTGTAAAAAAATAAATGCCTCAAAAAAGTAGTTTAAAAATAGTTAACTTTTATTTATAATAGTGACCAAAATTTAAAGTGTTTTTTTTGCTTATAAAGGTGACCGGAGAGAGTACAAGATAAAATGAAACATCATAATTGATAGCTTCAGCCTAAGTAACTAAAGTTAGCATTTCTACCACACCTCCACCTACAAATCAATCCCAAGACACATGCAAGTTTAATTTGTGCCACCAATGCAACACAAACCCGGACTTAGATCTGATGTTGTTCTTTACACGCAGTATCACATAATTTTTAATTACAATAGTTGATTTAAGATCGAACAATTCAAATTACACATCAATTATAACACATTTAAACCATTTCAATTGTTGATCTAAATCGGACGGCTCACAATATGCATCAAATCCAATTCCCACAATCCGCTACACAATCTTGAAAGATAATTTTATTTTTCAAAAACTACAAACACCAAACAACCGCAACAAAATTAATTAAATGTCTAACCATTTTCAAACGCTTATCCAAAAACATACCACCCTCGTGGGAAAAATGGAAATATCATCATTATGTCCCAACCAAAATTATACACTACCACATGTTGTCCCAACAATTCATTAATAACAACCCAAATATTGTAATAAAATGGGCAAGAAAAAAAAAGATTATTGCAAAGTCTCTATATTTAGAAACCTCAAAACAAGCAATTCAAAAATATAAGTTACTACTACTATTATATTACCTCTTTTCTTTAGTTTGCAGAATTGGAAGTCAGCGTAAAATTTCATCCAATAATATATGAATAAAATAATAAAATTAGAACAATAGAACATGAATCATGTATTGGTCTATAACTAAGTAATTATTTACAAACTTACCTACTATAAAACGTGCATATAAATATAATATTGCTCCCGTCAACTTCAACCGCTAGCTGTATTCCCTTAACCGATTAAATCAACTTCTTTCTTTTTTTTTGGTTGATTATGATTAAATCAACTTTAGCTACAACTACAAGTTATATATTACATACTTCCTTATTCATCAAAGAAAATAATTACACACTCAACAAAAAAAAAAAAGTGTTACACACTTGCTTACCGAACCATAGTATAAAATTCACCATGTGGCCTAACAACCATTAATTTTCTATCCACACACATGCTATAACAACAACAAGTTAGAATTTTCATTTTTCATATTAAAAAATGGTGAACGGTATTATAAGGCGGCTTAATTATTAATATCAATACCCATAACGACCAATATAATGGTCAAAAATAACAATCTCTATTCCTTTTCACATCCAATTTCCAATTTGATCCTTCTTCTCACCTTCCTTATAGTTTTGCTTATAAATACAATATACATAATTCTAACATAATCATTTTGCTCATAACCCAAAACATAACAACCTTAGCCACAATACAAAAATTGTATCAAGAATTATTATGGAGGTTATGATACAAAGTTCAAATATGGAGACATTCAATTTTAGTAGTGGAACAATGAGTTCACCTTATCTAAGTCCACCATCATCACCAAAACGTTTTGGTGAATTTTACTTAAGTGCCCCTTCAAGTCCAACTAGGCTTTCTGAAATATATAGAGAAATTGATTATTTGTCTTCAATTGAAACATCATCTTCAACCAACAACAACAATAACCTTGTTGATGATGATGATGAAGAACATGAAGGTGGTGGTGGTGGTTTTGCTTTCTTTGTTAATCATGATGAATCAAAAAAATCATCAACTCGTTCAGCTGAAGAACTCTTTCATGGTGGCAAAATCAAACCTATGACTAATGAAGAAGCTAAGGTTGTTTTACCTAGGAAGCAACAAAAAAACAA
>OX637463.1:58153565-58500205 GCA_951799995.1 Trifolium subterraneum
AGTGAGTATCACATAAGTGCTTATGTATAAGTTATTTCTATAACAAAATATAACAATAGTGCTTCCATGATTAATTAAGAATGTGTGGATATTTATTTGTAGTGTTTTTTGTAAGCTCACTAGATTGAGCTGCAACTTTTGCCTATTTTATCATGTCATGTCTGCATGATTTACACGTTGCGGTTTTATAATAACTGAGAACCACAAATTCATCCATTCTCGGCCTGAATGTAGTACAATGGGGGTTATATTTATGCATTTTCTATACAGATTTTGGACAGATTTAATGTTGTCTAGCATTTTGTGCGGAGGAAGTAGAAAGTTAATGAATTTGATGTATAGTTACTGTGAATAGTCTAAAGCTTTGATTTCATTCGTGCAATTTGTCGTTATATGTACCAAAGTCGTTCCTAATTATTACTGGAATATAATTCTAAAATTTACCAGGAGATAGTCGGTTGAAAGCTCAATTTTCAAGGGATGAGATCCACATTGATGCATGTGATGACAGTTCTGGAGGCAATAGTGCCGAACATCCGCGAGAATGGTTATCGTTTCCTGATTATGGACCTAAAACTGATATAGGAAAGCGAATCTTCTGTAACCGGCCACTGAATATGAAGAACATTGTTGCTGTAGGATTTGACATGGATTATACTTTGGCACAATACAGGCCTGAAACTTTTGAATCCCTTGCTTATAAACACACAGTTAAAAAGCTGGTTTATGATTTGAAATACCCTAGCGAGGTTTGTCTAGTTGATCTTGTACTGATTCTTACCATGGTTTCATTTTTTCTTGTTCCTTTGATGATAGGAAATGGCTGTTTTTTATTTATTTATTTGTATTTACTCACATCTTTTTGATTCACATTATATCCATCAACTCCTTGAAATATAACACTCCCTCCAAACTCAAATATAAGCCAAAAATAGGTGATGTTTGGTGGATTAAAAATATAAGCAAATTCCAACAAACCTCCCCATATTTAATGTTATCGTTCCAAATTTATCCTTCAATTAATGTTCTCACGAAACAATTGTAAAGGATTTTAATTTATTAGCATTACCATTTTATTTGTTTGGTATATGAATATTAGATTGTGTAGTATTTTGGCTAAAAACATTGTTTTTCCTGCAGTTACTGAGTTGGTCATTTGATCCAAATTACATGGTTAGAGGTTTGGTTCTTGACAAAAAGAGAGGCAACATCTTGAAGGTAAGATCAAGCAAATGTTTGATACCCCTCCATTTTTACCAGGGAAAGAAATATATATATATATATATATATATATATATATAAGGAAATTGCATGGATTCTTTTTTAATTTATTTTTTGTTATTATGTTGATTGTTTTATCTCTTCATGTATTTAGATGGATTGCCACAAATATGTGAAAGTAGCTTATCATGGATTTAAAGAGTTATCAAAAGAAGATAAATTTGTGACCTACGGAAATACTTTAGTATGTGATCCTTTTGACGGGCCTGATTATGCTCTAATTGATACACTCTTTTCTCTTGCGGAAGCCTACTTGTTTGCACAACTGGTTGATTTTAAGGACAGGAATCCTGGAAAGCTTCCTATGTCTATTGAGTAAGTTCAACTGTTGGATGCATGAGTCTTTTAGCAAGTTTATACACCTGTATTTTTCAAGATCAATTACATACCAGGACCAAGGCATTCATTAGTTTTATTCCTTTTGAAATGAAATGCAGACTTGGTTGCCTCCTCATAAAGTATATTTTTTAGTTATCATTCACAATAATATGCTTCTTTATTTGTGAACATATCTGGAGAGCTGCTAGTCTATCAAAAGTTTATGATTGCTTGCTGCTAAACCTGTTTATGCAGAAGTACAGTACAATAAATAGCCGGTGAATACTGGGCAGGTTAAATAAATGTATAGTGGGAAGTACCCATGACATTTTTTCTTTTCAAATGTTTGAAAATCATACAGTGTAAAACAAAAATGAACTGCATTTAATTTTTTTCATGTGTTTCCGTTTCAGTTATGCTTGTCTCTACAAGGATGTTCGTCATGCTGTAGATTTGTGCCACCGAGATGGAACATTGAAGCAAAAGGTTGCAAAAGATCCCGGAAGGTATAGATATAATATCACTAGTTACATAGTGTTTGGCTGGGGGGAAAATGGAGGGGGTTGGGAGATTACTTTAAATATTTATTGTATGGTCTATTTATTTGGCGAGGAGAGAAGTAAAATCACAACTTGCCCAATTTTGGCTTCTTCCTGATGTTTGCACGAATTGGGTGGGAGAGAATCAAAATACTTTTTTTTGGGACCAAAGGTACAAAATACTTTAAGTACTTTGACTTATATATCTTTAAATTAAATGTCACATAAAATGTTACGAGAGTGTAAAACTAAAAATAAATTAGTCTTTCCCATCCTCCTTTAAAACCCTTCCCTTCCCCCCTCTTTTCCTCTTCTCCTTTGAGCCAAATAATTAAGTTATTATATAAAAGATTATGGTAAGTGAAACCGTTGTCTCTTTGTTCAATTTTTGTACTTAAATTTCATAGATATATGGCTTCATGGTTATCTGACTTGGTCTTTTTTTTTTTCTTTTTCTTTTTTTTTTTAATTTGAAATATTAGGTTTATCAATGAAGACACCTCAATAGTTCCCATGCTTAAAATGCTTAGAGATTCTGGACGAACTACATTTTTGGTGACAAACAGGTAGTGATGAATTGTCGATATAAGAACAGGATGAACAATTGTTGGTTAAGTAGTCCAACCTTATTTTTATCAAATGCATAGAATTGTTTAGAAAACAGTTAACATTATTTTTATAGGAAAAAGTACCACATTTCTCTAAAATTAAGAATTTATAATATTTATTGTTATTTAATATTTTAATGTTTAAATTGCAGAATTAAATGTGTTACCATATATTGTATAAAATCATCCATGTGCCTTTATTGACAAGTACTTCGAACAAAGCCCTTCCTTCTAAATTTTAAATTAAATTTCAGCACTAAGCATTGCATGCTTCGAAGTCTAAAAGTAGAGAATAAAGTTGCAAAAATTTGTGCCTTCACCCAATAGTTTGAGCTTGTGTGGAAGTTAATTCATGATAAAAAAATTACCATTAAGAACATATAAATACACTTGTACTATGGTTTCTGTATCTACAAACAATTAACTATTATTCTAAAGACTCATCTCTATTTTACAGTTTATGGGACTATACAAACGTTGTCATGAATTTCCTCTGTGGATCTAGTGGAGTAAACGGCAGTACCAATATGGACTGGCTTCAATACTTTGATGTCATCATTACTGGAAGGTTATATTCTTTTTTAGCATCCGTAGCTAGCAGCTTTTTTTTTGTTTTTGAACACTGTTCATTTAACATTATTAATTAGGCCCCTAGGAATTGTGCTAAATGCTATCACAAGTAACTAGGAGCCCTTGCAATCATGTAGTTGGTCCCTGTGTTGTTCAGTTAATGACTTTTTCAATTTCTTTTATCCCAAAAATCACAAAGTATGTTTATGTTGTAATTTTCATGATGTTTAGATAGCGTGTAAGTCAGTTTATGTATCTGCTAATTCATAAGAGACATCAAAGCATATTGTTACAATTTGACTTTGCACTTGTGTTTGAAAGTTAATTTATTGTGGTTCTTCTAATAGGTTGCAGTAAATTTACTTATAGATTTCCCTGCTAACCTGGTCAAGTTAACCATTCATGCAGTGCAAAGCCAAGCTTTTTTCTTGAGGGAAATCATGCTAACCTGTTCGAGGTTGAGCCTGAGAGTGGAAAGTTACTTAATACAGATAATGGCTCTCCTATGCCTCAGGTCAGCATAATAGCATATCAAATCATTGTATTCATTTCTATGGTGATCTTGTTTTGAAATTTGTCTTCCTTTTTTGTCTTGTTAAAGGTGGGTGATATATCAGCAGGGTTATTGATGAAAGAAAAGGACCGTAAGGTTTTCCAGGTATATTAATCACTGTCTTATGTAAATTAAAATTCATTTTGTAGGTTTATGTAACTCAAAAATTTGTGGTAAACATTATATAATACTCAAGCCGATAAAGTTGATACCTCAATTTTTCTTATTCCTTTATATGGTTATTCTTATTCCATTTTAGGGAGGCAGCGTCAATCACTTACATAATCTACTTTCAATAGAATCAAGTTCACAGGTAACAACTTTCTTTTATGAAAATATGTACTACTCCCTCAGTCATATATTATGTGTCTCATTTGAAATGCTATTGCCTCATTATTTTTCATTTTATAATGTCAATACAGCATTTATTATTTTTTTCACCAATTTTACCCCTATTTATTGAAGTAGTTACAAGTATATGGTGGATAAATAATAAATGAAGTACAAGGATATTTTAGTCTTAAACATATTATTTTGCATTGAAAATTGATATGTAATTATTTTCTTAAGAAGTGTTACATCCCAAATGAAACACAATGAGACGGCGGAAGTAATTACTTTCTTTTATGACAGTTTCTTTTTTATTGTGAATTGTGTAATGGTCTGAAGATTTTATACTTTATGTAGAAATCTGGTGGTTGTCGTTCTAAAATTCTGTCATAATAACATTTATTGAAGTGTTCTGTAAAACTCGTAACACTTGTAGGTTCTATATGTTGGAGATCATATTTATGGAGATATACTACGCAGCAAAAAGGTTCTCGGTATAATATATGAATCCTTATCACTTTTCTATTAGATTGATAGGCTTTTCATCACTGGTAAACTAGGACTTTACCTGTAGTTCCTAATCTTAGGAGGAGGGGAATATATATAACTGGAAAAGTAACTTTAAAGTAAGGCGTCATTGGAAGTTCCAATAAATGAGTACAAGTTATGCTTATTTATGCATGGAAACTCAAATTTCCATTCTGTTAAAAGTCAGACATATTTGCTGATTATTCTGTATGTGACTTGAATTTGATTATGGCTCAATATGCTCATGAGCAGGATGGAGAACAATGTTAGTAATCCCAGAGCTTGAGATGGAGGTTCAACTCCTCTCGGAATTAAGAGATTTTCGCAAGGTGCTTGTTAATTTTATTATCTCTGATTTTTGTTGATAAAATAAAGCTTGGAAAATAAGATGATAGAAAGTATAGGTTAATTCATGCAGAAAAATTGGCGCGAGTGCTTCTGACATTTTTAATGAAGTACGCTTTTGGATTCTTATTCCCCATTCTCAATGGATATCACCTAACAAGCTAATACACATTTGAGGATTAAGATATTTACGTGATTAGCCTTGTATGCAGGATCTTCAAATTTTGAGGAGCAAGGATGATTGCATTGCAGATAAAATGCACCATTTGAATCGGTCTCTCAAGTTAGTCTAACTTTGGACCTTATTAGTCATGTCTTATTTTCTGTTTACAGTCTTAGACAGTAGTATACACTTTTTCAGGTTAGAGAATCCAGATGACCATACCAAGCAGAAATTGAATTCAAAACTTGATGAATTGAAGGTTTGGTCTTTCATGTTCATTCTCGTTTCTCATGTTATACATAGAAGTTCAAGTATAGGAATGTGTTTAAGTATCTATTTCTTTTATCAGCTTGAAAGAGAGATAGTGCTATTGAGTCATCAAGAAGCGCTAAGAAAATTACACCAAAAGGTAGAAACTTGTAGTCTTTTAATCTCTACTTCTGTTCTACTAGTCTAGTACACTTGCATTATATTCAATTTATGTAGTACATGAGATTATAATTGTTTAAAATAAACCATTGCAGTTTCATGAGCCATGGGGCCAGCTGATGAAGACTGGTTATCAGAACTCTCGCTTTGCTCATCAGGTAAAGTTATACGCTCTCTGTTCTGATATTGTTCAACATTAGTATTGGTGCATATTTGACATACTTGTATGCAACAAGAAACTGTACTTTTCAACTATGTATGTTTTAATCAGAATGACTATTAGGGCGTTGTACTAATATTGTCAGATAGTATACCAACCGTTGCTAAGTTATGCCTCAATTTAATTCAAACGCCTAAAACACATGTTGGTAGTTATGCAAGTATCTTAGAAATTTGTGGTGGGCCTTACACTCAACCTTACAAAACCGCCTTGTAAGGTGAGGGTTGCCCCGACTTGTAAACATATGTTCAGACCATCTGTCATCCAATACGGGACTCTTAGCAAAATATACTAACATTTTCTTCCATTTTGAAATGCGTGAAAAAGGATGCCTATGTTTTCCTCTGTCCAAATCATAATTATAAAATTGATCTCACTAAAAGTAATTTGGTTAATGGTGCACTTGTGTTATGTGAATGATGCAGGTTGAGAGATTTGCCTGTCTTTATACAAGCCAAGTATCTAACTTGGGCTTGTTATCTTTAGACAAGTACTATAGACCCAGTGAAGATTTTATGCAACATGAATTTGGCATTTTGGAAAGCTGAGCTCTGCTACTGTATGCTTTATACCTCCCCTGGGAAGTTTTTTTGTTAGAAAATATAGTAATTACTTGGTTTAATTATTGCTGTTGTTCTAGAAGTATATTACTTTTAACTCAGGGTTGTAATTTTTTTTCCCTCCCTTTGTTTGATAGTAATAGGGACAGCAATGGACAAAGAAGGCACGGGTAATAACTCTTACCACTTTCCACTGTTGAAAAGTCACCCCATTTTCATTGATATCCATATTGTTTTGGCAATTGAAGGGGGGAGAACAGCAATTATCTAAACAAGGTCTATTGACAATGCAATATTTTAATTTTCCTTGTTACAAGAATCTTTTGAAATTAGGAGAGAAAAGGTAAATACGAGAGAGAATATGAGAAGAATGATGAGATATGGAAAAGTGAAATCGATAGAGAACCTGCAATGATACACGACTAACTTCCTAACCAACATAAAACAAGCACATGATCCACGAAAACAAATTTACTAATATTTTGTGAAAACAAATAACCATTCGTGCTTCTTTCTCAAGGCTCTTACCACACTGCCTCAAATCCCAAGAAGACTTCCAATGCTACTTAGATAGTACGTATTACCTACCTATAAATAAAATTCCATTTGAAATACAAAGTTTTCATCACTTTCCAATTCCTCACAAAATGAAAACCCTCTTATTTATTTTTTTTACAATTTGTCACACATTCAGCGACATACGAAGAGGCGTGTGCTTTAAGCAAAACTAGGGTGAATGAGTAAACAAAATTCAATTATGCTGGAGCTGTTTAGGTACCAGAATCTCACGGCTTACTGCTCAATCAGCTTTAGAAAGCAAAAACAACCATTAACTGTAGCCATGTGGTTTTTAACTGCTTCAACATGGTGGTGTATAATGGATTCTAGCTAGGTAATGGGTTTGACATTCCAATAACAAGCACTTGCTAAGGTGCGGGTAATTACCCGAAAAAGAGCTAAAACCTCACCAGTAAAAGAATAACAAAGTTCAACAAAGTTCATTCCTAAGTGTTTCATTTTGCCTCTCCATTCCCCATGTCTTGCATTCCCAATGGTTCAGGGAAAACTTCATTGGATGACTTTTTATTGGAAGATGAGTGATCGTTACCACCACTACCATGAGAACCTGATCTTCCTGTTTGTTTATTGCCGCTACTAGTACCCTCCCTAATTGTAGCACCACTGTCTGATGAGCTGTGTCTCCAGCTACCAAAGAATGCAGTGCTCCACGATCTATTAGATGAAGTTGTTCTCAATTTTGCTGAGCTAAAACTTTCTTCTCTGACAATCTTCAATGGATTTTCAAGTGCTTTGAGGACATGTTTCATTGGAGGACGTTTTGAAGGTTTAGGATTCAGACATGACTTAGCCACGATTGCCATAGCCCATACCTCTTCCAATAGGTCCTCATCCACTATCAAAGTTGGGTCAACAATCTTAGCCAACCGTTCTTTATCGAATATGGTGATGTAATTCAAGGTTTGATCTAACCAATCCTTTGTGGTGGCATCATCTGATTTGCTGATGTCAATATTACCGGTAACAAGCTCGATTAATATCTTTCCAAAACAGTAGACATCATAGGCACATGTCACAGATGATTTACCTGTTCATTACCACAAAAAATCCAATCAAACGCTGATGGTTTCTATTGTAACAGTTTTAAAAACTTAGAAGTCAATATTGTCAAAAGTTTATGCAAGTGTGCATATTCTTTCTCAGTGCTTTCACATGTAGCACACCACTAACATTTGTTCTAGTTCTAGTTCTAGGGAGAAACTTTTTAGTGTGCTATTGCATCTTAAACTTCTTCCATTAGACAAATAGGATAAAAGCTAACAAGAAGTGGATTAAAAAAACAGTTTACTCACCAGGATTGCCTTGATTAGAAGATCTGCAAAATCACAAGGAAAAAAAAAGGTTACAACCTTCTATATATAGTTTGAATTAATTAGGTCAAAATACAGGGATGAGATGGTTCTATTATACAAAACAAGCACCATAAAAATAGAATTAACTAGTATGCTAGCCCTAACAAAGACAATTAATTGATCTACCAAATCATTCTAGCTAGTAGGTATGATCCAACCATTTTCAAGATATATTAAAACTATTTGAAGCTTCAATACATTTATAAATCCTCACAGTATTTCTCTTATTTTTCATTTATTATAACAGTTGTGCTTTATTAAATTATCATTGTTAATTAATTCAAAACTTACAGTGGCTTGCTGAAAACTCTTGACACGACATTCTGATGAAAATCTCCTTGTGCTGTAACCTCACTCAAACTTCCAAGTCGCACTTCAAATTTATCATCTAGAAGTATACTACTAGCTCGGATATCTCTTCAAAAATTTAAAAATAAAATAAAAAATATCAGTAATTTGCAGACTACCTCAGTTTAAACATTGCAGACAAGAAACTTAAAATTTAATGTGATACAATTGTAGTGTTGTGATCATGATGAGAAAATCATAACAATCTAGATTCAAGAGTGCATTTGGTAATACCTGTGAACAAGAGGAGGGCTGCAATCATGTAGGTAAGCTAGTCCTTCGGCAGCTCCTGCTGCAATTTTCAATCTTGTGATCCAATCCATGGACTGCACTTTACCATCTGAACCACTGACTCTGTGTAAGGAAGTAGCCAAATCTCCATTTATCATATACTTGTAAACTATACATTTATTCTTCTCATTGTCCATGCATTGTCCCAAAATTGGGACCAATCTAGCATGTGAAACCTTGCTTAATAATTCCAATTCTACAATGTAAGATTCTTTCTTGAATGAACTTAAATCTACCCTTTTGATAACCACAGTTGCTCCATTTTCCAAAACTCCCCAGAAAAAGTCTCCAGAATGACCTTGCTTTATTAAGTTTGCTTCATCAAAATTTCCAGTAAAATGGAGTATTTGTTCAAAAGTAAATGATTCACCCACGGCAGTTACAAAAACAGGATCCTTAGGTGTAGGACTTTCCCCTTCTGTAACCGGCCCCCGATTTGTGGTCCCTCTTTCAGTTTCCAAATCTTTACTTTTATGACATTGTTTCAGAATCAATATGAGTACCAATACCAGTAGCACAATAAATCCAAACCCACCAAATATACCTGCCAGTATGAATATCACTCTTTTATTGCTTTTCTTGGACTCAAGGTCACCTTGAGCAAAGGTTAAATTTCTCTGTTGATAAAACACTCTACAATCTTCGAAACTCCTCTGGTTTGGAATCTTCTGTAGGCAATTTCTAGCTAGAGTAACATCACTAAGACCACCGCCGCTACTTTGTACAACACCGTCCAAATAATTACCGGATAAATCAATCATTTTAATCTTGATTGTAGAACCATTTACAGATCCATAAAACAAATTGTTTGATAGATTGAATGTGCCACCATTTGTGCTAACATTTAAACCAGACAATTTCGGCAGTCGACCAGTGAGACTGTTGCCTGATACATCAAAAAACTGCAAACTAGGCATTGACCACAAATTACCAGGTAAAAATCCAGAAAAAGAATTCATACTAAGATCAAGCTCAGCCAACTTTGAAAGGTTACCTAGCTGAGAGGGAACAGAACCAGTGAAAGCATTATCAGAAAGGTTCAAATTTAGAAGATTTGAAAGGCTACCTAATTCAGGTGGAATAGACCCAGACAAGTAATTATTAGAAAGATCAAGCCTTGTAAGGTTACCAAGATTAGAGAAATTGTCAGGCACTGATCCTGAAAACATATTTCCAGAGAGATCAAGAATAGAAAGATTAGATAACAACCCCAAACTTGAAGGCACTCTACTAGTAAGATTATTCCCCGAAAGAAATAAAAGCTTCAAACTTCTCATACCCCCAAGTGAATCAGGAATCACACCAGATATTGAACAAGACCTTAAATCAAGCTCTTGTAGTGTACCAAGTTCCTCACCAAACCAGTCAGGAATAGACCCATTAAGCATGAACCCAGAAGCATTGAAAGACTCCAATAGAGTGAAGTTTTGAAGAGAATCCACTTCAAAACTCGGGTTCAGACGGCCCAACCGGGTTCTCTTCAACCCGGACACGCTGATACCAACAACTTGGTCGTTCCTGCATTTAATACCAGTCCAGTTCCGACATGGTTCAACTTTTTTATGCCAATCTTTTCCCCTTATCCCCAACGACGAACGAAGCTCCAATAACGCTAACCATTCATCTCTTGAACTCAAACTCATTGTTAACTCAACTAACAAAAACAACACCATCATAACAACACTCACAGTTATTCCACTCTTCATTTTCATTTCCAATTCTCACAAACTTTACTTCTCCTTTATCTCAGTTTCATCTGCATGTATCAATAGAACAAATTTAGTATATAACATAAACAAAAGAAATGATTTTTTTTGTTGTTGATAAAAAAACAGTACCTTTAATGATGACAGGTTGTTAAATTTCACTTCACTTGTTGCTGTTGCTGTGTTTGTCTCTTGTGAACTCTGACTCAATCTATAAGAAGGAACCATTAACGTTGTAAACTAAAAGAATGTCTTGTGTCTCTGTTGTTTATGTTTTTTTGTTTATATGAGTAGTCTTCATGAAACACAACCATTAAGGTTTTAGGTAAGTGTATCTAATGTAAGGATGAAATGGATAGAATGTAGCTGTGACAAGAAAAGGGTGTTGTTTTGGTATTGAAAATTTTGTGGCAAAACATTAAATGTGTATGAAGAGAATTGGTGGGATTGAGGTAGTGCATTAATTAGGGAGAAGAGTGTGGTAGTGTTATTCCCCCAACTGCCACAGTTTTCACTTTCAAAACTCACCGGAAGTGTTATTAATGCAGTCTGGAATTGGGAGGTGGTGGTGGTAGTGATAATGAGATTGAACAAACAGTGTTGTTGTTGTTGTTAATTTTTTGGTTTGGTTTGGTTTTGTTTAAGTTTTCTATGTGAACAGATTGGTTGTGTTATTGGTAGTTTTTGGAAGAACTTTGGCAATTGTGTCTTGTTTGTGTGTTTATGTAAAAAGGTTGTACACTTGTACACATGAATCAAATGTAAAAAAACGAAATTATTGATTTTAAGTAGAAGTTTCGTGGAATTAGAGTAGCTTTTCAAATTTGATTTTTCTTTTTCTTAAGTTTTATTTTTCCTGAAGATTTATGATTGGGGGGTGTTACATGATGAATAGATGATTGATAATCAATCACCATCTGATAAGCACTGAGAAACTGTGACAGTAACCACTTGTATCTCTACACGTAGAATTTTCAAAGGAGAAATCAATTTTAAGATGTGATTATTATTAAAAGGCAAAGGCACTCATGGTTTCAAACAAAGGAAAGTCACAAAACGCCACTAAATAGTTTGGTCCAAAATGCTACTAGTATTTAGTTTTTATGTTGGAAAATAGTTGTGTGTGAATTTGACCATAAAACATTTCGTCTATTGAATTGATAATATCTTCTTTTTTATCTTTTTGTTTGATTATAAGAGCGTATAAACCGTGTATTTATAATATTCAATCTTATTTTTCTCTAGAAAAAATATACTAATATTCAATCTTAACTTAACTCCATTGAGATTGATCCTAATATCTTTTTAATTATAGAACGTGACGTTTATGATGGAGGTTCCTAGCTACATTAATTATACACGTATTTCCCTCTTCCTACCGCACTCTCTACCTACATCTTAATGCACGCTCATTAAAAAGGATAACAAAGTAAACATAATATATGTTGTATTTTTACTCCCAACAAAATATCTTGCGTAAAAAAATAATCTCTCCTTCAATTGGAACTATTCCCACGAGACGAAACTATATATATTAGAATTTAAGAGGTCTATACTCAACCACAAAAGTTAGCTTGAGAGTTGATGTTTACACTACACTTATAAAGGCTATCTTTGTCATATCTCTAGTCAATGTGGGACTTCTAACACACCCCCTCACGCCCAGCACTATTGGGCTTGGTGCGTGGAATCAACAACAACTGGTGGCTCAAATATGGGAGGTCTCCACAATCAACAAATGGATCTAGGATAGACTCTGATACCATATTAGAATTTGAGAGACATATACTCAACCACAAAAGCTAACTTGAGAGTTGAGGTTTACACTACACTTATAAAGGCTATCTTTGTCATATCTCTAGTCAATGTGAGACTTCTAACAATAGACACACCTTAGACTGTTATGCAATATTGGCCATTGGAGGCTATAACATATTTATAGTTTGTTAGACTAATAGGCAAAAAAATATTTTACGTATCTATGAGTTTTAGTTCAACTAACAAAAATGCTAAAATTATTAGGTTGGATGTCATGACTGAAGTTTGAATTCCGACTCTCTTACTTGTGTATGTGAGTTAATAATAACTTTGTCATTTCGTCTATCTAAAAAAAAAAATATATATCTTGGCTAAAATAATCACCAGTATTTAGGCTGTATTTTTTCTACTCGGTAGTTAAGGTTGGTTCATGTCATTTTTAGCCGAATGTATTTTTGGCATTGTTCGTAGTATTTTCTTTTGACTTGATATGTTTTTGTTTTTGTATTAATTGTCCAAAAGTGAAAGTGTTGTGAACTTCTTTGAACTTGCTCGAAGACTATTATAAATAAGTGTAATGCAGTAACAATTGAGAAGTAAAATTGATATTACAGAGAAATAGAAGTTACAGATAAGAGGAAAATACATAGAAAAAGAGAATATCAGAGAGAAGTGACTAAATCACCAATTACATATTCAATGTCTTCTTACTAAATCTTCGTTTAGTTATATATGCATAATTCATGCTTTGATGTTTCTTTTCTTGTGCCAAAGTTAGCTCACTCTTATTTGGGCCAGCCCAATTTAGTAGAATCATTACAATGAGCTAGTTAGTTTTAAGTTAAATTGAAGCTATATAAGCACTTTTGGCTCTGTTTGGTAAGCACAAAAAGCTAGCTTATAGCTTATAGCTTATAAGCTAAAAGCCCTGTTTGGTAACGACCTTTTCGTTACGAGCTTATAACTTATTTTGACTAGCTTATAGCTTATTTTTAAACGCTATTTCAATTAGCTTATAGCTTATTGTCTTTTCTTCCACTTTTACCCTTATTATTTTAACTAAAACCCAATTTTACCCTTTAGTACTTATTTTGATTATTATTTTGGATTAATATAATTTAGCCAAAATTATCTTTTTTCAACAAGCATAATTAACATTATTTTAATATTTATTATATTTTTATTGCAAAATTTATATAACACTTGTGTTATATATGACGAGTAAACATCCTCACAATTTTTTTTGAACTAACTTTTGACTCTCTACTTTTACAAAATTGACTTTTTAGTATAATATTATTAGTATATATTCATTGTATATGTTGTAATTAAGTTTTACAATAATATAATTTATATATACATATTAAATATATTTTACTGTAATGTTTACTTTTTTTATAAAAGGTAAAAATATTTAAAATCATTTTTTTAAATAAAAAATATATTTTAATAATATCTTAAATATTAATTGATATAAATTTTATTATAAAGTGATAATGCCCTTTCATGTAATTTTACATTATCTTATCAGCTATAAGCTAATTTTACCAAATATTTCAATTAGCTTATCAACTATAAGCTATAAGCTATCAGCTATAAGCTAGCTTATAAGCTAACCGCTATTTTTACCAAACAGAGCCTTTGTGTTTTTATCTCTACCATTTTATATCATCGTCTCTTTCATCAATTAAATTTTCATACTTTTTCTCTATTGTTTTTCATGGATATCATGTTTACTAACATTCATCCTCAAACTTGTAAAAAGAAAAATATAATGCACCCTCACTAAAACCTTACCATTTCTATTTTTCTCTGATAAAATAGTTTATATAAAAAAGTTATTCTCTCTAGTACTAAAATACATTAAAATGGATCACTAGGTTTAATCTAATGATGAGAAATTTGAATAGTATACATGAAATCTTAGATTCGATCTTCATTATAAATATTGTAAAAAAAGGAAAAAAATACATTAACGTGATACTGATTTTCGCCCAATCCATTTTTTGTGCAAGAGGAAAGTGGGGATATCTACCCATAGAGTAGGAAGATACTTTTTATCCCTATGTATGGTACATAATGCAATTTGTTTTTCTATTAAATAATTTAGTGGCTAAAATTTTATACACTTTAATACTATATAAGTGAAAAATTATAAATTTAAATTCAAACATACCTGTCTCAACATCTCTCCAACTATCAATTGAATTGTAATTAATACAATTACCTTACTATACAAAATGCAACTCTAATTCACCTAAAAAAAATGTGTTGACTATATACATGATATTGCAACTTCTAAAGTTTTATTTAAATAATAAATACACATACATGATACCTTTTTTTTTAAGTAGTATCCGCGAGTGTTGTCCTATCCATGGTCATCTTGCCACTTGCCACACATAGTGGCAAAGTTGAAACATAAAAAAATTGAAAGAGATTGTGAGTGATACTAGTATGGTATAGTATAGTATAGTGTATGGCAATCCAACGTGTAACGATAGCAACTCTACTCCCCTTTGATGTTAGCCTTTTCCTGCCAATTATCAAAAAGTTAAGAGAAATATATATAAGTGTGTTTATGGTTGTTATTGTATAAGAATTTGGTAAAGAGAGATATGTGATAAAAATTAAAGACAAATAGATAAGAGGATTGATTTTTCTATTACCAAATTTGAATAACTTTTTGCGTCAGTACGTGATATTAGTTATTAACACATCTGAAGTTGTTAATTATTTCAAAAACAATTTAATTATTTTTGCATATACGTCCATGCATGAAAAACATATACGTGCAATAACATATCAACATATCATGCATTGTTTTTAAAAATATATAATGTGTTATATGATAGAATTACTTTATTATTAATTATAGACATGCTCTCAATAATAGAGATTAAACATATAATCTCATAACCGTAGTGCGGAAGCCAAATAAACATATAAGCATGTATATAATTATAGGATTTACGACATGCTGATTTATTGAGATTATATGATTATAGAAATACCCGGATGATGAATCACTAGATATGAACAAACCATAGTCTCTCGGCAGCAATCCTGAAAAGCAAAGAGAAAGGCGGGAGAGAGGCGGATGTCGTGTTGCTCCTGAAACACAACAAGGAGATATCGGATGATGAACACCCGGTGGCTTGTGGTTCTTCCTCAACCTGGACTCCTTATGCCTTTAGGATTCTTCAGATGGGGAGAAGAGTCGATACGCAGTGTGTCCGGTATATTGGGGACCATAGCCTATATATGGTTGATGACCTATTAGAGTTCCCATTATTCCCAAATGGGCCATCCTGACATCCACTCATATTGAGTTCATATCAATTAATTAAATATTTAATTAATTATCTAATTAGAAGTCTAAATTAGCCTTATTACTTAATTTGATCACTAATCAATTAAGACTCTTTATTGATAAATATCTAATATAATTATATAAAGATATTTGCCCACATAATATTATTGGAATATAATAAAATATTCCAACATTATATTCATTAAATGATGTGGCAACACATCATTAGATGCATATGCAAAAAGTTTTACACTGACAATGCACAACGGTTAAACTCTTTTAAAAATTGTGGGTAATGCTATTAAATTTTAGTTGTTTAAATAACACATGCAACTCAATAGATAATCAATAGCCGTTCAAAAAAAAAGATTTGGTACTTTTTTTAGAAAAAAACTTGAGAACTACTCTTTTCTCAGTTCTTAGCATCCCTCCAATGTAATTTCACTTGGAGCATCTCCAATAAGGGTATCTAAGAGAGTTTCATAGGTTAATGATATGTACCTTAATTTTTTTTATCATTGGAGTTCTATGACGTGGCATGGAGGGTATCAAGATTGATGATACTGTACCTTAAATAAGGTACCGTATCATCAATTTAATGTTACTTAATTTTATTTTTTTGGTATATAAATCAACATTATTAGCTTTTATATATATCCAAGACATAACCGTTTGACAATAAATATCTCTTGATCCTCTTTTTTTTTTTTTTACGATCATAGTATTTCATATATATATATATATATATATATATTGCTCAATTTAATTTCTATTTATTTTGTCAAGTCTTCTGTATATTTATTTTTATTTAGACAAAGTTAAAAAAATAAAAAATAGAAGAGACTACTTGTTATTAATGTATGATACTCAAAGTGGTATCACCATTAGAGCAAAATATGTATGAGTTGTATAAATATTACGTGGCATTATAGGGACCATTTGTTATTAATGTATGATACCCAAGACAATATCACTATTGAAGATGCTCTTAGAGAATTGTTTTCCTCCAAATTAATTGAAGACGAATATTTTTTTTACTGCAATAATCTTAATTCATTTCATTCATCAACTCAAATTCAATACAGGATGATATATAATTAAATTTTTGACAACTAGCAAAGGACAATACCGCTCTTGCTAACAAATGAACTACATTGCTGGTTTGTCTCCTAATGAAATTTATCCTAAAGTTTGATGATAACAATAGCAAAGCTTTACAAATATGTAACATAGCGCCAAATTCGGTACGAAAATTAAATTTTCCGGTAATATCGTTCACCACTAGCTTGCAGTCTAGTTCTATAGCAATAATAGAAAATCCCAAGTCACAAAAACCAAGATATTGCCCCTTTCAAACTCCACGCCCGTGCTTCATGTGGGTGAGGATTTTCACAAGTCCAAATCGTTTGAGCACGGATGAAATTTCTTCTATGATCTCTTATGTATATACCTGCTCTGAAACAATTTTGCTCCTTAAATTAATCGAAGACGAATCTATAAATTATTGAAATTAATATTTGAATTGAAAGTAGTGATTTAAATTCTAACTCTTTTTAGGTAAACTAACTCTAACTATTATAGTCAAAAAAGTAAAAACTCTAACTTATGTTTTTTTTTTGTTACACTCTAACTTATGATTTAAAACTTAAAATCATGTTCAAAATCAAATATAAATTAAAACGACTTTATTGAATATACTAGGGTGAAAGTCAACATACACACTTATTTAAACTAAAATTTGAGAGGTACAAAACGATAATCCAAACATATACATATCAATGACAAAAGCACTTCATGCCAAAAACTTTTATTTTTATTTTTATATGTTGTGATTTCACCTATAAATTAATGAATTTAATTCTTTATGTCAAGTGAACTTAAATAGTATATATTCACACGGTGTAGTCCTATTTTTTACTATCTTTACAATACAACGAAGGTGATGACGCTTGAGTCTAAAATTTTATATATTATTCGGGGTCAGTTTGGCCCGACTTTTTTAGGTCCCATAAGCTGATTGAAAGGTAAAAGTGAAAATAAGAACTTAATTAAAAGAAAAAGGAAAAGTTGTTTGATAATTGTTGTTTTTTTTAACTTCAAAGTTATTTTTAATTTAAAATTTATTTGGTAAAATATATATTTTTTAAAAATATTTGTAAAAAAAAACAAATTTTAGAAAAAGATAACAACAACTAATAATATTTAAATGTAAACAAACTAAAAAATAATAAAAATAGCCTTAAGTAGGATTCAAAGTGTGATCATTGCAAAACAAGCTCCAGATTTTTTTCAAAAGTAGGTTTCAACCTCTTTTCCTAAAAGCTCATTTAATCCAATTTTGCACATTGAAAAATATCTGCTTTTTACGATCAATAGTTTTATTAAAAACGTGTTTGACCAAACTTTTGATTAAAAAGCTAAAAAAAGTCGGGCCAACGGAGCCTCAAATCCTTGTAGAGAAATACTTACTTAGGCACTATTATTTGGGCACAAACTTTAAGCGCGCACACACATAAATCACAAAAATTAAAAATAAAATAAAATTGTCACATCAATTTATATCACTTTAACCATTTTCTCTTTATTTATTTTTTGTTCCATGTGAGTATGTCTAACACATCTTATTTATGTTTGTGCCTATAGAAGACTTTCTCATCTTGTAATTGTAACTTTTCTCGTTTTACATATATATGTAATCAATCTATTGTAAAAAATATATATATGTAATCAATCTCATATTTCCCGTAAATAAATAAATAATAATCTCATCATTTAAGATCTTTGTACATATTTTAATATTATAACATATATAAATAGTAACACCTAATTAAATATGTATAAAATTATTTTATATCCTTAGTGCAAATAAATTAAGCTATAAAAGTTGTACAAAAATAATAAAATCAAAATTAAGCTATATATATATATGATATGATCAATGACCTTGTCAAACACCTCAACCTCTAATACCTTATCACAAAAATGAGTTTGTTGTGTGTACGAATTCTTTCATGTGTTTTTTTAGTTCATATTAAATTCAACCGTTTTTTCAATAGTACTCTCCCCATCCTACAAGAAAATTGTCCAAAAAAAAATTGTCACCTTTAATTTGCGGTGTAACTTTTGATTGCTTATAAGTCTATCATCTAACTAATAATGTGTAACAACTTGAAAATATTTATAGGTCAAGACAATTTTTACTTTAAATACCAATTTTATAAATTGAGTTAGAACAAATTTTCAATTTTAAGATGTTAAGATTTAATTAAGAGTATCATAATTGATTTTTGTTTATGGCAAAAGTATATTAAATACGAAAAATAGTACAGGTAGTACTCCGTCGGCGGATTGAAAATAAGTACAAGTGCTACTGACTCCACCGTAAAAACAAAGAAAACTAAACCTAAACCCCCTATGTCATAATACTACAATCCATTGAATTTACATACCACTCATAAAGTAGACACCGTGAACGAACTTGTTTCACTATGAACGGCTGCCATGAAATATTTTTGATTGAATTCACCACCTCCACTCACTAAAAGTTTTTTCTAAAAAATAGTATCATTGTGAGTTTTTCGATAGAATATAACATGACTTGAACATGAATTTATAAATCGAGATAATTTTATAAATCAATTTTATAAAATCGAGTTAAAGATAACTCCAAATTTTAAGACTGATGAAAAAATAGTCAATTAGGATGATAAATATTATAGGAGGAGAAAATATAAAAGGACATGTTTAAGGTCTTTTGTTTGGAATAGAAAGGGAAAAGATATATAATATAATTATGATGGGAGTGGTACAATGTGGATTTTTTTGGTAGTCGGCTACAACTACAACATGTGGTCTTCTTGGAAGTGAAAGTGACTTATTGGAAAAAGAAATTAAAAAGATGTAGGA
The DNA here is from genome assembly GCA_951799995.1 of Trifolium subterraneum. Lineage (NCBI taxonomy): Eukaryota > Viridiplantae > Streptophyta > Magnoliopsida > Fabales > Fabaceae > Trifolium > Trifolium subterraneum. Next base: position 58,173,263 of record OX637463.1, read on the forward strand.
GACTCAGTCTAATTGCAATGGTATTGACTAAGTCCATTAGTTCAATTTTGAAACACATGGGGTCCTATTCTGTTACAATCGTTCATATTAAATCTACAAAATTAATACTTTCCTTTTCAAAATAAAATAAAAGTAATAGTCTTGATATTTTTGTTAGTTAGCCTCATGCACACTAATTAGAAAAAGACTAAAGAGAAGAGAATAAGTGAGATAATTCTGTTGAAGAAATTTTATTTTGACCGATAAAGAAATTTTACTTTTGTGAGTTGTGACACTTCTTTTATGTGATTATAGTGTAAAATATAGTTTGTTTTTTTGTCTTTTTAAAATAATTTTGATATTGGAGTATTGATGTCTCGTCTTGGTGCGGTGTTTATTTGTTTCGGGTTGAATGATTAAGTTTTATCCAGTGCAGATAAAATCAATGACTTTTGTGTCATCAACGCTACAAATCTAGAAGCATAAATATTCTGAACACTTCAATATAGTCAAATATGTAGGCTTATATGCAATATGTCGTTTTATGCTATCAACACAGTTGATGTGAATTTGTTCGCAGATTCATCTTTTTTATTTTTAGCGATTTTGAATTTGTATTGCATGAATGAATATATTTTATTTCTTAAAAAAAAATTGATATGCAACTATGACAAAATTTCAAATAATTATAGAAGAGTAAAACCTAGCTAGTGTTTAAAACTAAGTGCGAAAAAGTTTGCAAGTCATAGCTCATATAATTCAACTAGCAACATTAAAATTGTTAGCTTTGACAACTTTATTCAAATTTAAGATATTATAATTATGTGTGTGAAAAAATTTAGTCAAAAAAAAATTTGTGTGTGAAAATAGATGCTCTAAAATGAGATAAAAAATGGAAAAATGAAGTAAAATAATACATGTTTGGCAAATACGACAAATTAGCTAGTTTAAATCTTATAAGTTCATATAATTAAGAAACACCGGTTTGATAACTACTCCCTCCGTTCCTTTTTATAAGGAATAATATTTTAAAAAAAAAATTGGTCATTTTTATAAGACACTTTGACCAATTTTCAAATATTTAAATGTTTAATTTCACTTATGTCTTTCTTTATCATGAGTGAGAATATTAAAAATAAGTAAGTTAATTGAATTGAGAGTAATTAAATAGGGGTATACATGAAATAAATTTAAAATTAGAAAAGTATTAAATTAAATGAAAATAAATACGTAGAATGTATTTACTTGATATGTGTAATTTTTTCAAATTGTTCCTTATAAAAAGAACCGGAGGGAATATCATTTACTCACAGATTTATAGTCTATTTTTACTAGCTTATAAATTTTTCTAATATGCTACTTTTAAGTAATTTATAGCTTATCGTCTTTCCTTAATTTTATCCCTTTATTTTATTTTTTATGGTAGAAGTCTTTTCTTCTTAATTGAAAAAAATGTAAATATTAATCAAACAAATTGCTGAATATCATTTTATATTTACTCCTTTTGTCTTTAAATATAAGTACATATTACATATTTTTTTGGTATCCGTTAATTTATTAACTATCGGCGATAAATTCATCTACTATTTTTTTACACAATAATTTCATCTACTATAAATTAATTTATCATCTAACCATCATTTTTTTTATCAAAGAGTGCCTTAAAACAAGAGCACAAATAAATTAAATGATTAATAGAGACCAAAACTTTTTCCTCCTTCAATTATTTTAGTCATGAAAGGTACTTATATATTGTATGTTTTCTTGTTGCGTGTGCTGTGCAAAAATTCATACTATTGACGCTACCTTTAGTTTGTCTCTACATACACCTATATATGTTCTCTACTCAATTCAATCTCAAGCACAATCACGAGTCCAAGGAACACAAGGTATCGATTTTTAGTTTTATCACCAAGCTATATAAAATTGAAAGAAAAATTATCATGAAAATGCATTTTGTTAGTATATAATTTCTTAACAAAAAGATAAGACAAATTTTTATATATTTTGAAGACTTTGGTTTAGTGATTACGTAGAAAATAGAGAATACGTAAAGGACTAAATTGCATATTTATCTAATAATAAAAGGGTGCTGTTAACATGTGCATATAGGGCACATGTTAAGGTATCTATAATAAGAAATTTGCATTTAATATTACAAACGAATTTAATGCTTAAAAGATATAATACACGTGTTTCGAGAGAATATTTTTATATTTATATTCTTAACATGTGTCATTTGCCATAATAAAAATAATCAATTGTTTATAATATTTTAGTAGGATATATATATATATATGCTAATTTACACTTAAATGAATAGACTTTATAGCATCCCATATTCTTTTATCGTAAGTAGCAACCAATAAATACATGGGTGTCTAGAACTCCAATAATTGTAATGGCTATATATATTCTCCTATGGAAATTTTTTAATGCTACAAATTGTTGTAAATTTTTAGATGGGACGTGATATATAGATATTGAAACAATGGCTAGGCCTAGCACTATTTTGTTTCCTTCTATTTTGGATATTTTTGTAGATCATGTTTTAAATCTTTGTTGAAGTGATAAAAGAGTGTTTAAATGAGATAACATGTTTCTTCTAGCTTAATTAAGATCTCAAGTTTGATTTCGAATTAAAGCGTGCATCAACGTTAAACCTCTTAGGGAGAATGTGTCCCTTATTTAGGATTCAGAAGACTCAAGAGATTAGTCTTCTTAGTTGCAAAAGATAATACACTATTTAAAAAAAAAACTTTTGTTGAAGTATTTTTAATGATCTTTATTTATTTTATTGGTTTGTATGTTTTTTTAATGATATTTTTCTTAGATAAAGAGACTAACACCACATAAAATTCATACAATTGTAAGATCTCAAATTTAATTTGGATATAACTGCAAGATTTCATGTTCAAATTTGAGTAAAAATCATGACCTAACAACATCAAAATTGTCAGTTGAACATAGTCCCACTGCCTATTTTTGAATGGTATATACACTAACACACAAAATACTAACACACAAAATATATGAATCAAAATTATACTGCTACTAGATAATTAAAAGAAGAGGAATGGGAGAGATATCAGTTAATTGCATTTTACTCAAAAATCAATTAATTACATTTTAAAAGGCTTTCAATAATTATCTATTTGTTGTTCCGTTCTTGAGCTCAACTGAGCTGAGAAAACATATAGAATTTTTCTCTTCCCACTCTTCGTATTTCTTTTCTACTCCCGGTTTTTTATTTTTGCCCTTGAATGAATATTTCGGAACGGATTTTCCAAATTTTTTACCTTTGGAAATTTTTTAGAAAATATGTTTCGAAATTTTTATACAAAGACAAAAATGGAAAAAATGAGGGGTAAAAAAGAAACACGGAAATGGAAAGAAAAAAATTTCAAACATACATAGCAGAGCTAAGAGAAAGCCCAATATTATAACTTTATGTTATCAGCCCAACTACCAAGGTCCTCTCTTAGCATGTCAATTTAAAGCTAATTAAGTGATATTCTCTTAATTTTTTTTTTTAAAAGTCTAACAACGAAGTTTACACACATTGGTTGGAACTAGTCTTTCAACATATAAAATGTGTTTGCAACTTTTAAGTTGTAAGTTATGAGCTTTGAAAGAGATAAAAAATTTCCATCGATATATAAAATGATAAAACTATTATAAATTCATACACATAAGTGAATGAGTCGGGTCCGAATCTCGATCATGACGTTCGGCCTAACAATTTTGATATTTATTGACAGTTGAGTTAGAACTTGTGAATCTGAAAGAGATAAATTAATCAGACTCCTAATAAGACTTTCGATGTACACCTACATAAAAATGTAAATTTTGTGCCAATTGGATACTTCCGTAAAATAGTACTATATCTAGGTAAAGATTCATTTTAGTCTCTTGCAATTATCCTATCTTTCAATTCAATCTCTCATAAAAATAAAATTTAAATTAGTGTTTGGTATTAAAATTAATCTTCAGCATAATATATTATTTGAAAATTCTACCAAAAATATATATTGTTTGAAATTTTCACAATTTTTATTTTGTCACATGCATGAGTTTGCACAAAAGACACTTATGATACAAAAGAAATATTGTGATCATGTCATATAGATAGAACCCAATTTGTGAGAATATATAGCAAAAATGACATCCAATTAGAAAAGTGTAGATGCCAGAACCTAGCTATCTCATCATCATATCCCAAATGTAATATGAAGTATCAAACTATGAGATTAGATAAATATTCATTTATTTTTTTGACAAAAAGATCAGATAAATATTCATAAGAATATAAGCTTCTTCTCATCTATTACAGCCTGGAACTAGTGATCCTCTTACATTTGGAATCCTTATCAACCATGCATATACCTCAACAACTTCCCTTTCAATAAATTTTTGGGTCACAACTTTCATTTTTAAATAAATTTTATTCTTAGGCTCTTAATTAGCCTTTTCTTACAAGGGAAATAGAAATGGAGATGAATGCCTCTCTTTTTTTTTTTTTGATTCAAGCCTTTCTTTTCTATTTTATTCTCTTCTTTCTTTGTCATTAAATAAAGTGTAGAACAAAAGGAATAAAAATTGAAATGGGGGAATAACATATTTCTGATGATCAAATGTTAAATAGAACCATACTAAAATAGCTAACAAAATGTTCTTGTCAAAATAGCCTAATTTAGGGGTTTTAATGAATACCACGTTTTGTAATTGTGTGACTACAATTTATTGTATCCTCTGGAATTATAATCAACTTCACTATATATTTATATTTTAAAGTGGAATTATAATCAACTATTTATATTTTTTAGAACAACAACTCGAAATAAAAGATAAAAAGAAATGATAAATCTAGGGATGTCAATTATATTCATAAATGGGGATTTTTGTGGAATTGTTTTATTTGGAGACCTGTAGACGGAATTTTTTTTTATGCGGGGATAATGATGGAGGAGAAAGTTCACAGAGAGAAGTTGGGGATGAAAACAAGATTTTATCCTCCGTTTCTCGAAGATTTCGTCTTCGAATATTTTATTAAATATATTTATATATGAATATTTAAGTACTTTATATATTATATTTGCTTATATGTTTACATAATATAATATATGTATAAATTTTATTTATATGTGATGTTTACTATTGTAACAAGACTCAATAATCTCATAATTTTTTTATTTGTTTTATGATTAAAGGTTAATATTTTTTACAACAAGTTTGATTGAAAATAATTGAAATTTGATATTAATTTTAATGCTGATGGATTCCCGCAGGAACTGTAGACATCCGTAGGGATGAGGATGAGGATGAGGAAAGAATTCAAACGATATTTCAAATAGCTTATATCTTATCAATTTTCCTTCCAATTTTTACCTCTTTCATCTTACTTAAAAAAATTAAATATTAATTAAACATATATTTTTTACGTCATTTCATACTTATAAACTAGTTCAACCACTAATTCTACCAAACACTACAAATTCAAGCAGCTAGCTTATTCGCTATAAACTAAAAGCTAGCTTATAAGTTATCCACTATTATTCGCTATAAACTTATCAGTTATCCACTATTTTTTACCAAACAGAGTCCAAATGTATATGTCTACGTTTCCGACCAAAAAGCAGTTGTATAATAGTTTTGTTGTGATAAACCTCACATCTTCGATGATATACATCCTTCTTATATTAGATTTATTGTAAGAATAAAAACCCAAAAAGATAAAAAGAACCACTTATCAACATTATTTTATTGGTATAAAAAAAAAACATTTTATTTAGAAAAGGAGCAGTTATTCCCCAATTATATGGAAAAGTCACTAATAGATGCAAAAAAGTTGGAATCCTTATCATTCTGATTTATTTTCCACCATAACCAATCACCTTAGTAGCTTTTTTTTGTTCTATATCCCAATTTCTTCCAAAGTATATAGTGTGGTCTATTTCATGTTGAGTTGAGGCCCCATCCTCACAAGTTCAGGCCCCTTCCAACATCATCATCTTACTACTAGTAAAAAAAATAAAAACCTTTAAGTTTGTTCTGCGTGATGACTTAATAAGTTTTGAGTTGTATTAAGTCGAATTTTGAATTTGTACCATGGTCGACTTAATATGCAGGAGAGACAAATTACCTTAAATGTATGAAACGTTGTCACTATAGTCCCTAAAAGTCCATGTATGTGTCTAAATAAAAGAACTCTCGTTCAAATCAACTCAAAAAGTTTTTCCTCTCCCTTTTGCTGAAAAGTTTTAAATACTTGTTCTAACTTTAGTGACTGTAATTTTTGAAATGTTATACGTAAAAATAAACATGAGTGTATTCAAAATTAACATTGTTGGTGGTTTCGGGGGAATGAAATTCAATGACCAATCAATGAGCCTGATGATTATATTCCATTCATGGAGACAAATTAAAGAAGATAAATCAGCCCAAATCTAAAGATAACAAATATTCTGTTCCTTGTAACTTTCTTTTCTGTCTCTTTCATTTCATTGATTTCAATGTGAATCAAATAAAGCTCATTTACAACTTAATTTTAATGCGTATAGAAAGTTTTTTCTTCTTCATAAACCATTAGATTAATCTCTGAATGAAAGATGCGTATAGAAAGTTTTTTCTTCTTCATAAACCATTAGATTAATCTCTGAATGAAAGATGTCAAACACTTTAGTGCGTATATATATATATATATATATATATATATATATATATATATATATATATATATATATATGTTTGGATGAAAGATGGAATTGACAAAATTACAATGAGTGACCCTAATTTTTTTTTAATGAAAGTTAACTTTATAGCTTCACAAAAAGAATTTGCAGTAGTTTGTGTCGTTTTTCATTCTCACTGCTCATTTAAACATCAAATAAATATTATTTTATTAAGGGTACGATGAGGTGAGCATCAAATGCATGTCTAAAATGTCCATGTGATAACTTGATATAAAGAAAATTCGCAATAGTACAATGTGGTTTTCATTTTCATTCTCACCGCTCATGCAAACATCAAATCAATCTTATTTTATCAAGGGTACGATGAGGTGGGCATCAAATGCATGTGTAAAATGCCCATGTGGATGCCAATTCATTGAAAACTATATTGTCTGTTTTAAATAATGCGATGTTAACATCGACAATGATAGACGCTACAATTTTTTAACACATCATTTTATGAAGATGAGACTAAGTTGACAGTTTTTCATATATTTGAGGAATTAAATTGACAAATTTCATATACTTTGGAGACTATTATATTTAAGATATACTTGGAGACTATTATATTTAAGGTCTTGCTAAATAAAGAGTGCTCCCAAGACCCTCTTTACCCACCTTAAATAGTAACTTTCTACAAAAAAATTATGAAAATATATGAAGTCAATGTATTGAGAAATGAAATATTTAACTTTTCGAATAAATAATTTCTTAAAATGGAATGTTTAAAGAATGCTCGGGAGCACTATTTAGCATTTTGCCTTATATATTTATATACTTTATGAACTAAATTGAAAAAAGAATGATAGTTTAAGACTATATAGATCATTTATTCATTCATTTTTAAATTTTAATCAAGACAAGACCGGGGAGGACTCACAAGAATCAAAGTGAACAATATTTCAAAAGTAGACTAATGGTTAAAATGTTGAAGTTATAAAATTGAGGGTCCATGCACAAAGATTTGACAACCCTTTATTTTGATTGATTGAGAGTTGTTGTGGTAAGTCTCACATTATTCATTGAAGCTATGCGTAGTTTAACGGAAATAAATTTTTTGTTGTAATTGTGTCACGCAGTTGCAACGGTAGACCGTTTGATTTAAATCAACAAATGAAATTATTTGACTGTGTGAATAATCTGTCCGAATCCAAAATCAGAAATAATTTTATAAAAATTGTGACACCCTCATCTTTTTAAACCAAATTTATAAAGATGAAATGTTGCAAAAATATTAACAAGTGACAAAAACCATATGATAACTGCTGCCACACCAATTTGGCATTTCTTGGGAGATTGAAGAGTATGAAGGATGATGCAATGAGCCACTTTGGTTCCTCAACCACAAACATAGAAAGAGGAAACACCCAAAAGATAAAAAAAAAAGTACTTTGTATTTTATCTGTTTCATCCACAAACACAGTTAATATTTTGATGATTTTAGGGTGAAATGATCGTACATGGTTAGATAATACGTTGGCCCGTGAACATGGATTCTTCATGTGTCTTCTATAACAGTACAAAGTGAGACCTATCCATAACGTACTACATACGAAACAAAATATCATCATGAACCACGTAAATTCAAGAACAAAATTTAATTTCATGATCAATCATCACACGTAGGGACGGACTTAGAGAGGGGGTAGGTTGTTGGGTCATCACGAGGGGACACTTAGGGAGATCATCCACATTGGAGTTAAGAACAACTCTACAAATGAGTTTGGACATCACACATTAACCCAAAACCTTAAGGCGTTAGGTTTATAGGTTCTCTCAATTATAAAGTGTTCAACCTCCACTCTTCTAAACAATGTGAGACTTAACATTCACACTTGATACAATAGTAGACAGTGGGCAAGGCTCACCCCCGTCCTCTCATATTTCACCTTCATAACTCTGCACTTAAAGCGTGACCTGAGTGACCTAATAAGGTGCAGAGTCATTTGTAAGATTGGTTTAACAGGACATGTTAAATTAAAATTTTGGTTCCACGGAAAAAGTGGGCTTTGTATGGTTGCAACTCATGCATACCATTAAGCCCACCGCTTAGCAGGTGCGCTAAAGGATTTTGGATAAACTTTGCTTACTTATTAGAATTTGGATCGAATTAAACCAACTTGTTAAACGAGGGGTGTCGCTCTTTATAAACTCAAACAAATTGTGCATATATTATTTTTTTTTTCCTTTCACCACCAGTTTAATCTGATTTGGGGTCAGTTCTGTCATCAAGTGGTTACAACCCTCTCTCAATTACAGTTGCGGGAAGATCGAACCATGATCCTCCCTACAAAGTTCAGCGTCAATCACCACTGAATCATCTAACAATTGGTTAAGGAGTGCGATACTATTAGCTTTAACTCATCTTATTTGGATATATGTAGAATTTAGATTTTTCCATTAGAATTCTTATGTCTAACTCTATTGGATTTGCTTGTAAATATAAATGGTGGTGGCCTAAACTTAGATATTATAATATAGAGATTTCAGTTTAAATTTAGTGATCATGTCAACTTAAGGACATGCATTCTTCTAATTGTTTAATTGTGGATAGTCCAAAGAAGACATGCATGTGAAAATAGAAAGAATGAGTGAAATTTACAATATGCATTATCATTAACTTTATCGGTTTAGGGAAAGTCGGCTATAGAATCATGAGTCTAATAATAGTATACTATTTCTAATTAAGTACAACATTTCTTAAAGTTAAAGCATTATAACCATTATTTTAAGGCAAATTCTACGGTACATTTGTTAAAACTGAATGTACCGGTACAATAGTATATTTAACCAATAGAAAATAGTCTTTTGTCCACATCATCACTTATATATTTTATATTAGAAGTCAACTAAATTAAATGTACCGGTACATTTTTCTTTACAAATTTAACCCCATAAATAATACAAATTATATTTTAATATTTAATATAATAACTTCAAAAATCAATTCATCTTCATCATTTGTATTAAAAACCAATTATATAGAACTGTCAATATGTATCAATATGGAACTGTTTCCTCAAGGATCTACACTGAGACTTAAAGTTTTCAAGTGGTGACCACCTTCCAAAGCGACGACGAAGAAGAACGGTGTGACAAACAAAAACTTGTTTTTCGGGCAGTTTTCCTCCATTTTCTCCACACAGTCACACACAATGAGAACCACTTTGGTGAATTGGTGTCATACTCGAGAGACAACTTTCATTGTTTTACCATATCTCAATGCATGAAGATGGAAGAACGTCGTTGAAGAAGCACGTTCATTGTTTTGCTTTTGTGTTTTTATTGAATCAACTATTTAATTATGCCTTTAAACCTCAACCATTTGATCAACTTATACCACGTGTCATTTATTCATGTAGGAAGCGTCGATCATGGTAGCAATAATAACAGACAGGTTGTATCACAACCACATGCGGCAACCTTGTTCCCCTTAATAATGTTGTCGGCATAGGCATTGTTGTTTCTATAGGGGAAGAATGGTCACGATAAAAAAAACAAGGTGAGTTCATCTCTTTCAACCGAACTTTTCCCATACATATGAGCAGTTAGAAATTAAACTTATAATAATATGCATAATAGTAATAGTAATATAATAATAACAACAACCACCTAGCCTGGTGCCACAAAAACACGTACTTGTTTTTCTTTACAATGACGATAGTTTTCCTCCCTTCTTCTCCACACATGCACACAACCTCATTATCTTCGTGTTTTTAACATGACTGCATCATCTATTTTTTCCTCCTTTCTTTCTTATAGTTTTCCTCGTTTCTTTGCATCAGTTTTTAAGATGACTGCATCATCTGTTTTATTATTATTATTATTATTATTAGAAATTGAGTTTAATTTGAAAATGAATGAAAATTGTACAAATATAGAGTGTCGAGAAAGATGCGAAGTTACGAAGGAATTTAAAATTCCAGAAGAAAATGACACATCTAGCTGAAGAAAAAGAATTTATAAGCCCAAAAGTAATAATCGTAACCATCAAACTTATAGAGTTGAAGCTTCTGAGCGTCGCCGCCGCCATGTTGGAGGATTTGATCGGCATAGAGAGGCGCGTCGAAACCATCTGAACATAAAGGCAGAACGATCAGGGGTTTGAATGTGGAGAGTTTGAAATTAGTTTTGATGAAGAAGAAAATTATCAACAAAATTGGGTGGTGAAAAGTGAAAAATTCATATGTTTTGTGGTGTTAAATCTAAAAATATAAGTCAAACTTAATTGTTACACCCTGTAAATACTATTACGACATGTCAAATTACTATTAGTAGATCCATTTAATTGCACCGGTACATCATAATCTTCCTATTGTACCATAGAAGCCCCCTTATTTTAAACTGATGCGACAATACAAACTCATATTATAAATATTAAATTATTATTACTTTGATCCAAAAAAAATGTTAAATTATTACCTAAAAAAGTTCCAAGACTTTCAACAGTTTATTCTACTATTATACTCTGAAAGCAACAGCTAGCAGTAGCAACAAACACACTTTCTATCCTTCCATTGGTATATAAAGGGCACCACAATAATCACCTCCTCATTGGTTCATTCACATATCTCTGCTAAACTCTAAATTTTGTTACCATATTATTATTGTCTTATAATTATTAATTTACACTATAGTAGTGTTGCTAAATAATGGCTTCAACTTCAGCTTGGACAACAAAGCAAAACAAAATATTTGAGAATGCTTTGGCTATCTATGACAAGGACACCCCGGATCGATGGCAGAAGATTGCGAGGGTCGTCGGAGGGAAGACGGTTGAGGAAGTTAAAAGGCATTATGAGTTGCTAGTTGAAGATTTGAAGCAAATTGAGGAAGGTCATGTTCCATTGCCTAAGTACAGAAATACTCCAACAATAGGAGGTAGCATTAAAGGAGGTAGCATTAAAGGTTACACTTACAATGATGAAGAACAAAGGTAATTTTATTGCTTAATCCTTATTTATTATCATCACGAAAAACTCAAATCTCAGGTTGAAAAAAGTTTATAAAGATAGACAAACATTTCATAATACATTATAAGTTGATTTTGTAAATATGATTTAATTTTCATATTAAAAACATATTTTGGTATTAGAGCCTATCAATCCGGTCACACATCAAATTATTCACGCATCAAATACAACAGTGTTATTGCCAAACGTGAAAGGTCTAAAAAGTATTAAAAGAGACATTATTTACTCTATAAGTCGATTTTGTAAGCACTGAGAATTAAATATGATTTTGATAGCTGGTTATTTTTTTAGTAATGAAAATCTACATTATAGTTTAGACTTTACCCTATATAGTTTTATATCATTTATTATTCATTTGCCCTGTTTCATAGAATCAACAATTTTTTTTTGTAATGTAGATTGAAGTTTCTAAGCCTTCAGTGAAGAATTGACAGAAGCAGAGCCAAATTGGGTGGAGAAGAGTACCAATCAAGTTAATTAAGTGTAGACCAAAACACATGCATCTAGTTTGGTTCTATAAGAACCAAAAGTCTAATGTTATTATATCAAAATAAAAACTAATTAATCTAATGTTTTTATATACGTACTCTAGTATTATCAGTGTATCCGTGCTATATGTAACATTAAAATGTGTAAATCAATTATCTAAATCAAGAACATGCATATCACTTAATCATATGATGTGGTAAAGCATGGCCATTGACTATATAAGTTTTCTTTCTTTCTTTTTTGTGTTGCAATGTTATTAATAATTATAACATCCCAACCAAAAATGTCTAGAATATTCGGTTGGAATGTTATAATTGGTATCAGAGCCTGGTTCGTTTTATTACCCGGACGACCTGAGGTGAGTAGTCTCAGACGCCGGCATATCCGACCAATCATAAATATTACAATTGGACGCAGAAATTACCTCACATATTAATTAAACTTACCATGTGGTTCCTATAATGCGGAAACCAACCAAACACGATCGACTATAATATGAAGTTCGTGTGGCGTCGTGATGACCATGTACAATGTTTTAAATATAAGAAAAAGTTACTACAATCATTATATTTATTTTGAATATTCCAATTTTACCATTTGTTTTACTTTTCCCCATATTTAATTTAAACAAAAAGTAAGGGTAAAAGTGGAAATGACATGTTTTTCTTAATCATTTACCCCAATTTCTTAAAATTTTTATTTTTTTTTATATATGAGACCGGATGGAGTATCTTACCACTTTGCTCACATAACAGTCGGTCATCACATGGCAACAAACTTTCTTTATAATAAAACAAAAAAAGACAGTATTTTTGTGGGGACGCAACTACCACATGACATGAGCACCAACTGATTTTCACTCCAATGTTGAAATCATGTTTTTGTTTTGTTCTTAACTTATACTTATTTTGCAGTCTTAATTAAGAAATTGTTCTTACACGTGGATAGTTAGTAGTTGAGGTAGTAGAGGTTTGGTTAGAATGTAATTGGATAATGTAGAATGCTTCCATTGATAGTTAAGAAAGTAGCTTTAATAGCGGTGTGAGAGTTAATACTAAATAGTAACATGATAGAAAATGTAACACATTAGTAATTAACTTATTATAGAGATAAATATTTTAGAGAAAACTTTAAAATCATTGTGTATTTTACCTAAGGATAGTGTTTTATGGAATCTCAAAGACAACGCTTTTTAAACTTTACGGCATGATTAAATGCCGTTGCCGATTTTAAAAAATGAAACAAAACCAAAGCTAGAGCTGGATGTTACCTTGGGATGGTGTGTCCTTTCTATGGACACTACTTTAGGGATGACGCATCCCCCTCACACAAAAATGTAGGGCAATTTGAGAATTTTATTCAAAAAGTGCGGCAAAATTTGGGATTGTTTTTATTACAGGAGCATTTTTAAAAAAAATAATAAGAAATGGTGTAAAATTAATGTATTGGAAATTAAAATTTAAAATGTTTAACAATTACTAAATATTTGAGGATTAAAAATTACTAAAAAAATTTATAAAATAAAAAACAAAATTCGAAATATACATACATACTTAAAAAAAAAAAAACTTATTTAACCCGTTTTGAAAATAGAGTAAAGCATAGAACACTTGCAATACAGAAGGAAACAGAGTACACTCGTGAGTCACAGCACATAACGCTACTTCTTGGCAGTCGCAGCTTTGATTCCATTTGTTCCCGCCATCTGAATTCACAATGGAACCCACTACTTCTTCTCCCTTCAAGGTTACGCACGCTACTACTACCTTCTTCCAATCTAGGGTTTCCACTCCCAACACTTTTCATTCATCATTCTCTTTTGTTAATTAATGTTAACTCCCGCTTTTTGCAGATTATTTTAGGTTCTTCCTCCGTTGCACGCCGCAAGATTTTATCCCAAATGGGTTACCAATTCACATTAATGGTACATTTCATATATATATATATTCTCCTATTAATTATGTATCAAATTCCTTCTTATTTCTTTTCAATTTTAGATTTAATCTTTGCTGTTTTCTTGTAGACTGCGGATATCGATGAGAAAAGCATCCGAAAAGATTCTCCAGAAGAGTTAGTTATGGCTCTAGCGGAAGCCAAGGTTTGTATTTTATTATTGCTATAGTTCTGTAAATAATTTTAATCATATTACTTTTTTTTTTTTTTTTTTTTATGATTGATAGTTTACTATAGAGGAAACAGTCATACTAATTAGGGTCCTTGTATATGACAGGTGATGTCACTTTATATTCCCTAAATGTAACAAATATATTTTCGAATGCGTCTTTTACTAGACACTAAACAGTTTGGTCCCAAAATGTGTTTTGTGATAGTTAATTTAGTATTCGAACGTGTCTTTAATTTGTTAGGTTGGTCCATTAATTAATGACTAAAGACGCTCGCTCAAAGATGGTTTGGTTCATACAATTCAGGATAGATAATGACACTTCCTCACACTTATACGGATCAAAATGAATGCTTACTCGTTTATTATATATAGAACTTTATTTTATGCTAACACTCCAATTATTAAACTATGGAACTATGTAAGCCATTTTCTAATTGCAGAGGAACCTGTAATGCAGTCATAGACATAGTGCTAGTGTTGTATGAGATCAGATACTAGATTTTTTGTTTGTAATTCTACTAGGGAGTAGAAGTAGCATAAAAAGATATGTTTAGACCACTTGATTTGGTGCTTTCTCTGTCTTGTTTCACTTTGTTCTTAATGGAATTTGAAGGGTGTGTTTATAGTTCAATTGTCATCTAATTTTGGATGTGAATTGTGCGTCAGGCTGATGCCATTATAAACAAAGTTCAAACTACTGGTAATCAAGAGTGGGTTGATGAACCGACACTTTTAATTGCTGCTGATACAGTATGTCATGTTTCATTTTCTTGGTATTGTTGCCCCTTAGTTAAGTTTTGATTGTCACTAGGTTGGTTTGTCACAAGAAGGGCCATTTATTAATTGAGGATATACAGCTTCGTTTTTAGAGGATTTAGTGTGGTAGTGTACTCCAGTTTGAACATTACAGATCTGGCTTCTTCAGCCATTTTTAAAAACGAACGAGATGTACAAAGTCTTTGACCAAATGTTGTCTTGGTAACAATACTATAATCATATCCGTTTTTATCTTCTACCTTTTCCTTTTTGGTTTTCATGAATATATTTGAGGGAACTACCAAATACCAGAACAGTATACTTAAGTTGTCATCTTTCAAACATTTTGAATGAATATTGCATTGTTTTTTAAGAATTGAATGCAAAAATGGAAGACGCCGTTGTATAACTGAATAACTACTTTCTCATTATAGTGGTTGCAGCTAATCCTCTGATACTTTCTATGCTCCTAATTTTTTTTGCTTAGGCCGAAGCCATCTTACAAAGGCTCCCTGTTGGTGACTACTTAAAGGATGCCGAGCCAACTTTATTAATTACTTCTGACCAAGTATATATACATCATGTTCTTCTAAATTTTTATTTTCTAGTTTGCAATTGTATGTCCTCTTTTGCATAAGCAATAACAATTTTGAAAAAAAATTCTGTTGAAAGAAAAATCAGAAAATGTTCAGTAGTGCTGCCTCTAAAATTGTCTTTTTTCATTTGCTTCTCTTTCCCTTTCTTCCCGTGGTTGTTAGTAGTGAAGTTTTTCCTTCACGGACTATAATTGTCTTATGTTGGTTAATTACCTACATATGTCCAACAAACTGATTCTTGGTGTTAAGGAGGCCTATGCCTAGATGACTTCCATTCTTAATCTATAAACTCGCATGCTTGCTATCCTCATAACTAAATGGCCTTGTGGTGACAACCAAGAATAGTTTGTGGCAAAAATTGTCGATTTATTTTTTGGTCAACATTTGCTTTTGGCTTATAATTTTTGCCAAATGATTTGGAGGTGGTGGTCTATGAAGGTGTGATTAGGGAAAAGCCATCTAGCAAAGAAGAAGCTCGGCAATTCTTGAAAGGTCTGCTTAATGTTTGTTTTTAATCATTTATAATTTAAAAATAATTTCCTTTCTCTTCTTCAGTGGTTGTATCTTGATGTGTGAACTTACAACCACCTCCTATATTCATATCTAATGGCTCTTTGTGCAATTTTAGATTATTCTGGAAGGCAAGCAGCAACTGTGGGATCTGTATTAGTTACAAATCTAAAAACAGGATTGAGAAAAGGCGGATCAGATCGTGTGGAGGTATTATTTGCTCCTACCTTTTTTATTCAGCCCGTCTCTTATTTATCTCACCAAAAGTCCAAAACTGATCCAATATCCTGGGATGGATCCATAAAACAACAGAGAGGGGTGGGGCATAAATAATAGAATGTTACAAATTTATGATTTATATTTATTTAACTTCATTTTTCCAGTGTTCATAAAGATTTCCCAGTCCCTACTCTTGTGATAAAATGGTTTTGTCAGAATTGGTTCTAACTTTTGTTATTTCAATATAAAGATGTAGTTGTGAATGATAGCTTGGGATGGAAGCTGACCTTTTACCTGTTGTACTTGTATCACTTACATGACATTTTGAATGAATACATAAGAAGCTAGCTCTTCACTTTATGTTGTTCCTTTTGTTGGGATAAAGAGTTGCAGGCGATGTTTATAGGAACTGGATCAGAAATAATGAATTTCTTTTTTGAGCTAACCCTAGTCTCTATTTGGTCCATTTGGGTTCAGAACAAGGATAGTTCAGAATGACTTTGAATGTAAAAAACCCAGGATTTACTAGAGACTTCGACTACTCCCAACATAAATACCTGCTCTTTCACCTTACTCAGTACTCACTTCATATTTCCTTTCTCCCCTGACTACTCTAACAACCGAGCAGTTGCACCCACATGTTTGAAGATAGGAGTAGTGAGTACACAAAACACACCATCGAGTAAATATAGAAAACACAAGAACTAATGAGGTTTGGCATCTCTTGCATACATACACAAAAATACTTATTTACTATCGTGTTATCGGAAAAAATATGTTTACTATCGCAAACAAGATTATTACTTGTGTTTAGTCAAAAAAAAAAAAGATTATTACTTGTGTAGAAACTTGAAAACCCGCTACAAGTGTATACCTTAGTACCTTACAAACCCGAGAACCTCATTCAAGACCTACAAAGAACGATAAACACTCAACCACAAGAGATAATCTCACTTCAAGTGATCAACAGTCACTTGCTCATTTCTCTTGGACTTAGATACTTAAACTATTCAAGAGATTCCCTTTATGTAGTGGAGGGAATGTGGCTTCTTCTAAAAAGGGCAATGAATGTCATATTTTTTGCCATTTTTTAAAAGCAGTGAATATTAGTTTATATCATCTTTTAAACAGTCTTTGGAAAATGCTTTCAAAATTTGGAACTACTACTTTTTAATATTTGAATTTTAAATTCAAATGCGCATGCATTAGGTGTGGAAATTGATTTCGTCTTGTGATGTTTTACAGATTTATTTCAATGAAATACCAGATGAAATCATTGAGAAGCTGGTATGTGTTGTTTCTTTTAATTGATTATTTCATGGAGTTTTCTTGAACAGGAAGTGTTTATAATGTGAACTCTCTTCGGTTGCTGATTTAAGTAGTTGAAATGCTTTTTATCCCTTTGTTGTTTAGGTTGATGAGGGAATTACTCTTTACGTTGCTGGAGGGCTGATAATAGAGCATCCTTTAATATTTCCATATGTCAAAGAAGTGGTTAGTTAACTCCTCTTTTGTACTCAGAAATTTCAGTGCATCTTAATTATATTATAGACATAAGACTATAAGAGGCAGGTTGCCTTGTACTGCATTTCTCAGTGGAAACCCCGATACTTTAGTGTATAGATGTTTCCATCCAATATCTAGTCTAATGAATCCATGAAATGGTGGTTTAAGTTTTATGTTGTTCACCCCTTAGAGATTGTGGTTGGAGCAAAAGCCTACAGACTGATTTAGAAATTTCTGTGTTTACCTAAATTAATAACAAGTCGTTAGTGTCAAAATGTCAATATGCTGATGGCCAGTTGTTTAGTGCAAGTGATATTGCTAGCTGCTTTCTTGCTGGGATAAGATTGCTCTCATTTTACTTCCTAGTTCCAGTTTGATGACTTCTCTGTGGTGGTATATTTACAGGTAGGCACAACTGATAGTGTTATGGGGCTTCCCAAAGATCTGACTGAAAAACTCTTAAAGGAAGTCCTGTAGTTTGAGCTATAGATCCACCTTAATGTGACTGCTAAGCAATGGCTTAATTTGTGATTCGTGATCTCGACATTTATCTAGACTCTACACTTTGCTGTCTCTTTTGGTAACAGTTATGTTTCTGCTGGGATGTGCTGAGACAGTTATATGTGAAGTTTTATTGGCTGTTCTGTTTAAGTTGATGTATAATGGATTTGTCTATTGAGGAAAACATGGATGATATTCAGTAGTTTTTTCTCCTTGGACACTTATGGTTGCGAAATACTCTTGTGTAGTAGTTGACATGAATGGATCAGGTCTCTAACTCGTCTTAGTATGTTTGGTTACATTTTTAGATGAACACAAATTGATTCTAGTAACTCGTCTTGGTCTCTTAACTCTAACATGGACATGGAGAGGCTCACACTTCAAAGAAAATGTTAAAATCTATGAAGTGGGTTAAATTTCATATTGGGTGAAAAAGTTGAGTTGAACAACATATAAGCGAGAGAACCCATATATCCAGTATAGTGTTAAAATCACTTATGTAATTGTTCAATATTCAATGTGTCGATTCAATCAGTCTGGCTTATCCCTCAACGGTTCAACAGCAACAATGATGCAGATAGGATATCCAAATATTTGGTTGCTAATGACAGAAAATTCATAGTAATAAATTGAAAGAGAAAACTAGAATGTCATGATTGATTGAGCCACCTATCTTTCTAAGAAATAAGGTACATTATACCAAATAAATGACGATGAATGAATAACATGTTTGTGTTGGGCTATAGTATTAAAACAAGTTTTCCGGTCATAAATGAAAATGAGTTGTATGATTGTATTTCAAAATGAAAATGAGTTGTATTTCAAAGTTCAATAGATGATTGAACTCAAGTAATTAATAAATTTTACTTGAAGTTAAATTGCTTGAAAAAATTCGAGTTTGATTCATGAGTGAATTTATTTCTTGGTAATTACCTCCTGAACAAACTCTAAACTACTTGACTTTGTTCTCTAAAAACTGGATGATTAACACGGACCTATATAATTGTATTGAACAAAATTTGAGAGTAGCCTAAATTATTGAATTCAAGTTATTAATAAATTTGTTTAAGGATAAGTTATTTGAAATTTTTGTCCACAAATCCTAGCTCAAATAGTAGAAATACCGAAATTGCTAGTGTCGGACGTCATGACCGGGGTTCGATCTCTGGTCACTCCCCACTTTATGTGTGTGACTTTCCAATGGCTTTGCCATTTCGTCTACCAACAAACAAAAAAAATTATTTGAAATTTTTTGAGTTTAATTAATGAAAAAAAATATTTTTTTGTTACACTTAAATTATCTTTTGTTGGAATTTCAAACTACTATATATGGTTCACTAGAAATCAGATGACTAACACATAAATATTAAATATTATATTGGACAATGGACCATTCGATACAATTACACTAACGTATCTACTGTGTCATTACCCTTGCAAATGTTTCGATGAAGATAATTTTGGACCATTATTGCAAAATATTTGAAATACTAATATTTGTTCATTTTGAAGACTCCATTGCAATGCATGGCATCGAGTTTCCAATAAATTCCAACTTAGGAAATACTGTAGCAATATTGAAGTGGTGTTATATAGCATGGTCACGTGTGCTAGGGTTGTTAATTGCTTCACACGTGAGTACTTGACTATGCACAGCCGGCCACAACAACCAAAACAAGAGCAAAAGCAAAAGCAAAGTGAATACAATAATACAGGAAAAATATAGTAACCTTTTGAACAAATAAAAAAACAATATATGTGCGCTAAGGAAAATTAAAGCAACGTTAATACTTTTTCCATCCAACGGTGCAGCAGAGATGGCAGTGGGAGTATTTGATGCTGAGGATCCAACGGATCAGAATCATTTGCAAGCGGTGCAGTTTGTTGGTACATTAAACAATCTTATTGATAACTATCAAAGTGACTCTCAGCTCCCACTTGAATAGCCACTTTTTGTGCTATAAATTAGGTCAAATTGTAGTTTAAGGTAAAGAAGTTGATTTAACATAACAATTTTGCATTGTGCCACTTCATTCTGTAGAATCAATTTTTGATATTATTTCACTTTATCCTATTGAATCTGCTTCTTAAATTGTGTCTTTCATCCTGTTGAATCTGCTTCATTGTTGTTTTTTTTTCCTCTTATCTCTTGTAAACAATCTTATAAATAACTATCACTCTGAATCTGTTTTTTATTTTCTCTTTTCTCTTGTAATAAAAAAAGAATATATTTCATCTGTTTTCTTAGGAGCTGAAATGAAAACAAATTTGTACTATGTCACTTCATCCTGTTAAATCCGATTCATGTTAAATCGGATTCATCTGTTTTGTATTTTCTCTTCTCTCTTGTAACCAAAAAAGAATTTGTTTCACCTGTTTTTTAGGAGGTTAAGTGACAACAAATTTATATTGTGTCACTTCATCCTGTTGAATCTGCATCATTGTTTTTTATTTTCTCTCATCTCTTGTAACCAAAAAAGAATATGTTTCATTTGTTTTCAACTGACAACGACTACTGATTCACAATATTATTAGGGTGTTAAGTGGTAAAATCACAATCTCCTAGATCTGTCAAACACTTCATCGTGTTAAATCGGCTTCATCTGTTTTCTTAGGAGTTGGAATCACAATCGGCTTATTCACAATATTATTAGGGAGATAAGTGATAAGGAAATTAAAATCTCAATTATCCTGAATCGGTCAAAAGCAGTGTTAGTGTTACTTTATCTTGTCGAGTCTATTTCATCTGTTTTCTTAGGAAGTGGAATGACAATCAACTGATTCACAAGGTTACTGTGAGATGAGTGGTAAGGAAATTAAAATCACAATCTCATGAATCTGTCAAAGCAATGTTAGTGTCACTTCATCCTGTTCAGTCAGTTTCATTTTTTCTTTGACACAATCTGTTTGTTTTCTTAGGAGGCGGAATGACAATCAACTGGTTCACAATATTACTCGAGAAATGGGTGGTAAGAAAACTAAAATCTGAGTCTCATGAATTTGTCAAAACACTCTATTGTGATGAGTCTATTTTATCTATTATTGTAGGAATTGGTAATACAACATACAGATTCACAATACTATGAGCTGAAATGTGTGGTAAGAAAATTAAAATTTCAGTCTCCTAATTCTCTTAAAGCATCTTTTAAGATAAGAGTTGCATCTTTTACCATTATTATTGATATCTGCTTAATCAAATTTTTCTCTAATTTTCCTTTCCAAGTTCACTTGTTCCATAGACACCCTCTTTGGTTTGTCACAAGGGAAATACACAGACATTTACAAATAATCAAATTTCTATCTCAATTGTTGCCTATAATAAGTGAGAGGGGTTAAATAGAATTACAAGGCACAATAATGGAATTGGATACTTTGCAATTTGATATCTGGATATTGAACGTTTAAAATTTTTAAGTTAAAATTTTAATTGATTTAAATATAAAAATTGAGCTAAAAAATCTAGATCATCTAAATGACATTTTTCTATACGAGTGTAAACACGCCTACATTTTTCTATGTTTACTTGGCATCCCAAGACAAAAATATCTAGACACACATGAAAAAAATAAAAAAATAATGTGATAATATTAGTTTATTTTAACTTTTTTATTAGTGTGTTTAAATATTGCTTTTCTTATTTTTGTCCAATTAAATATTGCTCTTGTTTACTATTCAAACAAATTGTCATAATATCTTATTTCAATAAATTCTTATTAATTATGAAAAAAATATAAAGACAATTCTATTAAATATAAAGATTATTTTACATTATTTTTCAATATGTTGACTGACTAATAAATTCATAATTTTTTTTAAATTTTTTTTACTATTTAAAGTGCATAATAAAAGAATATTTCGGAAACACTCATTAACATTTTCTATATAAAATTTACTATTTTTTATTTCTTTAACTACTGGTTTTAAAGATTCCTTAACTAGTGGTTGGTGCCTCTTATTTATATCATTGTATTAATTCGTATACAAAATTTCTCAAATTTTCCTCTCTCAAATTTTCCTCTTATTTGTATCATATCATAAAATTATTTTGAAATGTGTGAGCCCCTGTAACTGTCACCACGTGCATTAACAAGGATTGAACAAAGCTAATTAATTAAACTCTCATACTACATTAAACAATCCTAGACAAATATTAATGTATACATGCATTGTTGCTTTGATCTATTGCCACACCAGCTAGTAAACAGTTATAAGGTGGTTGGTTCAATTTATGAGGATGACTCTATAAATTGATTCATGCATGCAAGAATGAATTAATACATAAAACACAAAGTTATATATAATTAAGCTTTCATCACAAACAATGGCTTATGTTAAGCTTGCTCCTTTAGCTGTGTTCTTGCTTGCCTAAGTATAAGTTATACCCATCTTTTTTCGTCTCTATTAAATTTATTTTTTTCTATTATTTTTGGCTTTGATATTTTCAGTAATAATACTCCCAACGAAGAAGATAGAAACACAAAGTAGTTTGCTCAATGAGTGTACAAACATACTTGGATCATGTGATGGTGGTGGCGATAGCGTTTGTATTTGTTTATCCGACGAGTTCAGAAGGACATGCTTCCCATTCCCAAGAGCATATAAAGATGTTGTGAAAATGTTTGGAGAAAATTTTAACGTATGTCAGTTTGATGTACAATGCAAGAAGAATAGAAGTGGGAGCGTTTGCATTCATTATCCAAATCCTTTTGTAGATTATGGTTTGTGTGTTGTTTCTATATCTGAGGCAGAAAACTTATTTTTGAAGGTTATAATTAAATCCGAATTGACCGAAGACTTTTAAAGATGCCGGTGACACAAAAATATTAAAAAAACCTAAGACCAACCATCTATGATATGAAACATCTATGTCTACAAATAAACAATCTTATAGTTTTCCAACATTAACATATGAGTTGGATATATCCATTTGGATTTTAGTAAATAATGCATGTAAATTATTTGTGTGGAATTAAGTTGTTATGTACTTTACTAGTAATATTGTTTTGAATCATATGCGTTACTCTCGTTCTCTAATTCTTCACATAATTTTTTGGCTTTGATTATGATATGCTATGAAATGGAAATTTTTACAATTCACAAGTGTGGAATCACTTTTTATTGAAGTAGGATAAAAGTAACTTCTTAAATAAAAGTTAAATTGTATAATTGTTATCTTAACTTATTTATTAGTTTTATATTTATCTCTTAACTACTCCATCCGTCCCAAAATTCTATTTAGTCATGTTCAAAAGTACAATTAACTGAGCCGAATTGTGGTTCAAATTGCATTAACTATATTTTAAATTGAACCACTTTTAAAAATCAATTATAGTTCAGTTTAAAACTGATTCAGAACCAATTCAAATTTATAATCTACTTTATATACCCTTTAACAAAAATAATATTTCTACAATTTTATAACCAAAATCATTTGTTCTATAAAAAAACTCAAAAAAAGTATAAAAAATTTGGAAACAAAACCACTCTACTAATAAAAAAACTGATTTTTAAATTAATAATCCAGTTTTTTTTTTTTTTTGTGACGAAAATCTAGTTTTAAATTAATTTAAATAAAATATATTAAAATAATAATGGTGGTGGTTAATGTCGGACCACCGCTGTCCATCGACGTGACGGTGATCGGAGAACTGCCGTCAACCACTGTTTATAGCCGGATCTCTGCCATCCCAGTGGCCGGAGGACCGATGGTGATTGTTGACCACCACTTCTCTCTTATTATTTATTTATTAAATTTATTTTTTTTGGCCAAATTTAGGGTGGGGTAGAAACAAACTATTTTGGGCTTAAAAATAAACTAATTTTTTTTTTGGGCCTACTAGTTAAAAAAATGTTTTGGGTTGATTATACACAATTAAACCATAAAATAAGATAAAAATTTGTATTAATTAGTAAATCAGTTTTTTTTTACAACAAAAAATAATTTTATTTTTGTAATCAATTAATAAATATATTTTAATTATTTTTAAAATTCATATGTTTTAATTATTTTTAAAAAATGTTTGTGCTTAGTGAATAAATCTCTTTTAATTACCCATGAAGCCATAAAAAAAATTATGTTTTTTAAAATAATAAATAAATCTGTTTTAATAACCAATTAATAAAAAACCAGTTTAAAACCAATTATCTAAAACAAAATCGGTTTAAAATATAATCGGTTCTAAACCAGATATAATCTGAAGTGAAATTGGTTTTGAAAATAAACTGATTTTTATAAAGTGATTTCAGTTACTGAATCGAACCATATAAATAATTTAGTTTAGTGCACTTCATGAACCATGAACACCCTAGGAAATTCATAGTGGAATTGTTACAATTCCATCTTTTAAGTATTTTGAGTAGCACTAAGAGAAAAAGCAAAATGATTTGTGATGAAGATGATTGGAAAAAGGTTGCGAAGGGTTGTGGCAAGTGTGAGTGTTAAGTCCCACATTTCTTAGATAAGTTTTGAAAAAAGGTTGTGAAGTGTTGTGGCAAGTGTGTGTTGTAGCAATTACTTCACAACCTTTTTACTTCACAACCTTTTTACTTTGTGGCACACTTTGGAGAACAAATACCCTTTTATCCTATTGTAAATCAATTTTTGACTAAGGATAATTTTGGTAATTTAGTTTATACAAAAACATTACCCAACTGTTTCTCTTCCTTAATTGCTCTGAAACTAATTAATATCAACATTCTTGTACGATTAACGTTGGCAATAACTACCCATCGAAGCATTTAAATTGAAATGTTTAATTTAAATTAATTATTAAGGATTACATTGAAATTTTTTCCTTCCGTGAATTGAATTGTTTAATTTAAATCCTTGCACTATGGATGTTAATTATTAAGATCCGCACAAAGAAAAAATCCAAGCGAAGCATTTAAATTAAACATTTCAATTCACCAATGTACTCCCTCCGTCCCAAATTATAAGGGAAAAAACAAAAAACACACTTATTAAGAAAAAGTAAAACATTTAAATTTGAAATATGTTTTTGTGGGTTTTTCTTGGAATAAGGTGCATGGAAAATGCAAAATCAATTTTTATTGGTTGTTGTTTATTGAAAAAATTGGAGAGAGGGAAAATTATGAGAATAAGGAAAAAACATTCTTGAAAATGATTTTCTCCCTGGGACAAAAAAAAAATGGAATTTTTTCCCTTATAATATGGGACGGAGGGAGTATAAAATAATAAGAAACTGTGTTAAAAAAACAATAAGAAACATGAAATTGGGGGAAATCGTAACGTTAGAAAGATATGTTTTGTTGTCATTTGATTTTTTAATTTATTAAATAAAATTAACATAACTACCCTTCTGTCGCGGTGATTTTCGGACGCCAAGCTATTGGTTAGCTTTGGTTCTCAAAAATTATGATTCACCACCGAGCTTTAATTTATCCAAGGGAAGGGGAAAAAATCGAATAAACCCATAATAATTTTTAGAGATTTAAGGTTCGGGGGTTAGTTATACAAAGGGAAGGTATTAGCATCCTATGTATCCGTAGTACTCTACGGGAACCTCTTGAAAAATATGTATTTTTTGTGCTAAAATGTTTTGCTTGTAAAATATTGCTTATAAATGATTGGGTAATGCTGAGAGATTTTTTTTATTAATTTTGGGATATTTAAAAGGAAAAAAGAAAATGTTTTATTAATTTTGAATTGGGAAGACACAAGGTCTTTTGCACTACGTACCCGCAAGGGATCAAAATCTCGTAGTTCGGGCTAAAATTTGTAAAGTGATTTGTTTGATTGATTTTAGGAGAGAAGACGAGTCGTCATCTTAAGTTTTAAACTCCTTTTAAATCCGCCACGAACATACTGAAAAGTTTATATCTTTTCCTGCCATATGTCGTGGGGAAATGAATTTCAACTAGAGATGACTCACGTCTAAACTCTCTTGAGAAAAAGTTTGAATTTGAAAAGCCAAACGGCAAAAGATTTGAATTGTTTTTGTATTTTTTAGTCTTTGTGAAAATATTTAAATATGCTTAAGTGTATTAGAGCATTTATTGAAAAAAGTTTCTCGACGAAAGTCGAAGTTTATTATGAAAGATTTCTTATTTTTTTGAAAATATTTGAATATTTTTGCTTTTTATTATTTTTTAGAAAAGATGTATTTTTTTTAGAACGTCGGTTATTCGGACTGCAAGCCATCCGGCAGGAAATCCGAAGTCACCGGAGAGTGAAAAGTCATCCGCCAAACCACTCCTTTTTTCATTCTTTTTTTTATATTTAACAATGATTTTTAATTCAAGGTCAAAAATAGTGAACAAGCAAAAATGCGCAAAAATAAACATCGTAATACAGGGTTAACGAAACATTTCCCTTTTCCCTTTGGACTCGAACAAATAACACATACAATAATATTTTTTCGCATTTTTTGATATTTAGGCAATAATAAACAAAATAAATAACATGACACATATTTTTTGACGTTTTTGATATTTAAATATAACATACAACATGTAAATAATGTACAAAATAAATAAATTAAATGACGTTCGAATATAATAAACCAAATAAATAAAGATAAAAATAAAAGTAAAGCAGGGGGTGTAAACAGCAAGACAGGGAGGTGAAAATAGTAAAGAAATGGACCAGGCCCAGTCCACAAGGGCCCAAAAACGTTGCCTTTTTGTGCAAAAACAGGGACGAGATCTGGGCCGTCTGATTGATCAGACGGCCCTGATTTAATCATAGAAGTAATGAATCAGGGACCATGGATCATATCAAAGGGACAAAGGGCGCGCAGGTGCACGATAAGGCTGTGCACCTGCGCGCACAGGATCATAGTGGGGTATATATATAAGAACCCTAAAAATAAAACGGAAATCACATCTTCTATCTCTCTTCTCTCACCGCCGCCGGTGATGTTCTGTTTCTCTCATCTCTCTCGTTTTCTTCTAACTTCGATTTTTTTCAAAAAAAAACAACCAACATCAAGATCACGCAAAACTACCTTATGAACTCGAATCAAAATAAACAAAGAGAGAACAAAAAAAACTAGATCGGAAGAGACAAAGAAAACGTTTCAACCTTTTGGTGCCTTAGATTCGGTTTTTCGTTTTTGCCTCTCTTCTTCTTCTCTGGTTGCAGTTGTTTTTGATTCTGTTTGTATTTTTCCTTTGATTTGTGGGTTTTTGATGAAGGTTCGATAATGGTTTCTGGGTCTTCGTTTGGATTCGGTTGTGATGGTTTGATGGTTTGGGTTTTGGGAAAAAATGGATGATGTTGATGAACGATGGTGATGATGATACTTTGAGTTCTCTGTTTTTTTCTTGGATTTTTGGTTTGAATGATTCTGGTAATGAAGATGAACAGATGAATCTGTTTTTTTTGTGCTGCGGCTGGCAAAAAAAATCCTCCCTGTCTGAGTTTTTTTTGTTCTATTTTATAGCCCAAATTTTTTAGGGTTTTGGATAATTGAGGAAAAGGGCAGAGATCACCTTGCTAGGGCTGAAAGCATCTTCCTGTTTGGGGAAGAAGACAATCTGGACATTGCTGGGACTGTGACCAAAACGTGACTTTGATTTCTCTGATTTTTTAATTAATTAATTTTTTTAAAACAAGAAAAAAAAAAATGAATAAAGAATAAATAAAAATAAATAATAATAATAAAATCTGAATAATAAAATAAAATAATAAAAAATGAAAAAAAGCAAGATAATAATAATAATAATAATATAAATATACAAATAATAAATGAACACAAAATGAGGTATTTTAAAATACCTCTCTGCCGAAATTTCGTTTGAAAAAGCGAAGTAAATCCCGGACAAAAATGCATGACATATGGACATGAGGTGGGATCTTAGGTCAAAAATTGGGGTATGACAGATGCCCCTATTTAAGTTTCTTCATCCGGAGAGATGAAGATTGAAATCTTTATCTTGACGAGAGGAAGGAGCTTAAATACAAAATACACAATTTTGGACCTAAGATGTCGAGAATGCTTATGATGCAAATGCAAATGCAAGTATAAGACTTTGAATCTTTTGAAAAAGTGGAATCACAAGAGGCAAACTTTTATTACTGGGGAACAGAGACATTTACAGGTGAGCAACAAAAAGTGACCCGACTGAGGGAGGAAAACAATGATAGAGAGAAGAAAATGATCCAACTCCACTTGTGAAACAATGTAGTTTTACTGGGATAAGTTACTTTCCATCATATGGATAGTTTAACAAAAGGTAGATGGAAAAGGATGAGACACTGTCTACTATCGCCTGGATAGCTTAAAAAAGACGAGTGACGAATGAATGAGACACTGTCTACTATCGTATAGATAGCTTAAAAAAGACAAGTGACGAATGAAGAGACACTGTCTACTATCGCCTGGATAGCTTAAAAAAGACGAGTGACGAATGAAGAGACACTGCCTACTATCGCATGGATAGCTTAAAAAAAGACAAGTGACGAATAAAGAGGCACTGTCTACTATCGCCTGGATAGCTTAAAAAAGACGAGTGACGAATAATGAGACACTGCCTACTATCGCATGGATAGCTTAAAAAAAGACAAGTGACGAATAAAGAGGCACTGTCTACTATCGCCTGGATAGCTTAATAAAAGACGAGTGACGAATAATGAGACACTGTCTACTATCGTATAGATAGCTTAAAAAAGACAAGTGACGAATGAAGAGACACTGTCTACTATCGCCTGGATAGCTTAAAAAAGACGAGTGACGAATAAAGAGGCACTGTCTACTATCGCCTGGATAGCTTAAAAAAGACGAGTGACGAATAATGAGACACTGTCTACCATCGCCTGGATAGCTTAATAAAAGACGAGTGACGAATAATGAGACACTGTCTACTATCGTATAGATAGCTTAATAAAAGACGAGTGACGAATAATGAGACACTGTCTACTATCGTATAGATAGCTTAAAAAAAGACAAGTGACGAATGAAGAGACACTGTCTACTATCGCCTGGATAGCTTAAAAAAGACGAGTGACGAATGAAGAGACACTGTCTACTATCGCCTGGATAGCTTAAAAAAGACGAGTGACGAATAATGAGACACTGTCTACCATCGCCTGGATAGCTTAATAAAAGACGAGTGACGAATAATGCTACCTAATATTTGTATAAATTTGAGTGACCTTCCTATCTATGTATTTGGAAAGGAATACAACTGAAACAACCTTCTTCCACGAGGACGAACTCGGCGGGGAATCTCGAAAGGATAC
Organism: Trifolium subterraneum; assembly: GCA_951799995.1. Taxonomy (NCBI): domain Eukaryota; kingdom Viridiplantae; phylum Streptophyta; class Magnoliopsida; order Fabales; family Fabaceae; genus Trifolium; species Trifolium subterraneum. Next base: position 58,202,851 of record OX637463.1, read on the forward strand.
ACACTTTCTGCTTATGGCTGACAATCTACTTGGGGAGAGTGACACGCCCACCCCTACTCTTGAGGACACACACAACTGATATGAATAGTAGCCATGCATGTATTATGGAAATATATATGTGTTATGTTTGTATGCATGTTATGTATGTGTATGCTGACAAAACTGATTGGACAAAATACGACTGAGGGTAAACCAACATCGCAGTACGTTCAAATACTCGGCCAACCTTAACCAATTGTATACAGCACTTGAGATGGACCAGAGACACTGATCGAAGAAGTCTGATTATGAAACTCAAACTTTTTCATGGAGGACAAATCTTACGAAGGAAAGATCCGATATTGGTCCGAAGTCGCCATTTGAAAACTAGGTGAGGAAACTCATTTTAGCCTTTTTTTTTTTAGATAACTGTTGATGTCCCTTTTTGTTTTCAACACTTGAAGAGAATGTGTTCGTAATTGTCCTTCTCCCCCTTTTTTTTTTAAAAGAGTGAAAATATCGTGTACATTTTTTTAAGACTTTTGTTCCAAACATTATCATTATAAAAAAGAAGTTATGCAAAAATAAACAAGAATTCTAAATGAATAGGAAAAGCTCAAATTTCATTAATTGAATGGTAGCTTGCAAAAAGTGTGCCCCATAGATCATTACAAAAGTTGGAAAATAGTAAATACGTGGGAAAGGCTACATTGTTACACGATAACCACTATTCTCTCTAGCAACTTTGGGTTCCAACTGTGTTTTGAGCTTTTTAGATCGAAGATTGCTGACTCTTTAGTAGCTATATCGAATGCCCCAAGCAAACAAGTTTAAACTGATGCAGCTATTTTGTCGGAATCCTTAATTTTTGCCTAGATTGCCTTTTCAGGTTTTCAATCTACCAGGATAATCTTCTCCTTTTTTATGTCTCTAATTTTTGCCTGGGCCGCCCTTTCGGGTTTTCAGTCCACCGAGACGCTCATTTTTGCTTAAGCCGCCCTTTCGGGTTTTCGACTTACCGAGCTTTTCTTTATTATTAGACAAAATATTTCTTGACTGCATCGGCATTCACAGGGCGTGGGAGCTCATCACCATCCATAGTTGCAAGTGTCATAGCGCCACCGGAGAAAGCTCTCTTAACAACGTATGGGCCTTCATAGTTAGGGGTCCACTTGCCCCTAGAATCTGGTTGGAAAGATAGAATCTTTTTGAGTACGAGGTCCCCTTCTTTGAACTCACGGGGTCGAACCTTCCTATCAAAAGCTTGTTTCATCCTTTTTTGATACAACTGACCATGGGACAGGGCGGTCATGCGTTTCTCCTCAATTAGATTCAACTGGTCATATCTACTTTGACACCATTCAGCCTCAGACAATTTGGCTTCCATCAGAACTCTCATTGACGGAATCTCGACCTCTACGGGTAACACTGCTTCCATGCCATATACGAGAGAGAAAGGGGTTGCCCCTGTTGAAGTGCGGACTGAAGTGCGATACCCATGCAAGGCAAATGGCAACATCTCATGCCAATCCTTATAAGTAACAACCATTTTCTGAACGATCTTCTTGATATTCTTATTTGCAGCCTCAACAGCGCCATTCATTTTAGGTCTGTATGGAGAAGAGTTATGATGTTCAATTTTGAAGTCATCACACAATTCTTTCATCATCTTATTATTCAAGTTTGACCCATTGTCCGTGATGATCCTGCTTGGGACGCCGTACCGGCAAATGAGTTGATTCTTGATAAACTTGACTACCACTTGTCTGGTTACATTCACGTATGATGCTGCTTCGACCCACTTGGTGAAATAGTCGATGGCCACTAGGATGAAGCGGTGTCCGTTTGAAGCTTTTGGCTCAATCATACCAATCATGTCGATACCCCACATAGAGAAGGGCCATGGAGAAGAGAGAACATTGAGCAGAGTTGGCGGCACATGTATCTTGTCAGCGTAAATCTGGCATTTGTGACATACCCTTACATGTTTGCAGCAATCAGATTCCATTGTCATCCAATAGTAGCCAGCCCTTAACAATTTCTTAGCCATTGCGTGTCCATTAGAATGAGTGCCAAAAGACCCTTCATGCACTTCATTCATTAGCATTTCTGCTTCGAGTTTATCCACACATCTGAGAAGGACCATGTCAAAGTTTCTTTTGTACAATACGCCCTCATTCAGGAAGAAATTGCCAGACAACCTTCTCAAGGTCTTCTTATCCTTGTTGGATGCCCCAAGTGGATACTCCTGACTTTGAAGGAACTGTTTAATGTCGTGAAACCACGGTTTGTTGTCTGCGACCTCTTCGATGGCAAACACATGAGCAGGTCTTTCGAGACGCCTAATGCTGATCCGGGGCATGTCATTCCAACGACTCACTTCAAACATGGAAGATAGGGTGGCTAAGGCATCTGCCATTTGGTTTTCTTCTCGGGGGATGTGATGCAGTTCCACCTTGTTGAAGAAAGTGAGGAGGCGCCTCGCATAGTCTTTGTAGGGGACCAGGCCTTGATGACGAGTTTCCCATTCTCCTTTGATCTGATTAATCACGAGGGCTGAATCTCCATATATGTCGAGGACTTTGATCCTTAGGTCAATGGCTTCTTCAATCCCCATGATACAAGCCTCATATTCTGCGATGTTGTTTGTACAATCGAATAACAATCTAGCAGAAAAAGGGATGTGGGTGCCTTTGGGAGTAATGATGACTGCCCCTATTCCATTACCATATGCGTTAACAGCTCCATCGAATATCAAACCCCATCTGGATTCAGGGTCCGGACCCTCTTCGGGTAAAGGCTCCTCACAGTCTTTCATCTTTAAATACATGATCTCTTCGTCAGGAAAGTCAAACTTGATAGATTGATAGTCGTCAATGGGCTGGTGAGCCAAATGATCAGCGATAATGCTTCCTTTGATTGCCTTTTGGGTACGGTACTCAATGTCGTACTCGGACAACAACATCTGCCAACGGGCAATCCTTCCAGTTAGAGCAGGCTTCTCGAAGATATATTTGATCGGATCCATTCTTGATATCAACCAGGTGGTATGATTAATCATATACTGGCGGAGGCGTTTGGCAGCCCATGCTAAAGCACAACAGGTCTTTTCAAGCATAGAGTATCGAGACTCACAATCCGTGAATTTCTTACTCAAATAGTAAATGGCATGCTCTTTTCTTTCGGTTTCATCTTGTTGTCCAAGTACACAACCCATTGAATCATCTAACACTGTTAGGTACATGATTAGTGGTCTGCCCTCGACTGGAGGGACCAAGATTGGGGGCTCTAGCAAATATTCTTTGATATTGTCGAACGCTTTCTGACAATCCTCGGTCCAAGTAATCCCTTGATCTTTGCGGAGAAGTTTGAATATTGGCCCGCAAGTAGCAGTCATATGAGAGATAAATCTGGAGATGTAATTCAATCGTCCAAGAAAGCCTCTTACTTGCTTTTCGGTCCTCGGAGCAGGCATCTCTCGAATAGCTCTGACTTTGTCTGGGTCTACTTCAATACCCTTTTGGCTGATAATGAAGCCTAAAAGTTTTCCTGACCGGACACCAAAGGTGCACTTATTGGGGTTCAAACGAAGCCGATACTTTCGCAACCGCAAGAACAATTTCAAGAGATGCCCGACATGCTCTTCTTCAGTTCTAGACTTAGCGATCATATCATCCACATAAACCTCAATCTCTTTATGCATCATATCATGAAAGAGAGTAGTCATGGCTCTTTGATAAGTAGCTCCCGCATTCTTCAACCCAAACGGCATCACCTTATAGCAAAAGGTCCCCCATGGTGTGATGAAAGACGTCTTTTCTCTATCCTCGGGTGCCATCTTGATTTGATTATATCCGGAGAATCCGTCCATGAAGGAGAAAACATTGAACTTTGCCGTATTGTCGACCAACATATCAATATGCGGCAATGGGAAATCATCTTTCGGACTGGCCTTGTTTAGGTCTCGGTAATCGACACACATCCTAACCTTACCATCCTTCTTTGGAACTGGTACTATGTTGGCCAACCATTGAGGGTATTCAGCTGTAACAAGAAAACCTGCATCAATCTGCTTTTGGACTTCCTCCTTGATCTTGACCGCTAAGTCGGGATGGGTCCTTCTCAACTTCTGTTTGACTGGTAGGCATTCAGGCTTCAGTGGTAAGTGATGTTCCACGATGTCAGTATCCAATCCTGGCATGTCTTGATATGACCAAGCAAACACGTCAACATATTCTTTGAGAAGTTCCGTCAATCTGCTCTTGACGTCCTCATCTAGTAGTGCCCCAATCCTGACTTCCTTCTTATCTTCTTCAGAGCCCAAATTAATCGTTTCCAATGGCTCTTTGTGAGGCTGAATGACTTTTTCTTCATGCTCAAGTAAGCGAGAAATCTCATCTGGAATTCCTTATTCACCCTCGTCTTCGGCTTCAAACACAGGAAACTCAAAGTTGGGGGAGGGCATAGGGTTATTTTGTTCAATGGGGTCATTGATGGTTAATCTGCACATGTGATTTATGCTTGATTTTAGAATGCATATGATAAAGACGTGTAAAGAACTTTTTTTTTTTTAGAAGGAGTGTTTCTTTTTAGTGTTTTTTTTTTACCATCTTCCAGAAAGAGCACAAAAATAATAAAAAAACAGATGGAATGGAAGTCAAAACGACATTTTTATTGATTGATAATATTTGAAACAGGAACGCCCTACACATGGTTCACTCTTGCCTTGGGCAGAGCAGGAGGAATTATTTAAAAGAGTGCCCTAACACAAGTTCACTTTCGTCTTGGGCAGAACGAAAGGATTTTTTTGAAAGGAGGCAAACAAACACATTACTTAGACAAATGAGTAACGGAGGGAACGTCGACAGCTATCCAATTGTGGCAAACCACCCCTCTTGTGACAAAGCTTGGCAAATCTTCCTCGGTACCGTCTTCGGTAATGGCATCGACTTCTGGAGATGGAAGGTGGATGAACCCGGCACTATAGAAGATGTCTTCAATTGGTTTGGTGGCAGCACTTGGGTTGGCAGCTTTTGCAGATGGTAGAGAGAAACCCAACCCTTCTCGAAACTTGTTTTCCGGTAGTGTCAGAACTTGCCCCCAACCGGTCGATGAACCATTCTGAATTATTTCTTGTGCATCCTTTAATGACGCCATGGGTCCCTTATTCTTCTTGGTGCCCTCATCATCTAAAGAAAGACTTTGAAATTGTGTCCCAACAACATCGGGATCATCTTCAATGATGGCACTAGCTTCTGAGTGAATGAACCCTGCACTGTGGAAAGTATCTTCAATTGGTTTAATGACGACATTCGGCCTACTAGATGAAAGAGAGAAACCCAATCCTTCGCGATGCTTATTTTCTGGCAAAATCACAACTTGTCCCCAACCTGCAGACAACCTATCACGAACCACTTCTTGTGCGTCTCTCAAGGAGGAAATTGACGCCATATTCTTCTTGGCATGCTTATCATTTAAGGAGAGACTTTGGAAATGCATTCCACCGACATTAGAAACATCTTCAATAATGACATTAACTTCTGGTAAGGAAAGGTGAATGAACCCAGCACTGTAGAAAGTATCTTCAATTGGTCCGTTGACAACATTCCGCTTGGGAGCCCTTGTAGATGAAGGAGAGAAACCCACCCCTTCACGATACTTGTTTTCTGGCAAAGTCACGACTTGCCCCCAACCTGCAGACAACCCATTTTGAACCACCTCTTGTGCATCTTTAAAGGAAGAAATGGATGTCACATTCTTCTTGGTATTCTTGTCATCTAATGAGAGACCTTGGAATTGCGTTCCATCAACATCACTAGCACTGATGAAAGAGAAAGACGACAAATGGCTCACCAACAAAGCTTGCTCACCACCTACAATTACCAACTTTCCATTCTTCACAAATTTCAGCTTTTGGTGAAGCGTAGACGTCACTGCTCCTGCATCATGAATCCATGGCCGACCCAACAAACAACTGTACGCGGCTTGGATATCCATCACTTGAAAAGTAATCTGGAACAAGTGTGGCCCGATCATCATGGGTAGGTCGACCTCTCCAATAACAGGCTTCTTTGAGCCATCAAAAGCTTTAACCACTACTCCACTGTGCCTCATCGGGGCCCCTTGGTAAGAGAGTCGAGCAAGAGTCGCTTTAGGCATCACATTTAGAGACGAGCCGGTGTCTACAAGCACATTTGACAATGCATCAGAATGACAATTCATTGATATGTGCAAGGCAAGGTTGTGATTCTTTCCTCCTTTCGGCAGTTCTTCGTCACTGAAACTCAAGTTATTGCAAGCAGTGATATTTCCCACTATTCCACCGAACTGGCCAACTGACACATCATGGTCCACGAAAGCTTGGTCCAAAACCTTCATCAAAGCTTCCCTATGGGCATCAGAATTCATCAGCAAAGATAACACAGATATTTTCGAAGGGGTTTGGAACAATTGGTCAACCACCTTGTACTCGCTCTTCTTTATCAGCTCTAAGATCTCATTGAAATCTGAATCGGGTCTAGTCCCACTGGACTGACCTTTGCCTTTATTCAAATCTGGACTCGAAACACGAACTTCTTCCCGCACCTCCTTACTCACTAGATCTTCAGACTTCTTCTGGACCATTAAGGGAAATACTCGGCCACTTCTTGTGACTCTACTCACTTCGGCGATGTTGACCGAAGGTGGCAAAGCAGGTATGGGAACCTCGTGCCCATTTTCTATCATTGTGGCGTTGTATTTGTAAGGTATAGCCTTTTCAGAAATGTAAGGCATCGGTCCCGGTAAGGAAATCACTAACGGAGTGACGATAGATCGTTGACTGTTGTAGGCCACTTCTATATGCTCGGGAATGTCGAACTCAGGTATTATAACAAATACTTCGCCATTGCCATCATTTGGATCTTCATCCTCATTCCTCTTATAAGTGATTTGAAGCTCTCTTCTGTCCAGCATACCTTGTATATCAGCCCTCACTTGTTGACAACCTCGCGGATTGTTGAGGCAGATCGGACAAGCCTCATGATCATGTTTAAAGAAAAACAACTTACACAAATTCTTGTGAGTCTGGACCAATGGTTCTCGGATATGCCGAATGTCAAAAACCTGAAATTTTCCCGGACACCCAAACACCATGTTGACAGATGCCCCATGATTTGGTAATGGGTTGTCTTGAACATTCGGATTTACGTCCTTGAAGGACAAGACATTTGCTCGGATTAACCTTTGGACTTCAGATTTCAAAGCAAAGCAATGCTCAATGTCGTGACCCGGTGCTCCTTGGTGAAAGGCACACGAGAGATCAGCTCTATACCACCGTGGTAAACTTTCAGGAATTGGAGGAGGAGGTCTAGTTTGCACCAAATTCTTCCCGAGTAGGGCAGGAAGTAACTCTGCGTACTTCATAGGGATTGGATCAAATTGTTGTGGTGGCCTCTGAGCACGATTTTGCTGGGCATACTGTGGCGAAATTTGTTGTTGATATTGCTGCTGATATGGTTGTTGGTATTGTTGTTGAGGTTTTTGCTGGAACTGTGGCCGATAACCGGGACTTTGGGAAACAGCGGCAACATGTTGGTATCCTGCATACCGTTGCTGAGGTCGCCCATGGGCCACCATACTGACTTCCTGTTCCTTTTTCCTTTGAAAGTTGTTCCCAAACTTCTTCACGGTGCTAGTTGGGACATTCTCCTTAACCAATCGTCCTTGTCGGACTCCTTCTTCGAGGCGCACGCCTATGTTTACCAACTCAGTGAAATCATTGGTAGGGCTAGCAATCATTCTTTCATAGTAAAAAGGGCCGAGTGTATTCAGAAAAATTCTGGCCATTTCATCCTCGTCTTTGAGTGAGTTAACTTGAGCAGCAACTTCCCTCCATCTTTGTGCGTACTCTTTGAAGGTTTCCTTATCTTTTTGTGACATGGCTTGGAGTTGGTCTCTATTCGGGGCCATATCCAGGTTATACTTGTATTGGCGAACAAAGGCCTCACCCAAATCATTGAATGTCCGAATCTTCACACTGTCTAGGCTCATATACCACTTCAGGGCGGCACCCGTCAAACTATCCTGAAAGTAATGAATCAATAGTTGATCGTTGTCGGTCTGAGTAGACATTTTTCGAGCGTACATCACAAGGTGGCTTTGGGGACAAGTATTCCCTTTGTACTTCTCGAAATCAGGAACCTTGAACTTAGCTGGGATTTGGACATTTGGCACTAAGCACAAATCATGAGCATTCTTCCCAAACAGGTCCTTTCCCCGGAGAGCTTTGATTTCTCGCTGCATGTCATCAAATTTCTCCAAGATCTCGTCCATTTGACTATACCCCCTCACATTCTCCGTATGGTAGATGGGTTCGTTGTCGTGTGGGGTAACATGAATCAACGGGCTTGTAACAACCGTCGTAGGTTGTGAGACAGGGACATGAATTTGAGGAAGTGGGGTTCCTGATCGAGGCACCGGAATTGCATGTTGAATAGTGGGAGTCGGGATTTCAGTAGCGCCCGGGTGACCTCCTCCATTGAAGTTCAAAGGCATGCCCCAAGGATATCCTTCAGGCATATTCTGTTGAGGCGTGCTACCATGTGTCGCTGGGATTGGGGTTGAGACAATTTCTGAGATCACCGGTGCTTGGGGAGTCGGTGGTCTATTCTGTGCTGCCACTAGTGCTTCTACCAAGGCATTCACCCTATCCAATTCTGCCCTGAATGTTGTTACTTGCTCGTGAAGCTGTGCGTTTTCTTGTTCCAAAGCGTCCATCTTCTTTCTTCTTAGCCGAGTATTGTGCGCGCGAGTTGGTTTCGGACGCGGTAGTCGGGCCACTTTGGGAAGAGACCGGTCGACAAACTCCCTTTTGAGAAAGACAGGAATTAGTTTTTTTGAACTTTATGCATGTATGCATGTAAATATGAACATATGTATGCATGATAAAAATAAAGTTTTTATTCGTATTTTACTTTGAGGGGAATACATAAGCGAACAATTATTAAAGGCTTTTGAAAGAAATAAAGCAACAAAAGTATAAGATCCACCGATAAGGTTCAACATTGATTTCATAATACTCAAAATACAAAGCACAGATTCCTTCATAAAGTTTAACTTCGATTGCAGAATACTTAGAAATACAAATTACAATTTCCTCTCATGGAGTTTCAACAAAATATTCAAAACATGCGTTACAAGTTTCCAACATAAAGTTTAATCATTACAAATCATGAATCAACATTAAATGCTTTCTTAGCCTCGGCCAATTCTTCCTTGTAATACTCCACCATTCCCTTGCAATACTCCACGAACTTTTTGATGTCTGAAGGAACTTCGTAGTAAGGCATGGCTATCTCGGCCTTTGCTAGCTTTTTTGGAAGATTTTCAATGACCATGTTTGAGAAAGCGGCCAATTTTGCAAATTCATCTCTCCACCTATCTGAATCACCCCACACCAACTCAAGTACCATTCCACGTTGAGCCATCTTGGTATTTACCTCTTCGAGTTCTTCATTCAAGCGTGCAACCCGTTCTTCATATACCCTAAGAATGTGTTCGATTTCAGCTTGGATATGTTCACACCTTTCTCTTTCTTGGAAGTAAAGATTTTCAAACTCTTGCTTTCGACCAACTTCTAAATGTAGCTGTTCTTCGAACTCTTGGTTTTTCTGGGCGAGGACTCTTTCCATGTTAGCTTGGAGGTACTCTCGCCTTGCCTTTTCTTGGGTGTATAGTCCTTCAAACTCTTGACTTTGGTTACCCTCGTGACGCCATTGTTTCTTAATCTTCTTGGTCTCTTCAACTTGCTCTAGGTATCTTAATCTCCATTTCTTTTGAGAAGCAGTGGCCGACTGTCCGAATTCTTTTACTTTTCCATAGGACTGTTTGAGCCTTTCTATCTCCTCATCCTTGGCAATGAGATTTTCTCTTGCGCTGAGCATACCATCCCCGATCTTTTCTCTTTTATCCTCAGACTCTTTTAAACTTTTCTGACTTTCTTGCAAGACCCCTTCTTGGTACTTTAGATCTCTTTCCAACCTTGCTCTTCTTCCCTCGACTTGCAAGTACTTCGATTCCCACTCTTCATTTTTCTTTTGGAGTTCTGAAATCTTGGCTTTCAACTCTTCAACCTCATCAATAGGAACCATAGTGATTGGTTCGGGTGACAAAGGTCTGACTACCATATCGAAAGGTAATCGATTAGCTTCAACTCTTTCCCGCACCCATTGAGTGTAGAGTGGCTTGGCTATGCAATTCTTTTTAGTCCAAGGTTTCTTGTGTATTTGCCCCCAAGCTCTTCTGATTTTCCTTAGCAATGCGGGGTTTTCCTCTCCCTCTTTCAAGATAAATTCCTCCAACAAACTATTGTCTGGCTTATCCTCCATTGGATACCCTAGTTGTCGAAACGCGAGGACGGGATTATAGTTAATGCACCCTCGAGTTCCCACAAGAGGTACGTTGGGAAAGTCGCCGCAACTGAGGATGATTTCTGTACCATCTAACTCTCGAGAATACCAAAAAATATCTTTTTCGGTGAGAGCCATCATCCGTTGATGCCATTTTAAACCGGCGGGATTTGACGCAAAAGAATCTTTCCTTGGTAGGTGAGACGTTAGCCACTCTTGTAGTAAGGGAACACAACAGAATAACATACCCTTCCTTCGCCCTTCATATTTGATATGGAGGGAATAATAAAGATCGGCTAGTAAGGCGGAGACAGGGTTCCCGGCTATGAATACTCCGATGGTGGAAAAATCCACAAAATTCTCAACGTCGGGAAACAGCACTAATCCGTATACCAAGAGAGCCAACACCGCATTGAATGGTTTCCAATCCTTCTTTTCCAACAGAGCTTGAGCTTTCGTTTCCAACACACCTCTCGAGAATCCTTTGGAAACTCCCTTCCTATCATTCTTCTTGTCTTCTAGCCATGATGATACCTCGTCGCTTGTAAGATGAAGAGCTTTGGCAATTTCCTTCATAGGAGGTTCCTCTCCCAAACCCACATAAGGCCCGTGGTCTTCTAGATTACAACCCAGGATCTTGGCGAATTCTTCTAGTGTGGGGGTCAACTGAAAGTCTCGAAAAGTGAAACATCGGAGTGGCGGATCATAGAAATGAGCTAGGGTGGTTAGCGCCATATCGTCTATCTCTACATACAGCAAATTGAGTATCAACCCATAATCTAACTCAAAATGTTTCTTGGCGATTGACGTCATCCCCTCACTCAACCCTTTGAGGCTTTCCACTTGTGGTTTCTTGACTTTGAGTGTGGGTGTGTGTCTTCTTGTTGAAGCCATATTTCTTTCTCTTTTTTTTTGAGCTTTTTAATCAATTGTTCACTCAAGTCCCCTATAAAGCAAAATGTACATGCAAAAATTATTTTCATGAATGCAAATGTTATGGTATGGAAGGATATGATCCGGAATATTTTTGAATACTAGTTACATGGTACTAATTTAAAAGTTTTCCAAACTACCGCCCCTCACATGTAGATTCTAGGCTTCGTAATGGTTCCTAAAATCATTGATCTTACTTGAAAGTATCACAGCCATCGCAAATCCTCACAAGACTGTAACACTTCCAAGGGATCTCTTTTAGGTGTGGCTTTCGCGTCAACCCTACGAGGTATCCACCAAGAAGGTCAACACTTAACCACCAATTAGGGTTCTAAACAGATGTCCCTAATAACATGTTTCGAGGTTCTAGACTGGTTTAAAAGGTCCCTAGAGTCATGGATCCAACGAGAAAATATCATCGCCATTGCAAATCCTCGCAAGACAACAATATTCTCAAGAGGGTCTACTCTAGGCGTGGTTTTCATGTTAACCCTACAAGGTATCCACCAAGAAGGCCAACACTCGACCACTAACTTATCCTAGGTTTTTGCTCAAATCTGGGTAGAGGACTTTTCTCTCATAAATATCAAACCCAAACATATAGGCATAATAAAGCAATATAAAATATACAAGAAAAAAAAAATAGCACAAATATAACATATATACAAGTTAGGCTCAACCCTCTTGGGGAGTTCCCCAGTGAAGTCGCCATTTCTGTCGCGGTGATTTTCGGACGCCAAGCTATTGGTTAGCTTTGGTTCTCAAAAATTATGATTCACCACCGAGCTTTAATTTATCCAAGGGAAGGGGAAAAAATCGAATAAACCCATAATAATTTTTAGAGATTTAAGGTTCGGGGGTTAGTTATACAAAGGGAAGGTATTAGCATCCTATGTATCCGTAGTACTCTACGGGAACCTCTTGAAAAATATGTATTTTTTGTGCTAAAATGTTTTGCTTGTAAAATATTGCTTATAAATGATTGGGTAATGCTGAGAGATTTTTTTCATTAATTTTGGGATATTTAAAAGGAAAAAAGAAAATGTTTTATTAATTTTGAATTGGGAAGACACAAGGTCTTTTGCACTACGTACCCGCAAGGGATCAAAATCTCGTAGTTCGGGCTAAAATTTGTAAAGTGATTTGTTTGATTGATTTTAGGAGAGAAGACGAGTCGTCATCTTAAGTTTTAAACTCCTTTTAAATCCGCCACGAACATACTGAAAAGTTTATATCTTTTCCTGCCATATGTCGTGGGGAAATGAATTTCAACTAGAGATGACTCACGTCTAAACTCTCTTGAGAAAAAGTTTGAATTTGAAAAGCCAAACGGCAAAAGATTTGAATTGTTTTTTGTATTTTTTAGTCTTTGTGAAAATATTTAAATATGCTTAAGTGTATTAGAGCATTTATTGAAAAAAGTTTGAAAAAAGTTTCTCGACGAAAGTCGAAGTTTATTATGAAAGATTTCTTATTTTTTTGAAAATATTTGAATATTTTTGCTTTTTATTATTTTTTAGAAAAGATGTATTTTTTTTAGAACGTCGGTTATTCGGACTGCAAGCCATCCGGCAGGAAATCCGAAGTCACCGGAGAGTGAAAAGTCACTACAAGAAAATAAGCACATTGCAACGGTCAAAATTGCAATTTGCAACGGTTAAAACTGTTGCAATTGTACATTTGCAACGGTTGGAAAACCGTGGCCAATTTGTGTGTTGCAAGAGAACTTTGCAACAGTTTTATGAACCGTTGCAACAACCGTCGCAGTTGTGGTTGCAACAGTTTCAAACCGTTGCTATGTTTTTACCAAAAAACACTAAATTTGACAGCAGAGGTTGCAACAGTTACAAAACCGTGGCAAACTATTTTTTTTTAATATTAACTAATTTAAAATATGTTTTATTTACTATCATGGCTTATTAAATAAACATTGCATTACAATATCTATACAAGAGTAAAAAAATGAAAATGCACAAAATATATAAATATCAATTACTTAATGTCATTCATATTAATTCATTCAAATAGTGACAATCCATACATCAAAAATTTAATTAAAGTACTTGAAACTCTAAAAGCGAAAAACTAATGTAGTTCAAACATAAATATTAGTAGAATGGCTAAGTATATACAAAGCTACAACAAAATAAGTTCACAAAATATCTAATATTCTATATAATATGTGATGTTGCTTGATGATCTTTATAATTAGTGTTAGCTCTACTCAAAACACCTACCATCTCTTGACTTGCTTATTCAGTTACAAAAACATAATTATATATTAGGTTCTTTCAAACATAGCATAACGATGTCTCTTTTCGAAGCGCATCAAATAAATGAACGAATAATTCTAGTAAGTCACTTTTTTTTGTAACGAAATTATTATAACCACTAACCAAGGCATAAGAAGTTTTGAGTTGTTAAGTCGGATTTTGAACCGACTCAACAAAATCTGCTTAAGTCGGTTAAAGGTTACCTGACTTAAAACGACCCACTTGTCACATAATAAACCGACTTAAGAAGTTGTTTCTTAAGTCGGCTCCACATATAAAATATGGTTTCATATGCCAAACAGAGTCAAAACGATAATCATAATTTTAAAGGTTAACCATAATTATTACATATTACAAAATCACTCTTATAAAACTAATATGCACCTATACTAATCACTAATCCTAATATGACAGTAAATAAGAAAAAATAAATACAGCCACACACCTATATTAGTCTATGAATCTCTTTTTTGTTATTAGGTGAAAGTAATAGAGAATAAAGTTTTGGAACAAACCTTTATTAACAAATCAAATTAAAGATTACCTCAAATTATAATTGAACACCCACCCTCTTGGATATACACTAATACAATTTAGTACCTACACATCACAAAATAAAGTGTAAAAAAACTAGAAGAAATTCTCTAAAATTTGTTCAATTGAAACATAAGGTATGAGTGTAATTTAATGTAATTGGAGAAATGGCAGAAACAATGAATAATCAAATAAAATAGCGTTTACCATTCTTGTGGGCATACCTTTTCTACACCGAGTCCAGCCATTGCAAATGTTTAAGAACTTTTGACAACTGCAATTCACTCTTCAACAAAAGAGAGGGAGCACACATATTATTCAACACAATAAAATTAGGAGTATAAATTAACTATTTTATGAGTTAAAATTGAAAAGAATAAAAATATCTTAATCACATTCTCAACCAAATTGGTGCTAGAAGAACATCATCATCATCGTCATCTTCATCATCATCATCATCATCAAAATTGGTCCTACAATTGCTTGAAATTGAGAGAAATAATTCTTCTGCACTAATCCAGCATGTGCAGTTCAACATCAACAACGCCTTCAACAAACTTGGAAACATGATGACATTCAGAATAAAATAAGAAAATTACTACACAAAGCATTAATGTATGCTATTTTATACAGGAATCAAACAAGTAGACTAACACAAACAAGTAGATGACAACACAATAATTAAAAGTAATTGGAGAGCATACCTTACTATAGGAATCATGAACTCATGTATCCAGTGGTCTAGAAGCAATATAAAAAAAAAATCAGTTAGTGAAGCAGACTAAAAGTATAAATTAAGCAAAGGAAGTCTTCCTAGCATTCTGAAGTCCTATATAAGAGATAACTCCATCTCCTGCTTGAAGAAAATGCTGCAATCAAATTGAATTTTAAACATAGTAAGCTCATTCCTTTTGAAGAAAGCGGTCCACTTAGCACAAGACATGCATATAGTCATAAACATAAATATAAAATTCAACTTCAATTCCAAGTACAATATAAAACTAGAAATTTCGTGTTATGAAAGGGGATAACAGGTTTAATGCAATCAAATTCAAAGGTCCTTTAGTAAAGAATAATGCTCAGCACGAAGGGTTTACTTGAAAGAGCTTATTTGGGCTTAACTTATAACATTAATTAGCACTTGTGTAAGTACTTTGGAGAGCCTATGATGACATGTCCATGACATGTTCTCAGCTTGTTTCAATATGTTCGCAATGATAGATCATTAAAACATATGTCTTCTTTAAATTTGTTCATAGAAACATATCCCTTCTTTATTTTATTTTTCATCTTTGTTAAGTCATTAAACACATTCCAATAAATAACATTCGCTAAAAGTAAGATAATTCACAAACTCAAAATAGATATGGAATAAGAATAGCAATCACTAAAATATGAGGGCATGAAGGAAAAATTTAAAAGTTTTACCAATGAGAGTACACAAATATTATCACTGGAGCTGCAAGTCAAAAGCTCAAGCAGGCCTTCTTTGTTTTCTGCTAGAAGTTCTTGCAGCAAGAAAACAAGACAAAATGTTACCCTTAATTTACACATGACCTTAATATAAATGAATGTTGCACCTTATCTTCGATCAAAGAGGGTTGCTTTAGGATATCACCATATTGAATCTCCCATTAACTTAAATGTGTCTTTAAGTGTAAATCTAAACAAAATAGAATTTTCCAAAACAAAACTCAAAAGCCATTGTTTCATCTAACAGAAAAAGTTAACTACTATATAGTCATTAAATCAATATAAGCAATATCAACAACTCAGTACAAGACCTGGAGAAGCTAAAAACGCACCAAAGCTAGTTGTCTTTCAAGTATGTATTAACAGTAAAAATTAAAGTATCTACAACTCAGTTACCAATAAGAAGCAACCTTTTTTTTTTTTATGAAACACAATATACCCATTGAATTTCATAAACATCAGAATAAATCAAAGTCCAAAATTTTCTCTTCTATGAAATGAGTAAAATAACAATTTTAGAGCAACCAACAAAGATGACATTCAAACATAGATCAATCTCAGGAAAAATTTGTTCTTAAACATGAGTTTATATAAGATATTTTTTATTTTTCACTCTTAAAATTATATATCTAAATTTCTCAAACATGAGTTTTGACAAGTCACCAAACTACAAATAATAACAATAGAATAAGAACAATAATAACAAACTCAGAGAAGGGATTTACCAGAAATCAAAACGAACCTGAACTTAGGGAATGAAGACACTGATTTAGGGATTAGGGTTGATGAAGAAATTAGGGATTTAGCACAGGAAACGAGAATGAAGCAACGAGCTAGCGTCATGGTCGAAGAAGGAAACAACGGCGAAGTGAGATGACGATGAAGGAAACGGCGCTGGATTGCGATGAAGGAAGCGGCGAAGTGCATTCTGTTCTTTCATGAAATTTTTTTTTGTAACAGAGAGAGAGTGTAATGTTTTTGTTTGGTGTTATTCTAATTTCTTTTGTTTGGAAATAGAGGGGGAATATATTTTCAGAAAGCGCTAAAACGAAATATTCCCGGTTATAGACTAAAAATTTGCCACGGTTGTACAAACCGTGGCATAAACTGTTGTAAATGTATTAAAAATTTCACATTGCAACGGTTATGTTTAAATGGTTGCAATGAAAGTGTCGCAAAATGCTTATTTTCTTGTAGTGAGTCATCCGCCAAACCACTCCTTTTTTCATTCTTTTTTTTATATTTAACAATGATTTTTAATTCAAGGTCAAAAATAGTGAACAAGCAAAAATGCGCAAAAATAAACATCGTAATACAGGGTTAACGAAACATTTCCCTTTTCCCTTTGGACTCGAACAAATAACACATACAATAATATTTTTTCGCATTTTTTGATATTTAGGCAATAATAAACAAAATAAATAACATGACACATATTTTTTGACGTTTTTGATATTTAAATATAACATACAACATGTAAATAATGTACAAAATAAATAAATTAAATGACGTTCGAATATAATAAACCAAATAAATAAAGATAAAAATAAAAGTAAAGCAGGGGGGTGTAAACAGCAAGACAGGGAGGTGAAAATAGTAAAGAAATGGACCAGGCCCAGTCCACAAGGGCCCAAAAACGTTGCCTTTTTGTGCAAAAACAGGGACGGCCCTGATTTAATCATAGAAGTAATGAATCAGGGACCATGGATCATATCAAAGGGACAAAGGGCGCGCAGGTGCACGATAAGGCTGTGCACCTGCGCGCACAGGATCATAGTGGGGTATATATATAAGAACCCTAAAAATAAAACGGAAATCACATCTTCTATCTCTCTTCTCTCACCGCCGCCGGTGATGTTCTGTTTCTCTCATCTCTCTCGTTTTCTTCTAACTTCGATTTTTTTCAAAAAAAAACAACCAACATCAAGATCACGCAAAACTACCTTATGAACTCGAATCAAAATAAACAAAGAGAGAACAAAAAAAACTAGATCGGAAGACAAAGAAAACGTTTCAACCTTTTGGTGCCTTAGATTCGGTTTTTCGTTTTTGCCTCTCTTCTTCTTCTCTGGTTGCAGTTGTTTTTGATTCTGTTTGTATTTTTCCTTTGATTTGTGGGTTTTTGATGAAGGTTCGATAATGGTTTCTGGGTCTTCGTTTGGATTCGGTTGTGATGGTTTGATGATTTGGGTTTTGGGAAAAAATGGATGATGTTGATGAACGATGGTGATGATGATACTTTGAGTTCTCTGTTTTTTTCTTGGATTTTTGGTTTGAATGATTCTGGTAATGAAGATGAACAGATGAATCTGTTTTTTTTGTGCTGCGGCTGGCAAAAAAAATCCTCCCTGTCTGAGTTTTTTTTGTTCTATTTTATAGCCCAAATTTTTTAGGGTTTTGGATAATTGAGGAAAAGGGCAGAGATCACCTTGCTAGGGCTGAAAGCATCTTCCTGTTTGGGGAAGAAGATAATCTGGACATTGCTGGGACTGTGACCAAAACGTGACTTTGATTTCTCTGATTTTTTAATTAATTAATTTTTTTAAAACAAGAAAAAAAAATGAATAAAGAATAAATAAAAATAAATAATAATAATAAAATCTGAATAATAAAATAAAATAATAAAAAATGAAAAAAAGCAAGATAATAATAATAATAATAATATAAATATACAAATAATAAATGAACACAAAATGAGGTATTTTAAAATACCTCTCTGCCGAAATTTCGTTTGAAAAAGCGAAGTAAATCCCGGACAAAAATGCATGACATATGGACATGAGGTGGGATCTTAGGTCAAAAATTGGGGTATGACACCTTCTAATTAAATATAAAAGGTGCACCTTGCTAACTTAGACCTTCATTTTAGGTGGGTCTAAGTTAATTAGCAAACCCCATATATATATATATATATATATATATATATATATATATATATATATATATATATATATATATATATATATATATATATATATACACACACTCCTTCCGGCCTTAACTATAAGTAAATGTCACTTTTTTGATACATTAATTGTTCAACGTATCCAAAAAGTGATATTTGCTTATGATTAAAGCCGGAAGGAATATATATATATATATATATATAGATGTGCAACAAATTGTAATTTTGAATTTCAATTTCAAGTTCCAATCTTTTTAAGGGACTTGTTTGAGATCTAGAGAATTAGAAAAATAATAGGGTATGGAGAGACACACCAATCTTATTAAATAATCTCAAGGTACCAATCAATTTTAATCAAAGAGTTAATAATCATTCTCACAATTCTCACATAAAAATTACATTCTGACTTGATATTCCTCTATAGCATATAGTTATAATTTCATAAATATTGAAGATGAGAAAATAAAATTAAGTTGAAAAGTAAGGAATATATAATATGAAATTGTATTTTTTTATCTTCAATTAACAACACTAAATTTAATTTTTTTAATCAACTCAGCAACACAAGAAATTAAAAGCAGACCGAGGAAGATGTCGACGAAATATACATACAAGGTGGCAGACACCCAAATGTAGTGAGCACAGGAGAACCACTTGATAAGGTTGCATGTAATATGTACAATGTAACCAAAAATTATAATAGATACTAGGCACCCATATATCATAGCCGACAACTTTCCCAATGAAAAATACAAAATCTGCAAGAAAATTAAGGATAACAATGTTATCAGATATCAAAATCACCATTAATTATTGAGCACTATACCAAAATCTTACCTGAATGAGGCCAATGAAGATTAACACTAGCAAAGCTCTAAACAAAAATGGAAGTAAAAAGATGAAACCACGGCCTCTTTTCATGGTCCAAAATGTATAGAGAGACGAGCTAATCACCACAACGGTAGTCAATGTAACAATTTCTAGAATTATTACTTTACCACCGGCCAAGGCACCACCAACCAAGGCACAAGTCAATCCAACGGTTAAAGCTGCCGAGACGGTGAGAATTAGGAGGAAAACGTAATTGTGAGGATGTTTCTTATGATAATAGCAGAGTGAAAAAAATGCTGCAAGCAAAATTAAATTAATTAATTAGTTGATTAATTGATAGGAATAAACAAGAGTGTTCTAAAATACTACATACCATAGAAAGTGGTTATTTTAAGAACATCAACTTGTATGTTGTTGAAGAAATTAGCAACGGGACAAATGAAAACAACAACTGAAACAATAACGATGCTGAGAAGTAACTGAAAAATCATGATAGAGTAAACTTTCCGAATAAAGGTTATTTTTTCTTGAGGGATGCCATGCATCATGCTACTTTCTCCGCTCTTTACATTTCCACACATTTTTACCATGCAGAAGCCTAGGGTTTTTTGTTTGGAGAGAAAAATATTTAATTCAATTATTCAAAGATGTTGATTATATAGCCTTTGGATGCTGTTTCAATACTTTTAGTTTAATAAGGTTAAAGGAAAATTAGCGGTTTTTAAGATTTTTTTTGTTTAAAGGCTCTAATGGATATTTACCATTGAATGCAATACATATCCGTTAAAGTGCTAATGGAATGATGTGGCAACTCATAAACGGATTAGCACTGCCTCTTTCCTTCATTTTAATTTTCTCAAATTGAAAAACATTCTCATTAAAAAAAAAAAAATGAAAAACATAAGAATTTAATTTATACTTAGAGCCACAAAGTTTTACAACCTTCAGGTTCACAATGTAACAAAAACCTTAGTCAATACCCAAACAAACCAACGGGCTCGACCACCACAAGTGAGTATTTATACTTAGATTGACATTGTGGGCTTTCAGCCACCAATACGTACACAACTTAACTTTATCTAACATTTGTTGAATTGTAGTTCTTGCGGCCTTGAACACCTTGTTATTCCGCTCGTGCCATAAAACTTGAAGTACAACATAACCACACAAGTTGTAGAAATGAGCGACGGTTTCTTGACCCAACCAAGCTACCCACAAACTGAGCAAAATGATCATGTAACAGCTCCGCATTAGCTGGGTCAATTCCTATCCGACCGAACCAAAGTCCACAAGGATGCAAAAACAGGGCAGGAAAGAAACAAGTGATTAGCGGTTTCCGGTTCACTAAATCCAGTCACACAAAAACGAGCGTCAAGAGGAATAATGTTACGCGCCACCAAGTTGTCTTTAGTTGGAAGTCTATTGCGAAGCAGCTGCCAAGCCAAGACCGATACCTTCAGGGGGACTTGCTTGTGCCAAATGAGGTCGGAAACACCCAGCGTAGTGACCACGTCCATTGTGGTGAGAAGAGAATAAGCCCCTCCCACAGAGTATCCACCACTAATGTCATGCCGCCAAATCCACGAATCTGAAATGTTAGTATGCAGTACAATAGCATAAAGTAAACTTGTGCACTCCGCAAGAAACTCCTCCTCCCACACCCACAACGCCACTGCCACCCCTCCCCACCATTCTCCCACCCTAACAGACACATGTCCGCCAGCGAAATCGACTGATTTATAGCCAAGTCGAAAAGACGCTTATACCGAACACTCAGAGGGGCACCACCTAACCATGGATCTGATCTAAGAAATAAGGTACATTATACCAAATAAATGACGATGAATGAATAACATGTTTGTGTTGGGCCATAGTATTAAAACAAGTTTTCCGGTCATAAATGAAAATGAGTTGTATGATTGTATTTCAAAGTTCAATAGATGATTGATCTCAACTAATTAATAAATTTTATTTAAAGTTAAATTGCTTGAAAAAATTCGAGTTTGATTCATGAGTGAATTTATTTCTTGGTAATTACCTCCTGAACAAACTCTAAACTATTCGACTTTGTTCTCTAAAAACCGGATGATTAACACGGACCTATATAATTGTATTGAACAAAATTTGAGAGTAGCCTAAATTATATTGAATTGAAGTTATTAATAAATTTGTTATAAATTATTTGAAATTTTGGCCATAAATTCTAGCTCAAATGGTAGAAATACTGAAATTGCTAGTGTCGGACGTCATTATCGGGGTTCGATCCCTTGTCACTTCACTTTGTGTGTGTGACTTTCCAATGACTTTACCATTTCGTCTACCAACCAAAAAAAATAATTTGAATTTTTTTGAGTTTAATTAATGAAAACAATTTGTTTTTGTTACACTTAAATTATCTTTTGTTCGAACTTCAAACTACTAAATATTGTTCAATAGAAATCACATCACTAACACATAAATATTATATTGGACAATGGACCGTTCGATTCAATTACACTAACGTATCTACTGTGTCATTATCCTTGCAAATGTTTCGATACAGATAATTTTGGACCATTATTGCAAAATATATGGCATGGTCACGTGTGCTACTTAGATTAAATTCCAACTTAGGGTTGCTAATTGCTTCACGGGACTACTTGACTATGCACAGCCAGCCACAACCAAAACAAAACCAAAACCAAAAGCAAAGTGAATACAAAATATAGTAACCTTTGAACAAATGAAAAAACAATATATGTGCGCTAATGAAAAATTAAAGCAACGATAAAACTTTTTCCATCCAACGGTGCAGCAGAGATGGCAGTGGGAGTATTTGATGCTGAGGATCCAACGGATCAGAATCATTATGCAAGCGGTGCCGTTTGTTGGTACATTAAACAATCTTATTGATAACTATCAAAGTGACTCCCAGCTATTCCCACTTAAATAGCCACTTTTTGTGCTATAAATTAGGTCAAATTGTAGTTTAAGGCAAAAAAGTTGATTTAACCTAACAATTTTGTATTGTGTCACTTCATTCTGTAGAATCAATTTTTGATATTGTGTCACTTTTTCCTGTTGAATCTGCTTCTTAAATTGTGTCATTCATCCTGTTGAATTTGCTTCATCTGTTGTTTTTTTTTTTTTTCCTCTTATCTCTTGTAAACAATATACAAATAACAATCACCCTGAATCAGTCTTTTATTTTCTCTTTTCTCTTGTAATCAAAAACAATATATTTCATCTGTTTTCTTAGGAGCTGAAATGACAACAAATTTGTACTATGTCACTTCATCCTGTTAAATCTGATTCATCTGTTTTTATTTTCTCTGTTTTCTTCGGAGGTGAAGTGACAACAAATTTATATTGTGTCACATCATCCTGTTGAATCTGCATCATTGTTTTTTATTTTCTTTCCTCTCTAGTAAATAGAAAAGAATATGTTTCATTTGTTTTCAACTAACAACAACTACTGATTCACAATATTATTAGGGTGTTGAGTGGTAAATCACAATCTCCTAGATCTGTCAAACACTTCATCATATTAAACCTGCTTCATCTATTTTCTTAGGAGTTGGAATCACAACCGGCTTATTCACAATATTATCAGGGAGATAAGTGATAAGGAAATTAAAATCTCAATTCTCTTGAATAAGTCAAAAGCAGTGTTAGTGTTACTTCATCTTGTTGAGTCTATTTCATCTGTTTTCTTAGGAAGTGGAATGACAATCAACTGATTCACAATGTTATTGTGAGATGGACGGTAAGGAAATTAAAATCACAGTCTTCTGAATCTGTCAAAGCAATGTTAGTGTTACTTGACTCTGTTTCATTATTTTCTTTGACGCAATCTGTTTGTTTTCTTAGAAACTGGAATGACAACCAACTGGTTCACAATATTATTGGAGAAATGGGTGGTAAGAAAACTAAACCTGAGTCTCCTGAATTTCTCAAAACACTCTATTGTGATGAGTCTGTTTTATCTATTATTGTAGGAATTGGTAATACAACATACAGATTCACAATACTATGAGCTGGAACGACAACCTACTAATTCATAATATTATCAAGAATATGCTTGGTAAGAAAATTAAAATTCCAGTTTCCTAAATCTGTAAAAGCATCTTTTAAGATAAGAGTTGCATCTTTTACCATTGTTATTGATATTGCTTAATCAAATTTTTCTCTAATTTTCCTTTCCAAGTTCACTTGTTCCATAGACACCCTCTTTGGTTCGTCACAAGGGACATACACAGACATTTTCAAATAATCAAATTTCTATCTCAATTGCTGCCTATGATAAGTGAGAGGGTTTAAATAGAATTACAAGGCACAATAATGGAATTGGATACTTTGCAATTTGATATCTGGATATTGAACGGTTAAAATTTTTAAGTTAAAATTTTAATTGATTTAAATATAAAAATTGAGCTAAAAAATCTAGATCATCTAAATGACATTTTTCTATACGAGTGTAAACACGCCTACATTAAAATAAAATGATCGTTTATTTTAAAGAAATAAAGAAAAATATTTAGACACACATGAAAAAAATAAAGAAATAATGTGATAATATTAGTTTATTTTAACTTTTTTATTAGTGTGTCCAAATATTGTCTTTCTATATAAAATTTACTAGTTTTTATTTCTTTAACTAGTTTTGAAGGTTCCTTAACTAGTGGTTGGTGCCTCTTATTTATATCATTGTATTAATTCCAATACAAAAAATTTCAAATTTTCCTGTGCTTTCCACTACTATCATATCATAAAATTATTTTGAAATGTGTGAGCCCCTGTAACTGTCACCACGTGCATTAACGAGGATTGAACAAAGCTAATTAATTAAACTCTCATACTACATTAAACAATCCTAGACAAAAATTAATGTATACATGCATTGTTTTTTTTGAACAGGTATACTACATGCATTGTTGCTTTGATCTATTGCCACATCAGCTAGTAAACAGTTATAAGGTGGTTGGTTCAATTTATGAGGATGACTCTATAAATTGATTCATGCATGCAAGAATGAATTAATACATAAAACACAAAGTAGTTTGCTCAATGACCGTACAAACATACTTGGATCATGTGGTGGCGGTGGCGATAGCGTTTATATTTGTTTATCTGACGTGTTCAGAAGGATATGCTTCCCATTCCCAAGAGCATATAACGATTTTGTGAAAATGTTCCGAGAAAATGTTAACGTATGTCAGTTTGATGTACAATGCACGAAGAAAAGAAATTGGAGCTTTTGCATTCATTATCCTAATCCTTTTATAGATTATAGTTTGTGTGTTGTTTCTATATCTGAGGCAGAAGACTTATTTTCGAAGTTTATAGTGAAATCCGAATTCACCCAAGACTTTTTAAAGATGCCCGTGACACAGCTTAATATTAAAAAAAACTAAGACCAACCATCTATGATACGAAGCATCTATGTCTCCTATTTTAAATAAACAATCTTAGTTTTCCAACATTAACATATGAGTTGGATATATCTTTGTTTTTCAATGTACCTAAAGTGATTGCATGTGAATTGTAAAGGCTGAGTATCCTCTGTACTCCTTATAATTCAATTTTACTTATAAAAAAGAAAACATATGAGTTGGATATATCCATTTGGATTTTAGTAAATAATGCATGTATATTATTTGTATTATTTGTGTGGAATGTTGTTACGTTACTAGTAATGTTGTTTCGAATTATATGCGTTACTCTCGTTCGCTTATTCTTCACATAATTTTTTGGCTTATTATGGTATGTTATGAAATGGAAATTTTTACAATTCACAAGTTAAATCGTATAATTGTTCTCTTAAGTTATTTATTAATTTTATATTAGTCTCTTAACTACTTCATCCGTCCCAAAATTCTATGAGGGATATAGTTTTAACCAAATTGTGGTTCAAACTGCATTGAACCGTATTTTAAACTGAACCACTTGATATAGTTTTAAACTGAACCACTTTTAAAAACTAATTATAGTTCAGTTTAAAATTGGTTCAGAACCAGTGCAAAATTATGATCTACTTTATATACCTTTTAACAAAAATAATTTTTCTACAATTTTATAACCAAAATCATTTGTTCTATAAATTTAAAAAAAAAAATATAACATTTATAGTTTTATACACAAAAACATAAAAAAAAAAAATCAAAAGAGTTAAATGGCTAAATAATCTAACTAATTAATCATAATCTAATTAATTTTATTGAAGTAGGATAAAAGTAACTTCTTACATAAAAGTTAAATTGTATTAATTTTATATTAGTCTCTTAACTACTTCATCCGTCCCAAAATTCTATGAGGGATGTTCAAAAATACAATTAACTGAACCAAATTGTGGTTCAAACTTAGAGCTGTCAAACGGGCCGGCCCGGCCCAGCCCGGTCCGGCCCGCTGGGTCCGACAAATTAAATGGGCCAGCCCGGCCCATTTTATTTTATTTTTTTCCTTTTTTTTAAATATTTTTTATATCATTTTGATATATTAGTTCTTTATAAATATCAATTTCATAGAGATATTATTTGATGCAAGTGTAAATAATTTTTACATCGGTACTAAATATCAATTAAACTCTAGTTTTAGGTAAATATACCGATTTTATTAAGCTTACACATTTAAATATATTTTTTATAATAATTTATCAATTAAATGATAATTTTTCATTGATAATATTTTTACAAAAATGACATAAATGTGTTTTTATCAATTAAATGATGGGCTAATGGGCCAGCCCAAAGCCCGATGGGCTAGCCCAGCCCGGCCCAATTTCTATATGGGCTAAATGGGCTTGGCCCGAAAAGGCCCGATAGCATTTTGGGCTACGTTTTTTTAGGCCCGGCCCATCCAAGACCGTGGGCTTATGGCCCGGCCCATTTTGACAGCTCTATTCAAACTGCATTGAACCGTATTTTAAACTGAACCACTTGATATAGTTTCAAACTGAACCACTTTTAAAAACTAATTATAGTTCAGTTTAAAATTGGTTCAGAACCAGTGCAAAATTATGATCTACTTTATATACCTTTTAACAAAAATAATTTTTCTACAATTTTATAACCAA
Source organism: Trifolium subterraneum (assembly GCA_951799995.1). NCBI lineage: Eukaryota > Viridiplantae > Streptophyta > Magnoliopsida > Fabales > Fabaceae > Trifolium > Trifolium subterraneum. The sequence goes on from OX637463.1 coordinate 58,229,218, forward strand.
AATCATTTGTTCTATAAATTTTTAAAAAAAATATAACATTTATAGTTTTATACACAAAAACATAAAAAAAAATATCAAAAGAGTTAAATGGCTAATTAATCATAATCTATTGTTTATTTATATTTGCGAATAGATTTTTAAATTAATAATATAATAAAAACTGAAAAAAAGTATAAACAATTTGGAAACAAAACCACTATAATAGTAAAAAAAACTGATTTTAAAATTAATAATATATAATAATAAAAACTGAAAAGAAATAAAAAAGAAAAGCTAAAAGAACAGGAATTTTTTTTTTGTGACGAAAATCCAATTTTAAAATTAATTTAAATATTTAAAATATATTATAATTTAAAATTTAAATAAAATATATTAAAATAATAATGGTGGTGGTCAATGCTGGAACTACCGGTTAACGCCGGACTACCACCGCCGCCGCCGTGCCGGTTACCGGAGAACAGCCGTCAACCACCGTCTATAGACGAATCTCCGCCGTCCCGGTGGTCGGAGGACCGCCGCCGATGGTGGTTGTTGACCACCACTTCTCTTTTATTCTTTCTTTATTAAATTTATTTTTTTGGCCAAATTTAGGGTGGTGTAGAAACAAACTATTTTGGGCTTAAAAACAAACTAATTTTTTTGTTTGGGCCTACTAGTTAAAAAAATTGTTTTGGGTTGATTATACACAATTAAACTATAAAATAAGATAAAAATAATGTTTTTGTAATAACTAGTAAATCAGTTTTTTTTTTTTAAAAAAAAATTATTTTTGTAATCAATTAATAAGTATATTTTAATCATTTTTAAAATTCATATATTTTAATTATTTTTAAAAAATGTTTGTGCTTAGTGAATAAATCTCTTTTAATTACCCATGAAGCCATAAAAAAATTTATGTTTTTTTAAAATAATAAATAAATCTATTTTAATAACCAATTAATAAAAAATCAGTTTAAAATAAATTATAACCGGTTTAAAATAAAAATCGGTTCTAAACCAGATATAATCTGAACTGAAACTGGTTTGTTACAATTCCATCTTTTAACTATTTTGAGTAGCACTAAGAGAAAGAGCAAAATGATTTGTGATGAAGATGGTTGGAAAAAAGGTTGTGAAGTTCCATGATGGTAGCTTGATCACTACTAAAAACTGCAATATATATTTTACTGAGAACTTATATTTTCACTACTAAACAACCATTTGAAGAGAAAAGTTGTTTGGAATGTGTAAGAGCCTTGGTGCAACATAGTTCGTGTGTTCATGATGCATATTTACTTTTCTTTGTTTTGTTTTATTATATGTTGATCCTTGCTTTATCTTACAACTGAATTTACTACTTATTTTGTATGGTACAGGTTGTTGGGCATAGCAGCACGACTTGCCGATAATGCTATACTAGAGATTTACCAGAGCTGGATTATTCTATTGCCATAATCTTATAGATAACTATCAAAAGTGGCTCCCAGCTCCCACTTAAATAGCCATCTTTTGTGCCATAAATTAGATCAAATTATAGTTTATGGCAAAAAAAAAGTTCATTCAACATAACAATTTTATACTGTGTCACTTCATTCTGTTGAATTTGTTTCATCTGTTTTCTATTTTCCTCTTATCTCTTGTAAACAATCTTATAAATAACTATCACCTGAAACTACTTCAGCATTCATCCCTCACTTAACAAGGCATTTTTTGTGCCTAAATTAGGTCAAATTATAGTTTAAGGCAAAAAAGTTCATTTCACATAACAATTTTACATTGTGTCACTTCACCCTGTAGAATATGTTTCTTTTATTGTGTCAATTCATCCTGTTGAATCTGCTTCATCTGTTTTTTTTATTTTTTATTCTCTCTTGTGAACAATCTTATAAATAACTATCACCTGAATCTACTTCATCACCCATCTCTCATTTAAATAGACATTTTTTGTGCCATAAATTAGGTCAAATTATAGTTTAAGGCAAACAAGTTCATTTAACATAACAATTTTACATTGTCACTTCACCCTGTTGAGTCTATTTCATCAGTTTTTTTTCCACCCAATATGTTATTGATTCACAATGTTATTAAGGAGATGAGTTATAAGGAAATTAATATCAACCAGTTCACATTGTTATTAGGGAAATGAGTGGTAAGAAAACTAAAATCATAGTCTCTTGAATTTGTCAAAGCACTCCATCCTAATGAGTTTGCTTTATTTGTTTCCTTAGAAATTGGTAATCCCAGTCTAATGAAGCTTTCAAAGCAGTGTTAGTGTCACTCCGTTATGATGAATCTGCTTCATGTGTGTTTCTTTAGGAGCTGGAATGACAACTTACTTCTTCACAATGTTATCAGGTATATGGGTGGTAAGAAAATTAAAATTTTAGTCTCCTAAATCTTTCAACCCGTCTTTTACGGTGAGAATTGTGTCAATGGTTTTACCTTATGAGTTGCTATTAGACATAATTCAAAGGGTGGAAGCTAGTGAAACCTCGTGGCCATCTCGTCGAGCACTTGTAGCTTGTGCCTCAGTTTGTAGATTGTGGAGAGAGATAACAAAGGTATTGTTAAGACACTTGAACAATGTGGTATTGTTAAGATCCATCAGAAGCAGGTACTTCCAAAGGCTGCTCTTGCTACCGCAATCGCAACGGTATCTTATCAACTCAATATTCTTCGTGCAAATGGTCCTAGGCAAATACATTGTACAATGCACTTAATTCCTATGTCCTCAGTCAGAGAAGGAGGAACTGCTCCTACTCCTTTGGAATTTAGCTCAACTCTCAGTGATTTTGAAAGAGAACCACTGATTTTGGAAAACAAAGCTCCTAGCTGGCATGAACAACTGCATGTTGGTGCTTGAATTTCAAATTATCAAAGTGTCCAGATTAATATCATTCTTCATTATTACTCAGTATTGGTGCTTACTATATGCTACTTTATTCCAGGTACCCTAATCTGAAGAGTATCAAGGAATTGATCTACAAGAGGGGTTACGGCAAAGTTGACAGGCAGAGAATTCCTTTGACAGACAACTCTATCATTGATTTGGATTCACTGCAATCACTAAATCTTTTAATTGACAATCTGAACTGATAGACCTGTAGATGAGATGACTCTCCATTTTGACTTTGTATTTTGGACCCAATTTGATAAAGTCGGAACATGTGTTGTTTGATCTTTGATTCAACAGTCCAGATTGTGCGACTGTGTCTTATGTGTGATTTCTTGACCAATGGGAATTTGGATGTCCCATGTAGGATGTTGAATGTATATGCTGACTTTTTATTCTATTTTTCTGTTCTTCGACTGACATGATATTCGATAGCAGGTTCTTGGGAAGCACGGTATCATCTGCATCGAAGATTTGATTCATGAGATACTGAGCATTGGTCCTCACTTTCAGTGAGGCAAATAACTTCCTGTGGCCTTTCAAGCTCAAAGCTCCCCTAGGTGGTTTGAAGAAGAAAAGAAATCATTATGTTGAAGGTGGTGATGCTGGCAACAGGGAAGATAAGATCAATGAACTCATTAGAAGGATGAATTAGCTTTTGTCATATCGTGTTGTTAAGATTAATCACTGAGGTTGAGATTTTCATCTGTTGGTAATTTTCTTTATAGGGGGATTGAAATTATGGTGTCTTAAACCCCACCTGTCATCGTTGTGATCGTTTAGATATAATGCTGTTACCGTTACTGTGATTACTTGTATTGCATATTGTAATGGCCATTAGGTTGGGTTTGGTTTTAATTGTGCCGGTCTCAAAAGATTACTAATAATAATAATAATCACACTCGCACTAACGTGCGGAACTTATGAAGAGCTACTGACCCAAAACTACGTTCTTTAAAAGTTCTATTGCCAATTGTATTAAAATCGATAACACAAAATAAAATAATCAGTTTTTCTTCACTGACTAATCTCATAATACTTTTACTATCTCACAATAAAATGTTGAAGAGGAGAGAGTTCTGTACAATCAATCAATCACCAATGGTAGTGACAATCAATCATAACAAAAATGCAAGATATATGACAACTATACTTCTTTGGTTTTCATATTTAACAAACCAAAAGAACATAAAATGAAGTGAATTAATGAACAACAATTAACAAGGTGCATAAGCTGAAGTATTGCTGCTAGAAAGGAAACTTCATCTGAAAAATTGTTGGATTTCTTCAAGAGTTTTTCCCTTTGTCTCAGGGACCCAAATAGCAACAAATCCTACTGTGAAAGCACATACAACTGTATATATTGTGAAGGTTCCTGATAAAAACAGAAGAATCTTCTAGTTAGCAACAAATAACAAGACATTTAGACGAAAATAACACCGACAGACAATGCACACAAACCTCCAGAACTCCAATCCAAGAGCAAATTTGCTGTCAATGTAACCAACCATGAAAAGAACCAATTGGCAAGTGTCGCAAAACTTCCGGCAAAGCCTTTGATGTTAATCGGAAGAATCTGTTATGCAATATATTCAACACATCAAATCATCAGCTGTCACTTCAAATGCAATCAATCGATATACCGTTTCATTAACTTGCTACAGTATAATATATAAGACGGATTCTTAAAGATTTTTTTTGGTGCATATCATTATTGAAGCATATATGGTACCTCAGACATTATAATCCATGGCATAGCTCCCAATCCCAAAGAGAATGCAATAACCATGACCTGAAAGACATTGAAACTTTGAAAGGTTATAATAAAATAGCTTGGGAAACAATTAATAAATTTTTTTAGTTGTGTAGTGAATTTGCATTTTTATTTACATACCACAACTCCACACATTGACAAGAGGCTCAATATCCCATATAAAGAAGAATCTGGTGAAATATAATCCTGAGAGCAAATTTAACACATTATATTATCAATCCAAAAAACCAAAACATAAAGAAGAATTTGCTGATATACAATCATGTGATACTAATTTCTAAGCAGTTATGCATGCATGTTATAATGTACTGTTAAAGTATGATGTGTATACAACAACAAACAAAAATATATATTATTACCTTCAAGTAGAATGCGATCGAAACAACCAAAAGACTCAAAGTCATTCCAGATGAAGAAACCTACAATAGGAGATTTTGATTAATCTCTTTCTAACTCTCTAAACAAATAGTAATGTGGAAAATTTGAAATTAAACATGATAGAAAAAGTTCAGACTCACAATAAGTAGAAGCCGACGACCGGATTTGTCTGCTAACCACAAAGTTAAAGTGGTAGCAAGAACCTAGATGACATGTAAATACTTTTCAGGTTATGGTTTGAGAATAGTTGACAGAAAAAACAATGGGAACTTTACAAAGTTTAGTTTCCTTTCAGTCGAACCTGAACAGCGCCAACTCCAAATGTAGCTGCGTCACTCGAACTAATTCCTGTTTAATATGTAATGAAATTATGAGATATGTGGTTTTCTTAAAAAAAAATAGCTTCTAGTATAAGTTGAAATTTGGTTCGGAATGTATATTTTTTCAGAAGCACTCTCGTTTAGTTTTTGCATAAACATTTGTAAGCTTATAAAAGGACGTTTCTGCAAGTGAAGAATCTTAAAATGATTTTAATTGGGAAATAGTACATGACTTGTGAATATTTATATGAAATCAGTATAACATACCAGCATTTTGAAAGATAGTACTGGAATAAAAAAGAACACCATTAATCCCAGAAAGCTGTTGCAAAACAAGAAGTCCAATTCCAATCTGGAGAGTGAATATGACTCGGAGTTAGTATAAGCTGATTAGTCTCTGATTGTCAATCTTAATTTGTCATGCAGCTAATGCTTATAGAAAAACAAGTTACCATTAAAGGAAGCCAATATCTTCTTTGCTTGAGTTCAGCAAATCGAATAGTAGTTCTTCTGTTTGACGATGCAACTGCAGTCTGAATGAAATGACTCTCGTCAATAAAAATTTAGACATCTTGAAAATATATGAAGGACATGCAATCAAAATGAAAATGAAACAAACAAATGTAAATTATCACCTTAATTTCATTGACTTCGACAGAAATATCAGTTTCGAAACCTCTGAGTACTTGTAAGGAATTTTCAAATTCTTCTGTCATGCCCATTTTTGCCTGTATTCAGCAAATCAAATTAACTTTACTATATATCACATTACATATTACATAATCAATGAAAATTTAGAATACTGGTTCATAAAACTTACTAGCCATCTAGGAGACTCGGGAATGAAGAATAAACCAGGTATCAGTAATGTACAAGGTATAATTCCTGCAAGAGTAGGGCATAAAGTTTCTTATTGTAAATTTTGTCGCATGATAACATTTAGGCCTTCTTGGAGACGCTGTATATACCATCAGGGTCTAGCACAAGTGGTTAGTGCGCAGTGTGTAAGTGTTGTAAATCTTGTGGTAACGAGTTCGATTCTTAACCATAAAGAAATAGTATAATTGTATAAGCTATTACCTAAAATTGCAAGGTATCTCCAATGAACAAAAAGTCCTAGCAAATAAGCCAACATAATTCCAATGGTGACAGAAAGCTATGCAGAAAACAAACAAAAGAAAAAAGAAAGAGTAAAGAGTAAAGTTCACTTAATCTAGTATAGTGAAAATTTATTAAAATCTAGCATGAAAATAGCAATGTAACTCTAACTAAACCAACCTGGTTAACTGAAACTAGAGCTCCCCTCAAGTTTTGTGGCGATATCTCAGCTATATATACCGGCACCTATATGAATTTAAAAACTCGATTATTGTCTGAACATATAACTTAATCACACAGTAGAAAAAGTGAAAACATTTTGACATTACCGTGTAAGATATTATTCCGACGCCAAATCCTTCCAACAATCTTCCCATGTAGAGAAAAGAAGAATCCTGAAATATGCAAAATCAAACTCTTATCACTGAGTTGACACCTCGTGTGAACAGACGACCAATGTCAGGAAAATAAGAGCTTAAGTAAATTGAGCAAAAATCAAAATGGTTCAAACTCACTTTTGCAAATGAGATTAACAACCAGCCAATAATATTAGGAATTGATGCAATCATCAAAGACTGCAAATTTAGACAACAATGAATTTGATAAGTAAATGAAAAACATGTAAAAATACAATGCAACATAAGAAAAAGAAGAAAAGGGTTTACCCCTTTGCGTCCCATATACTCAGCAATTTGACCACTAGCTATTGCTCCAACCATAGCACCCACATTGGACAATGAACCAAACAAAGAGAACTATATAGCCAAAATAAAAACAAATTAGGATCAAGAAGATGGAATCAAATACTCCATCAAACATGAATTTGAATTGAATTGATTTTATAAAACCAACTTCGTTTAAATTGAATTTGAACTTCTGTGATTCGTGTTTGGATATATTCATTACAAAAACAAAGTTTATATATATAATATAAAAATTACCGTATTAAATTTACTCAAACATTAATGAAATCACCTTTAACGATGACCAAAAAAACCACCCTTCTAATTCATGATCATATACAAATTTTCATACCTCAGAAACTGCAAGACCAAGATCAGTGATGATTGCTGATTGTGTAGGCGATGTATACCCTGCCTGCAATAAATGATCATAATTCATATTTCGTCTCGTCGTATATATAAGCAAATTTCCATTTTTAAGTTCATTTAATTATTAATGTATCTGATTTATCATATATGAAACTTACGATAAAGTGTGAAATAGTTAAAATGATGAAAATGAAAAATAAATAAAATTACATACCGTAAAACCAAATTGAATAGGACCTAAAGCAACAATGAGAACACAAGCAATAACAGAAATGGAAGAATCACGAATGGCTTGATTTGACCCAAAAAAACTACTTGATTGTCTTCTTTCACCAATTTTATACCAACTTCCTGTATGTAGAAATGGCTTCTTCAAATCCCTTCCTTCTTCACTCTCCTTTCTCACAAGACTCATTCTTAGTTTTAATTCCTAGCTACCTTATTTTTACTTCTATGATCAAAATTTCTTAACTCAAAGAACGAACAAAACAGCTAGATATATTATATGTGTCACATGTAATACTTATAAGTTATATTATATGGTTTTGCATTATTAATTATATATAAGCTTATTCAAAGAAAAGTACGTTATATATTACATTACAGCTATTGCTTATCAGAAAAAAGTACCAATACATTAATTAATACAAACTATATATAAGATAAATTACTTAACATGGCAGCACATATCATTATATAGTTCATCGCTATCCATTTTCTGATAATTTATAGAGCAATAAAAGGAATACATAGTGATTATAAATAGACATTAATCGTAAATAAAAAGAAATTCAAATGTATTCAAATTTTCTTTTTTTAATTCATTGTATTTAGAAATTAATTTGTATACTATGTACAAAGTTTTTTACACATGAGTCTAATCTAAGGATGTGTTGTTATTATTTTCAACATTATTATTTTAGTTAATAATGTCAAAAGAAAGAAATATGTAACATATTAAGAATATATTATGAGGCTTTTGTTGAAAAAATAATTTTAGGACGGTCAATAAAAAAAGTTATCCAAATTTGAAAAAAACAAAGTTATCCAAATTTCAAACAAGTATATCCTTAATTTTAAAAAAGATCCTAAAAATTTTGTAAAAAAAAAAATCTTAAAAATAACTTTCAAATTTTGATTTAACTTTTTTTTTTAATCGGTTCACTTTATTAAAGAAGCTTTTGACCAACTTATTGTCATGTTATTTGAGGTCCTGATTCTTAGCTCCATCGTAAACAAACAAAATTTATTGTCATGTTATTAATGTAATTAATTTATGGTTGGTAAAATTCAACGGATAAATTTGCACGTTGAATTTATAATGATTGTTAAAATTAGATGTTAGACTAGTTCTTTTTTTTGACAATATAGAGGTTAACTAGTTTTTTATATAATAGAGGTTAAAAAAATTTTGACAAAAAAAAAATAATTTTGAATTCAATATATATAATGTCAAATGTAGAGTATTTTCTACACTTCAATCAATCATAATGGTTAAATTATTAGACTTTTTCTTTACGAAAAAATCATTCAAATTGTTAAAACCATTGAGGTCTATATGTATTTGCAAATGTGTCACTAAAATTGTAATATGGTAGTCACAACAATAGTCATCATATAAATTTTTCCCGTTATTTTTTTTTTAACGGCAAATATATTATTAATAATAATTGGTTTCTGCACAAGACAAACAGAGGCCGAGAATAGCGGAACTACAAAATAAAGGCGTCGTATATAAGCAGAACACCATTGAAGAAAATCAAAACAAACACCACCTAATAGAGATTTAAATAGTAGAAGTAGACTGTCTACTTCTACTATTTAAATTTTTACGGTTATGAATTCTGATGTAACAGGTTAACTAAATACGTTGTTTATCTATATTGATTTTACATAATTCTCACCAAATCGAAAACTAATTTGTCAAAATAATATATTTTGTTTGTTATAAAAATAAAAATAAAAAACTAATTTGTCTATAAAATTTTCAAAGTTTGTCATGAATACCAAATTTACCTATTACGTATCAATTAGTCTTTGTAATGACCAATTTATCTACGCACTAATTTTCAGAAGAATGAAACGTGATAATCTAAAATTTAACTAAAAGAATAAATAAATTTAAATAAAAATTATTTCATCTAAAATTCGGATTATCTCGAATATATCCTTAAATGAAAAATAAATAACTTTGAACTTATAAATCACTAGTTAATATCCAATTTGCCTGCTACTACCGCTTTTAATAAATTATTTTTTGACTAAACTATTATTATTATTATTATTATTATTGGGTTAATTATTTTTTGCATCCCATCTAATTTCATGTGTTGATCTGTCGGTTGGGGCTAAGTCAATTCAACATGTACACGATCTTGCACTTTAATTAATTCTAGATTAATTTAGCTGTATTATTGTTTCCACCAAAAAAAAAATAGCGGTGTTAATATACTTTTGTACCAAAGAAGTAGGTACAAATAGAAGGTGGATCTTCATGATATCCACGACCACAGAGCTATTCTAAAATATTTTCTATAGGATAATAATATTGTACTATTCTTTTGTGTAAGAAAAACACTAAATATTGTTGTCTTATTCTCAAAAGTAAAATGTTTAATATATATTTTTCTTTTTTATGCTTATTTTAGATTTTAATTTTGTTATTTACGTTTAGAATATTTCAATTTGACTCCTTATGTTATTATGTCATCATATTTTTTTTTGAAGAAACTAGAGAATTTATATTAAATCAAATGACAACCCTGTTAGCACAAGATGTGCCTGACAGAAACTGATAAATCATACAACAGAGTTGTTTCACAATTCAGGAGCGAACAAATAAATAATTAACAGACAATTATAGAATGGCTTGACAACAACTCAAAGGATAAAGCCGCCAAAAGGAGTAATCGAAATCGAATAGGACATAATACGATTTCAACCACCGAAAAGAATAGCGCTTAACCTTCTCTGCCATTGCCTCAAGGGAGTCATAACCAGATTTAAAAATACGAGAGTTCCGGTCCTTCCAAATCACAAATAGCACCGCTATCCATATAATAATCAACATATCAATATAAGTCATCATATCAATATAAGTTCGTCATTTTTATTAAAATTTATTTAATTATTTGTTAAATTTTGAATTAAGTTCATTTCAAACTTGCATGTGACACATTTTAAAATTATCCACAAATACAAATATATTAATCAGATGTACGATTTAAATAAAAATTTGACTAAAACAATTTACTCGAACATTTTTATACCTAATGTAGGAACCAATAAGTAAAAAGTATTAAGTCAAAGGAAAATATAATACTAAAAAATTAACACGCTAATCATCTTTTGTCAACAAAAACTAAAACATGTGAATCACAGATTCACATGTGATTCTCAATAGTCACTACATCTTCTTTTTTATGATATTTTTATAAATTAAAAATTTATTTGTCCATTATTATATAAAAAACAAAATTTGATTGTTTAAAAGCATTATATTTTAGTAAAAAAAAAGCATTATATTAATTTTTTATATTTTACATAAAAAATAATCAATTTTCACGATTATAAATTTTAAAAACTGAAAAAAATTATTTTGTAGACCAATTTGATAAACAATATTTGGTTATTATAATTTTTTTTAAATGATAAAAAAATCATTTTAAAAAACACTCATTTAATTATTAATTTGAAGATTTAATGTATTGGTCGGTACATTCGAATTATTTGAATGTACCATAAAAATTGCCAGTTATTTGCATATGAATTTTGACAACAATACTAATACTTATAATGTTCACTGTATTTATATGGTAAATACTATTTTTCTTTGTTAAATAGATAAATAATTTTGTGACATGAATATTACATTGTATCACTAACTAATTGTTAGATACATCGACTATTTACAAATGGTGCACGGTATATAGCAAGAATACACATGGTATTGAATATGATTATTCTAGAGTAAGCATTCGTCGAATTCATATCACAACTGAAAGGTCAATGGTATTAGGAGGCAAGTTAATTAGTCGCCAATTGCACAAAGAACATGGAATTCTCCCCTAATTAAAATGCAAAACTTTCTAGGTTGGTTAATATAACTAACTAACATGGCCTATTACATATGCTTGAACTTAAGAAAGATTTATATGGAATCTACTACTAATTGTATACACAAAATATATACATCTATTGAACTAATTCAACATATCTCATGCTCTGGGACTGGGAGATTTTGCATAGCAGTAAATGATGGTGCAGGTGATGGTGCCTTTAAGGGTGCATGTTTTGGTGCTGCATTTGCCGGTGTCAATTTAGGTGCACTTCCAGGTGCATTTGTTGGTGAATTCTCTGGTGATTCTACGTTGTCTTCCTCTTCATCATCAGGTAAATCTGTTGGTGCTGTTGTCGGCGCACTTCCAGTTGTTGTTTCATCACTGATTTTTTTACAACAAAAGTTACATATAAGTTCTGATTAATTGAGAATAGTTTAATCTTATATAGCAACATCATCTTTGTAGTCTTTTTTACAGGGTTATTTTAGCCATTATTTCTAAATATTCATTACTATTATTATTTTTCATATCATATGCCGACTTTCAAAAGTAGAAGTTTATCACGGTCTTCTCTTATCTAACATACGAGACAATTATCTTATCAATGTCAGCTAAAACAAATATAGACGCCTCAAATTCAACTCATACTTGTTAAATTAAACTGACATCCATTGTATCACTGTCTCAGCTGTGAGACTAGAGGACCGTTAACTTAGATTTCTGAAGGGCGGGGTATTACTTCGTCCTTGGTATATTGGACAACTTTCGGGTATCAGTCCACGGCGGACCACCTAAAACTTTCCTATTGAAGAGTGTCTCAAAAATAAGGAAGAGAAGGGCGCACATGATCTTACTCTGCCTCTTGAACCAAATCAGCCAATGATCCATTATCAATGGCTTGCTCAGCAGCCTGTTGGATATGTTCATCTCCTAAAGCATTCTTAGCCTCATTCAATGTGTCTTGAGAGACACCAGATTGATCTAGTAGACTTTGCCATGAATCTTCACACAAAACTGAATAGTATGGCAACACCAACAATGCAAACACCAAATAAATTGATATCTTTGCCTCCATTTTTTTTCTTGCTTCTTTCCTTATTATTAACTTATTTATCTTAACAATTGCATTCTAGTAGTTTGCAATAATATGATGTAAAACTTTGTTTGGCTGTAAATTCTCTGTTTAATAATTATATGGTATGAAGTGAGTTATATTTGGCTTTCATCTTCAAATTTGAAATGGGGTTCACACAAGTGTTAAGTATTTGGGTGTCACATAAAAGTTTGCTATATTTCAACAATCTTACAATGTTAAGCCTTTATTTGCGGCTTTGCTAATTATACAGCCATCAAGATCAAGTGGTGCTACACCATCATTAAGTAAGAATTATTTTTAAACATTTGTGTAACAAAGAAAAAAGTTTAGTAGTCGAAGAATTAATTTGCAAAAAATAATAGGCAACACGTGTGTTCTAAAGACATACACATTAGTATTTTCCCTCATAAAATTTTAAAAAACAAATAAAGTTTTCATTGCAAAGTTGAGTCTTCTAAAAAATTATCATTGATATCTACCATTTAGCTTACAATCGAGCTCTATCATACTGTATCAGATCTGAATTCACTGCTATTGTAAACTCATGCAGTTTGTCGTAGTAATAAATTTGGACCTTCTATTTATAATTCAACGATTATGATTAAATAATTCAGATTTTTTCCAATTTTATACAGTACTAGACCTTGACCGTTCATTTATAATCATACGGGCTAACCCCAAGCCCAAGTCACTTAACCATTTGATAGCTTCTTAAAAGGCCCAATGTATAAGTTTATTTGGAAAAACTTAAAGGAGAAATTTTTTCCAATAAAACTAAAATGAATATTTTCTCAAAAGATAATTATGTTATAATAATTTAAATACATCGTTGGAACTTCAATATCTCACTTATATTTTTACAAACTGAGTTAAATTTGGTTGAATACATACTCCCTCCGTCCCTTATTATAATTATTTTTTCTTGTCCTAAATTATAAGGAAAAAAACCAACTTTTATCATTTCCAAGGTTTACTTTTACTTATTTTCATAAAATTTACCCTCTATTCTTTTTCCCATAATCAATAACCAATTAAAATTCCTTCTACATCTTCCAATGAAACTTATTTTAAGAAAAAACACAAAAAGTCATAGTACTTCAAATTATCACATTTTATTTTTCTAATAAATGTGAATTTTTTTCTTATATTATGGGACAGACTCATTGACTATAATTATCTTTCAATAATAAAATTTTAATTTTTTTTTGTTTTTAGTTTGGTAGCTATGGCGCCATATATATTTTTCAGACATATTTACTATACCCGCGCAGTGTGCAGAGAGTAACATTTCTTCTTCTGCTTCTGATCTGATCTGCTCGCCACCATGACGGACGGTCATCTCTTCAACAATATTACCCTCGGCGGCCGCGGCGGAACTGTCAGTACTCTCTCTCTCTACGAACTTCCATTTTCCACTTCCTTTTCGATGCTATTTCCCTAAACCCTCATTTCCTTCCTCTCTTTTCAAAACCCTAATTGCTCTAACTGCACTTTCAATCTTTAACAAGCTCTTCATTTCTTCCCTTTTCAACATTATTAACCCCACTCTTAGGGTTTTCTTTTTCTATTTTATTTTGTTTCATTTATTGTTAAGCTCTAGTTTTAGGGTTTAGGGTTATTATTATCTTATCTTAGTGTAGAAATTAGAAAATCGTCTATTTATTTTGTAAATATGTTTATAAGTTTTGTTGTAGTGTGATTTGTTGAAAAACAAAATTATTTTTTTTATCAATTTCTTTGCTATTTTTTTTTATTATAAAATGATTATGATAAGAGGAGAAAAGTGAAATTTTCTAGTGAATTTGTGACTGAAAATAGTAAGGTTTTACTTTTATCTATGAAGCTTATTTTCATATTATTGGGGTTGCAGAATCCGGGGCAGATAAAAATATATTCTGGAGGAATTTTATGGAAGAGACAGGGTGGTGGTAAATCAATTGATGTTGATAAGGCTGACATAACGGGCGTAACATGGATGAAAGTTCCAAAGACGAATCAACTTGGTGTTCAGATCAAAGATGGACTGTTCTACAAATTCACTGGTTTCCGTGACCCGGTAGTTTTCTACCCCCTTGAATGTGCATTTACATGTGTTTGATGTAGAAAAGGAATTTAATTATCTGGTTTGGTTTCTTAATTTTGTTACTCTGACGAACACTTTTACCGATCTAAGCATTGGTAATTTGGACTTTGATTGCTATTGAGTAATGAGTACTGTGTTGATATTTTATACTTATTTTGCAGGATGTTGTAAGCTTGACCAATTTTTTCCAGAACACTTTTGGAGTAACTGTTGAGGAGAAGCAGCTTTCTGTTACTGGGCGTAATTGGGGAGAAGTTGATCTAAATGGTTCGTGATCTTCGTATGAACTGACTTTTGTGTTTTAATTGTGATATTTTTCATACATCTTTATTTCTCAAACACATACATCGTTTAAAATAGCAGCATCATGAAGACATGGTAAGTAATATTTTAAGCATGAGCAGCGCACTATTTTCAAAGAAATTTTAGTTGAAACCATTCAGTTTGTATTTGGAGTGCAGTGCACTACCTTTGTAAAATGCGGGGTAATTTCCTTAAAAGAAAGGCCAGGAAGTTATGTGCTGCTGTTTTTTTTACCCAATTTGAAGTTGGTTCTTTTCTTTTTTTCTTTCTTTTTTCTGTTGCACGTCTAAAATGAATCTAAGTACCACTACCTCCAATCTGGTAGTTACATCAAGTGTAATTTAAACCGAGGAATTGTTAAGATAGGAATTTGTCTTTTTTTAGGGGTTTGTCTCATTATTGCTTTCTTCTTTGGCCTATTAAATGCAGTTTTTCCCTTATGGTGGACCTTTTTGATAGAACTGACTTGACTGCTTTTATATGGCTATACTATAATATTAGTTGATGTCCTTATGCATCTATTTCCATTTCAGGAAATATGCTGGCTTTTATGATGGGTTCAAAGCAAGCTTTTGAGGTGTCTTTAGCAGATGTCTCACAAACAAACCTTCAAGGGAAAAATGATGTGATATTGGAATTTCATGTGGATGACACAACTGGAGCGAATGAGGTATATCTAATATCTAATATCTATATAGTCTTATTAGTTTAAAAGAATTCATACAGTTTAGAAGAACTTGCAGTTGGTTAGAAGAAAACCTTCCTCGTCAAAACTTGGGCCTGTGTAGTAGTGTAGGCTGCAGTTAATAGGTTCATTTTGGAAGTGTATTTTTTATGGTTTAATAATGTTTATGTTACTATACCAGAAAGATTCTTTGATGGAGATGAGTTTCCACGTACCAACTTCCAACACCCAGTTTGTTGGTGATGAAAATCGCCCTCCTGCTCAGGTGAGTTTGTTTGCGACTTTAATTAATACATTGTTATTGTTATAATAAATTCTAGGTAACTGACATTTGGAAAATCATTTTGGTATAAGGTTTTCCGTGATAAAATAATGTCTATGGCTGATGTTGGTGCTGGGGGTGAAGATGCTGTTGTTACATTTGATGGTATTGCAATCCTTACACCAAGGTAATGTCTTTAATTGCACAACATGTATCATTCAACTATTTAGCTTCTTATCACTGTCTTGCATGCTTTTGTTGCAATACCTCTTTTCAAGAAAAAGGTTAATCTATATTAATAGAAATTTGCTTTATTGTGCAGAGGACGATACAGTGTTGAGTTGCACCTATCATTCTTGAGGCTTCAAGGACAGGCTAATGATTTCAAAATCCAGTACAGCAGCGTGGTTCGCCTATTTTTACTTCCTAAGGTTTATGTCCTAATCCTTGCTTTCATATCAGCAATATTTGTTTTTAATATAACAGTGTTATTAGCCACACATGTGTTGAAGTTGATGCTTTCCTCTGGATTTGTAAAGTATACTGACAACTTCTCATGTCTCCGGGTTTATGTATTTGAAGTCTAATCAGCCGCATACCTTCGTCATTATTAGCCTTGATCCCCCTATTCGGAAAGGACAGACTTTGTACCCTCATATCGTGATGCAGGTATTTTTTACATTATTGGTTTACGGTTTATTAATTTAGTTGTTACATGTTTTGCTTGCTTCTGAACCTAACACTGTTTTGCTCTTTTCTGTATAGTTTGAAACTGATTATGTGGTTGAAAGTGAATTGGCAATGAGTGAAGATCTTTATAACTCAAAGTACAAAGACAAGTTGGAGCTGTCTTACAAGGTATTGACTAAACTGTTCATAATTGGCTTATTCATTTATAACCCGAGATGCTGCTTTGGAAATGAAAAAGAGCATATTTTAGTTGATTGGTTGGTGCGAGAATTTGGTAACTCTGGGTCATGCAATCACATGATACAATAGTTGATATATTTAATTCACAATTCAATAATCAGGGGCTTATCCATGAAGTGTTCACCACAATATTACGTGGTTTGTCTGGGGGAAAAGTTACCAAGCCTGGAAAATTTAGGAGTTGTCAAGATGGTTATGCTGTGAAGTCATCTTTGAAAGCTGAAGACGGAATTCTGTACCCCCTTGAGAAGAGCTTCTTCTTTCTGCCTAAACCTCCCACTCTTATTCTTCATGAAGAGGTAAAATCCAGTTGTAATTACAGATAACCAGATATTGGTTTCTGGTTGATGTGCATATGATACTTAGAGATTAGAGGCTTTAATGGTTTCATCATTTCCTACTAGATTGACTATGTGGAATTTGAGCGACATGCTGCTGGTGGTTCAAACATGCATTATTTTGACCTTCTTATCAGACTAAAATCTGAGCAAGAGCATCTCTTCCGTAATATTCAGAGAAATGAATACCACAATTTGTATGGTTTTATCAGGTAAATATTAGCTCACTGCCAAAATTTACTACAACTAATTGTTTGTTACACAAATAATTCACTTTTGGCCTGTACGTGGCAGTTCAAAGGGCTTGAAAATTATGAATTTAGCTGATGCACAACCAACTGTTGGTGTGGCTAAGGTTCTTGAGAATGATGATGATGAAACCGTCGATCCACATCTTGAGCGCATCAGAAATGAAGCTGGTGGAGATGAAAGTGACGAGGAGGTGCCTAATCTGAACTTGATGTTGTTTTTTATCCTCTTCTTTAGATCATGAGTAGCTTTTGGTATATTTGTGTTCTAACTTAAGTCGTTGAGGTAACAATATTTTTATCGAACAATATCTGAATATATATGGGCACGGACATGAAAATAGATAAGTGAGCTGTGAAGTCTACTTGCATTTCAGTTTTGCCATGCTTAAACTTGCATGTCTGTTATGCCCTCGAACTTTCTCCTGTTTGTCTGTCCAGCACTTTCAGTTTGTTATGCTGTCTTTATTGCTTAGTGTTGCGATTGTGTGCATTTGTTATTTACTTCTATGCATGTCATGTGAGCATGTCTTATGGGGGCTGCATGTCGCAGGATTTCCCTCTAGAATTGGTTTCCCTTTGTATATATTATTAATTAGGTGGGGTAAAATGTCTACAGGATTCAGATTTTGTTCTTGACAAGGATGATGGAGGTTCTCCTACTGATGATTCTGGTGCAGATGACTCTGATGCTAGCCAAAGTGGCGGTGAGACAGAGGCAAGTGATTTTATTTTATTTGTCTTTATTATCTTGTGACTTGTGATGCCTCACCTCTACTCTTTAAAACTTTGTTGTCCCTTACACCTTAATGATGACCAATTTTCAGAAGCCTCCCAAGAAGGAACTAAAGAAGGATCTGCCTTCTAAGGCATCTACTTCTAAGAAGAAATCAAGAGATGCTGATGAAGAAGGAACAAAGAAGAAACAGAAGAAGAAAAAGGACCCAAATGCGCCTAAGAGGGCACTGTCTGGTTTCATGTTCTTTTCTCAGATGGAAAGAGAGGTTTGTTTTATGTTGTACATATTGGTGATGTGATTTTGTGTGGGAGTATAGCCACTGTAACTGGGCTCATGCCCTTCACTCAATATAGCCAGATGTGGCACTATCAAAATTGTTCATAGTTATATTGTATTTAAGAAATTACAATACCTGTTTTTTAATGACAGAATCTGAAGAAAACTAATCCTGGAATTTCATTTACGGACGTGGGAAGAGTACTTGGAGAGAAATGGAAAAATCTGTCAGGTATGGCTGGGTGCCATTATTTCATTTCATGCAATCCCATCGAGTGTCATTGGTGATCACAGATCAAAGCATATTATATTTATGTGTTATGACTAAGTTTTCTGTTTCTTTGCATGTTCAATATACAGCGGAGGAGAAGGAACCTTACGAGGCAAAAGCCCAGGCGGATAAAAAACGTTACAAGGATGAGCTTAGTGGCTACAAGAATCCTCAACCCATGAATATTGATTCAGGAAATGAATCTGACAGTGCCTAAGGTTGCCTCACTAAAAGTTATGCTTTGTGATATTTATAAATGGTTATGGCATCTACTGTTGTAATGGTAATCGGCACAGTTTTATGGTAAACCTCCTGTTGTAATGATGTGGTTCGAGTGTTCTATGTCCCGTGCCAACGGCTGCTTGTTTGCATGGCTTGGGAAAGTTGGAAGAAGGATAAGGTCGTTTATGTGCTTAATATTAATTATTATAGATCTATAATTGTAATTCAGTCTGCTAACATAACATTATGGTTACCTGACAGTACCTCTTATTGAGTATCTCATCGGCTTACATAATATTAGTAGTAACTTTTTGCGCCAATTGACTTTTAAATAATATGTTGGGTCTCTTATCAAAGTATTTGAGCTGATTGTCTGCGTGAGAGGGAGAAATCAATGTTTTGCACTTTTATTTTCTTCACCATAGTCTGCGTTGTTGAGATTTCTTGCTTAGTTTTTAACAGAAAAAAGACCTAATGACTTATGAGTTCAATCCATTCTTGCTTAGCAGAAAGACGGATATTCCTCACTCATTGTCGAACAATCACTTACGAGTCACTTTCCACATAAAGTTGTAATTTTTTCTTCCACCGGAATAGTTTAATGAGACATCATAATGGCCATCTAAGAGCAAGTGTTGTGAATAATATTAATATGAATGTTTGTGAACTACAATGGTTACATGGTTAAAGGAAGGTTAGATTGAGTAAAGAAAATTTAGAAAACAATCATTAATAAATTTGGATTGCATATATTCACCAACTACATGCAGTTGTGGACATAGGGAGACTATCTAATCGAGATTGTTTAAATTTCAAAGTAGGTTTTGATATTTCTTTCAATAACTAAAATCGCTAAACTTGATATCTAGATTGTCCGATATTGATCAAATAGATACAATCTCTGGTTGTGTGATCATGTGTAGTCGGTAACTGCATACAATCTGGTTCCTATTAATGTGGAGAATCTCTTAATTTTCTATACTTTCTATATTGTAGTACTTGCTTTTAATTTTCTTGGGTAAGATTGACAAATAATTTTTTTGCGCTTTTTTGTGGAAAACAAAGGATAGTGATTGAAAAGTAAACCTATCAGAAATTTCCTCTTTTTTTCTTTTTTTACAAAGAACTCTTTCAATTTTGTCATGCTTGAAAACATAATTTCACAAGAGCCTAACATTGGGTGCATTTGTCCCACTCACCAAACAAAACATAGGGTGTCAGGGGACCCTACATATGGCATGATTACCTTTTTTCAGGTCTTAGACTTCTTATGGTTGGTCCAATTTCATTTTCATTTTACCTTTTTTAATTGTCATTTTATTCAGCCAATCACATTTGCTACTTTTTTCCATTTTATGTTCACACTTCACATCCAAAAGCTCTTGTTTCTTTTTCTTTTCCTTTTTGCATTATGTTGTGCACAAGATGAAGAGTCAACGAAGACTAGGCGGTATGACTGCACTGCATGGGCCAAACAAACATCACGCGGCAAACAATACTGCTAAATACTAAATCCTATTTAAGATCAAAACTTGAAACATTAGTCTCAATTATATATTCATATTAATATTATCTAACTAAGTATCTATGCTGTTACAATTAGAAACTGCCACAGCGTAAGGAAAAACTGAAAACAGACAGAAGAATAAGCAAAGACCAAAGACAAACTAAAACTGCAGACTATTCTATTTCTCTCAGCAACATATATTGCCAACAACCAAGTTCCTAACATTACCCCTCATCATAGTCTTTCAATCTCCACATGCTTCCCAATAACTGTGCTACAGCTCTGGAGATTCCAATTCCAAGTTGTTCTAAATTCAAGGTAGCCTCGATTTTCTATTTTGTTACTACATTTTTTCGTCAAGTAGTCTAATGGTTAGAATTTCACCTTTAAGATGAATAAGTGGAGTGTCCAGATTTGAACCTCGGTTCTACATATATAATATGATGTCCTTACCAACCGATGACTTCTATTATGTTACATGCATATATGAAATTACAATTTTGTTAAACTTGAATCAATTTTTTACTTTATGCAGGTTCACCATTCAATATGCATAGAGCTTCAAGGACTCATTGATAGAATTTTGCATATTATATTATCCATTGAATCTGCAAGACCAAATTGTGCTTTAGCAGTTCAAGCATTGTGCTCTTTGCACTTCACTTTGGATAAAGCCAATTTAGTTATCAAACACTGTTCTGAGTCAAGTAAACTCTATCTGGTAGGTACTTTTCAACTTCAAGTAGGACAGTTTAAAAATACCAAAAACTAAACCGAGCCGAACAATACTGGTAAAATCTGAGCTGCCACATACCACAATTCGGTTTTTTTCGGTTCTATTTCTATTTAACGGTTTGGTTCAGATTTTGGTATTTTAAACCGTTGATAATTAATATTCAGGTTTTTTTCAATGGTGTTCTAATTATCAGCTAATAATAACAATTTGCAAATTTTTTAGGTAATAACATCACACAAGATACTTTCAAGATGCGAAAAAATACGAAACTCTTTTTCGTTGTACTTGACTCAGATTCAAGATACTGTTCCAATTCCATTGGTTGCTGAGGTTAGTTAATCTTGCTAATTAGCCTTTACACATATATTTTTGTTTCTTGAATAGGACTAGGAACCTATAATTGTAATATTATATTTTATTTTTTTTGTGTTATTTGGATTTTTATAAGTGCAACTTGATAATTAAGACTTTTTGAATTGGCCTGCAGATATCTACAATACTAAATGATCTAAGGGTTACAAAATTTTCATTGGAATTTGAAGAAGACGAGACTAGGAAAATTTTACTTTCATTACTTGAGAAGGAATTTTGTGATTCAGTTTCAATGGAAAATGCAGAAGTTGAAGCTATTCAAATTGTAGCTTTGAGGTTGGATATAAAATCTTCATTTTCTCTCTTAGTAGAGAAAACAAGTCTTAAAAAGCAACTTGAAAAGGTCAATAAGACAAACCAAAAAGACAAGGAACTTTTACAATACCTTTTGTATTTGTTGATTAAATATGGAAAATTCATTTTTCAGTTTCAAAATGGAAACAATGTGTGTGTTAATCAAGTCAATATTATGATTATTGACTCTGTCAAACCAATTGTTGGAAATCTATAGATTATATATATTCAATATTAGTATATTGTCCATAAAAGCTTCTGTGTTACTTTTCACTTGTTCTCTATCAGATTATTAGTGTTTTAGATTAAGGAGTTAATTTGTATAGCGCAAAATATTTTTAATTACTTTTTTGATAATACTGGATATGGATACTTCTTGTATGCTTCCAAACACATCTTCCAAAAGTATTTCAATTTTCTTGGCTTAAATACTTTTTTGATGTTTAAGTTGGTCCCACAATTTTCCCCACATTGTTTCCTCCTTAATTGAACAAAATTATTTAAATATGACAGTGATAATTTTATCTGATGTGGAATACATATGTCAAATGATTGGACAGATATAACTTTTTATGCCATAAGCTATTTATTGATTTTATGCCCTAAAATTATTATTATTATTATTATTTTTAATCGTTAATCATTAATAGTAAACCTAGAATACAGAAAAGTCCAATTTTTAAACTCAATTAATAGTTAATAATGATATTTTATTTTTTGGAAAATCTAAATATTTCATAATATAGTTTTAAAATTGATAAATAACAAGTGGAATAAAAAATTATTTTTTGCCCAATAATTTACCATGTGTATGCCACATTAGATAAAATTAACATTGTTAATGTGATATTGACAGAAACAATTGACTTGAATCAATTTGTTCAATTAAGGGACCAATTTGATGTCAAAAGAAAGTTTTGAGAACAATTTGAATAAAGGATAAAACATATTTAGGCCTTTTTCTCTCTTTCCTATCATTTTTTTATGGGTACTTATTAAAAATTTGATCATATCTCTCACTAAAAATTTGAAAATCTTTGATTAAATATATATTCTATTCATTCCCGTACATCTGATTTGATTTTGTCTTTTCAAACCTTATAGAAAAGGGTCATGTTAACATGTGCCCTAAAAACACATGTTAAGGTATCCAAAAATAGAAAACACTAAATGCATAAGTTTAAAAGTAATACTTTCACATTATGGGACAAGTTAACATTTTCCTAAAGAAAAATATATTGTACGATGAGTTGAATGTCACGTCAATAAATAAAGTCACTATAAATTTTGAAAGAAACTAAAACAAATACTACCAAATTACAAAGTAAGAAACTATCATTGATGATGAAACTCGTTAAAATAACGTGGGGAGTCAAAATTGTACAATTATCATGATACTTAAATGACAATTGACAACAAAACCATAATTTTTTGCTAACCACACTCTAATCCCTATTCAATTCCCAAATAATATTGGGCTTAGCCCATGGCTCAGAATAAGCCCATTAAATAAGTGATTTTCATTTCGTGCTTCTTCTTCTTCGTTCCTTCACTCCTTCGTAACAGTGAAGTTCCCATTTCATAAACCCAAAACCCTAATCTCTTCATGCTTCACTCCCATCAAATTCAAATCCAAATTCAATTTCAGTTACAATGAGTTTCAGAATTTTACTTTCACTTCGTTCTTCAAGAACCGCAATCACAAAACTCAAATCAATCTCAAATTCCCAATTTTCCACTATTCTCTTCAATCGATTTCCCGATTCATCAATCTCCGGTCACCGGAACCTCCATTCGCATTCACCTGAACTCGGTAACTCGTTAATCGACCCGTCACTAAAAATTCACTTAAACGACAATGCCGTTCAACAAAACGACGATGAAGACGAAACTACCAACGAGTTTCTCTCACGATTCGCTTGGATAATGAGGAAAAAGGTGAAGGAATCGTATCCTGAATGCGATAAAAGCACTGTTGATGGAATGCTAGTTTTGATTGTTGAAAGAGTTGTTTCAGAAATGGAAAAAGGTGGTGGCGGAGGCGGCGGTGGTGATGAGAAAATGGTGGTTGATTCGGTGGATTTTAGTGAGGATCTTTGGAAGACTGTGTGGGAGGTTAGTAATAAGGTTTTGGTTGATATGAATAAAGAGAGGAAGAAGGAGAAAATGAAGAGTTTTTTGCAGTGTGATGAGGTTAAAGAGATGTGTAGATTTGCCGGTGAAGTTGGTATTCGAGGCGATTTGCTTAGAGAGCTTAGGTTTAAATGGGCACGTGAGAAAATGGAGGAACATGAGTTTTATGAGGATTTGGAGAAATTAAGGAAAGAGGGACAAGTTATTGAAGATGAAACAAAACATGAAAGTGACACCGAAACAGAAACGGATGTTGGTGTTCGTGTTGATGGTAGTGTTGAGGAGAAGAGTGAGAATAAGGTTGTTGGGCTTCCTAAGAGGAAGGGGAAATTGAAGTTTAAGATTTATGGACTTGATTTATCTGATCCTAAATGGGAACAAGTGGCTGATAGGATTCATGAGGCAGGCGAAGTTCTTTGGCCGAAGGAGGTGAAGCCGATAACTGGGAAATGCAAACTAGTTACCGAGAAAATTCTGTCGTTGAAGGAGAAGGATGGAGATGATAGTTTGTTAGCCCTTTTGGCTGAGTGGGTAGAGCTTCTGCAGCCTGCTAGGGTGGATTGGTTGAATTTACTTGAAAGGTTGAAAAATCAGAATTCTCCTTTGTACTTCAAGGTATGTCCGTGGTTTGATTTTTACATCAGTATCTATACAATTGCATTGCCTTTTAAGTTTCCCTAAATTGCTTGTGTATGCGAATTTGTTTTGATATTTTAACAGATTAATGTTATTAGGAGATGTTGGCTAATGTGATGATAAGCTTTTCTTGTTGCAATATTATTAGAAAATGGCAATGTTAAGACATAAACACTGCTCCTTGAATTGTATTTTTAGTTTTTATGAACAATGGGATTTTAAGATTTGAATTGTTGTGACTTGTGATCCAAAATGGGACGAAGTAAAGCCTGTTTGTATTTGTTGTGATCAAACCCTATGTTTATGTAGGTGGCAGAAAGGGTATTGACTGAAGATTCTTTCCAAACAAATATATCTGACTACTCTAGGCTTATTGATATGTATGCTAAAGAGAACCGCATTGATGATACTGAGAGGGTGCTTGAGAAGATGAATGAAAATGGTATACAACCAGATACTTCGATAGCCAGTGTATTGGTCCACATGTACAGCAAGATAGGTAATCTTGAACGTGCAGAAGAGGCATTTAAAATCTTGAGTAGCCATGGTTTCCAACCGGACTCCAAAGTCTACAACTCAATGATCATGGCCTACATAAATGCCGGTGAACCTACAAAGGGCGAGACCCTGATGAGGCAGATGGAGGAGACAAGAGATATTAAGCCCACAAAGGAAATATACATGGCATTGCTCCGACATTATTCTCAACGTGGTGACTTTGATCGTGCCTCGCGAACTTCAACATCTATGCAATTTGCAGGACACCAGCAGACTCTGGAAACATGCACCCTGCTTATTGAAGCAGCTGCAGTTGCAGGTGACGTAGATAAGGTAACCTCCAATTTTGACCACATGGTACAACTTGGGCATAAGCCTAATGATAGGTGCACTGCTGCCATGATTCGTGCTTATGAGAAGACAAATTTATTGGACAAGGCATTGGATCTTCTTTTGACGTTAGAGAAAGATGGGTTTGAGCCTGGGGTTGCAACTTATTCTGTTCTTTTGGAATGGATGGCTAAAATGCAGCTTGTCGATGAGACTGAACAGATTTTAAACAAAATTGCTCTGCTGGGTGAAGCTCCTCCTTTTAGGGTTCAAGTTAGTCTTTGTGATATGTATGCAAGGACTAAAATGGAGAAAAAGGCCCTTCAAACACTAGGCGTTCTGATAGCTAGGAAGGACGAATTACGAGAACATCAGTTTGAGAGGATTATTGCCGGCCTTATTAGTGGTGGGTTTTTGCGGGATGCACAAAGAATGCATGGGATCATGGAGGAACAGGGTTTCAAAGCTTCTGGACAACTTATTTCAGCCCTTAAATCTGGCCACGTACCTTTCAGTATGAGGTAATTTAGGGGGCTCATGAGTAGTGCCATGTTTGTTTTTTCTGTGAACTGGCCAACAAATCATCTGCCTTATGAAGGGAGCCACGGTCTTATAGATTGACCATACCATGTAACCAATAAAGGATTTCAGTTTATGCTTGATAAGTTGTTAGTTTCTCAATTGTATCATTTTTATGAATTTTATCATGGTTACATGTTTGCAAGTGCTCAGATTACGATGATTTATTTCTCTTATTATTGTTTTCAACTTTTGTCCTTTGTATAGTAGATTAATTTGATTAGGCATTTTCTTTTGTTTCTATATATAGTATCATTTTTTGACATATTTTGCACCGATGCACTTTGTTCTGATTTTACCTTACTACGTGCTCACCATATAATGATGGTAAGTTGTGATGACTGTGTTTGTACTATGAATGGCTAAGAATCCGTGTTTGCACTACAAATGGATGTGGGATCCTTTAATTTGTATGACAAGTTACTAGCAAGTTAGTAGTCTCCCATGATTTGGGCATGAATCAGTTGCTTTGTGGTTGTTGTCGTCTGTGTTCAAGGGTCTTGTTCTGCTGCCTTTTATGTGACTGGTTCTGCAGTATTCTGGGGATATTATGCTTTATGTTCGTAAGCTGTTTTTCTAGAGTTTGCAGGTGTTGTATTGTCATTTTACATTGAATTCATGTAAATTTGTTTGAAAACTCATGAGATTGTGATGTTTTTGTTGTGTAATTTTGGATCTGTTTAGACAAGACTAGTACTGATTCTCATCTTTTTGGTATAGAGGTTATATGGATGTGTTAATTCTGTGTTTTTGTCAGAAATTTTGATTTTCAATTTTCTTTCCTGCATGCACAATGATGTTTTTGTGTAATTATCATTTTGAGGGTTTGTAATTGTTTAATTGGACAGGAGAATAACATAGTGTTGCACCAATTAGTAAAAACTAGATGGTTTGTTTCTTCTTTTTCGGATATCAGTAATATTGTTAAGGCTGTTTTGAAGAAGAGGAATGATAAAATTTAAATGTTGTGCAGATCTTTAATAAATACACATGAAATACACTAAAAAATTCATTCAATATTAAAATTTATTTTATAATAAAATATGAAATTAATTTTCTCATATTTTATTTAATTAATATTCATAACACTTAAATTCTAAATTAAAAATGAAATTATTAATTTTAGATCATCTTCAAAAATTAAATAAGTTAAAATATATATTACGGGGTAAACTCTAGTTTATGTGTAAAAACTCATTCAAACAACTTTGGTCTTATTCATTCATATGCTGTGATCTGAAGCAGAAAATTCTAATGTTGCAGCCAAAGGATACTTGACTCTATTTGATTTTCTTTCTTCATTAAGAAACATGATTCCTCTGGGTCCATGATAAACAACAAAATAATTTTAGTCCTTGATGTGGACTAATATAATCATGACACGTGGCGCCATGTGGTCCATTAAGGTGACTTCAGGGACTAAAATAAATTGTTTTTCAATTTACAGAGACGAAATCCAAACTTAAAAAATTACAAGGACTAAAATCAATAAACGCTATAATTGCGGGACTAATATGATTTTTAAACCAAGAAAGAAACAATAATAAGGTAAGGCATATCCTTTCCTAAGAGTCAAGAAAAAATAGTAGGTGCCAAACGTTTTGTTTATTAGAATATTAATGAAACTGATATAAGAAAAGAACCATAAGAAAACTTTTTGAGAGAATCAATGTGAAATGTTCCAAAGAAAGCCTCATCATGCATCCAAGGCATAATACTTCAATTAAGTATATAGATATATTAGAATCACATTTTGCAGCATTACATTTAGACAGAACACTAGAAAAAGAAATTTGAATACTAGGAAAAGAAAATTATCATCCATGGCACAAAGAAAGCCATCATTTCGTTTTAGAATACCTTCTTGGCTATCAGGAACACCTGAATCAACGTCTCGTCGTCTGAAAGACTCATCAAAATCAACTGCTCAATCAGACACAAACGTTCCTATTCAAAGACCATCTAGGCCTTCTCTTATAACTCCTGCAGAGTTTCCTCCAATTCCTGCCAAAACTCAAGAAAACACTAGAATTGAACCTCTAAACCAATCGCCGCCTCATCCAACTCAGCCAACGCCATTATCAACTTCAGTGATTGTCGAGAGTACTGACTCAAAACCATCTTCTCTGTCAATATCATCTAACCATGTCAACTCTCCACCCTCACCATCTCATGCAGCATCTCAGGTTCATGTTGTCTCAACTCAACCTCGGTCTCCGTTGCATTATGACACCATGAAGGAGCCAAAGCCTTCTTCTACCGAAGAAAACACTCATCCTACATCATCTGCATCTGAACAAGAAAAGGAAAAAATGGTCAACAAGTTTGAACCAATGCAACAAGAAGCTGAAGTTGAGTCTGAGCTGAAGATGAATTCACCGTTGATAGAAATCACCAAGTCACCACAGCATGTAGACTCCGAACAACTAGCTTCTTTTATGCCCTCCTCACATCAAGTTTCTAAAATCAAACCAGCTTCCCAGCACCATCCACCGTCTCCTTTGGCCTCGGTGCAGAATGAGATGTTCAAGGCTAACCATGAAGAAAACACTTTTTATTCACAATTTACCTCTCAAGAACAAAAAGAGAAGATTCCAGTTTATGTGTCTGAGTCAGTGCCAAATGAAGCAGAACGAAAGATGAACTCACCATCGAAAATAATTCCGGTATCACAACCAGAGAATATGTCTAAGCACACAAAAACAAATTTAGATGAGGAAAGATCAATCTCAAAATCACCACCACCAAAGTCCCCTTTGGAAACTCAAAGAAAGTTTCTTCAACATAAAGAAAAGGAGAAAGTTATGCATGAAAGCAAAAAGGTAGGAAAAGCCAAAGACAAAAGTATCAGCCAACCGAATCGACATACCAAACCATCTTCTTCAGGCACAAAGGATAAAAAGCAGCATGGTGTAAAAGAAACTGTAGAGAGAAAGATAATGTTTGCCACATCAAACTCTAGTGGAAAAGACATTGGAGTTTTGAGCTCAAAAGATCCTAGCTCAAGCATATCAAACCAAAGAAATGCTTCATCGAGCGAAGAAAGGGAAAAGAGAAATGAAAAGGAAAAGGGTCCAATTCAAAAAGGTATCAAAGATGATATTACAAAGTTTGTTCATAAAATATCAGCTTCTGTGCAACCAACACAACCTATGGAGGACAAAAAATTTAGTGTCATAACATTGACTGGTGACAATAGAGGAGCCACAATGCATGTTGGTTCTGAGTCAGATAAGAAAGAAGGTTCAATCCATATTCATAGGGCCTACAAGAATGAATCTGAAGAAAGCATTGAGATGACAACTGATGGAGAAGGAAACACTAACAATGACGAAGAAAACTCAATGGAGCACACTGATGTTGGGAAGGCTTATGTTAACAGCAACATACAAAGTATCAATAATTCACTCATGTTTCATGGTTCAATCAATGAAAGAGACCCTGGAGTTCAAGTTACACTTCCACAAAAACCCTCGGAAGCCATCAATCGCGACAAAAAAGACACTCACAATCACAAGACCGAGTTTAGCATTAGCCGGTCTCAGAAGTCGACGTTCCAGCCAACAGTTCGCCGTTATGGTTGCAAGTTCAGTGGTGGCAATAACAATGAAGACATTGAAATTATGTGAAATTAGAACAAACAACATAGCTTATATACCTTGTATAAAAAAGAAACTGTTTATAGAAATATTGCAACTTTGAAGTATAACAAAATAAGATTTATAGTATTGATAACATCCACGATGTATAATATAAATACTTTTTTTAATGTACAATGTCATTTTTATTTGGAATTGTTCATACATATTACAAGAAAATATATACTATATGCTATAGAGTACTTTGCAACTGTCTCTCTATTCTCTAATATGATTCATGCTTAGGGAAATTAACAAACTTACTTACACATATAACATTAATCCTAATAGCTAGAAACTAGAACTACAGAAACATTGGCTTGCTTACACATATGTACATTTTATATCAAAGAAGATTGCAAATGCATTATCATTCCCAAACTGGTTTTTTGTCAAAGGCACTCAAGCAGATTGCAAAGGCTTGAAAAGCGGAGAGAGGATATCGATAATCCATAGTGAATAGGTCCTTCCCAATTTTTCCAAATTGTAGTATAACGGTCTCATCATCTGCATCCGGTATAAGTTGATAAGCTTCTGCAGATGTTATCAGTTGAAAATTCTTCACCGGAGCCACCGTGACCCGTCCCTTGAAATTCAAGCACCAACATTGCAGTTGTACATTCCATCTAGGAGCTTTGTTTTCCAAAATCAATGGTTCACTTTCAACATCAGTGCAAGTTGAGCTAAATTCCAAAGGAGTAGGAGCAGTTTCTCCTTCTCTGACTGAGGACATAGGAATTAAGTGCAATGTACAATATATTCGCCTCAGACCATTTGCAGGAAGAAGACTGAGTTGATAAGATACCGTTGCAGTTGCGGTAGCAGGAGCAGCCTTTGGAAGTACCTGCTTCTGATGGATCCTTTGCTGCAACATACAGCTCAATGGAAGTGAAGAATCATGTGGAGGATGATCGTCGAAGATCATGAACTTGGTGCCGATAAAATTAGTATCGGCCTCACTCTTAAACTCAGATTCCTCTTGTTCAAGAAGTTTCATTGTCTAACTCAGATTTTCTCCGATTCTTTTCACCACTTCCACTTGAACAACAATCGGGTAATGACATCACCGTCATATCAATCATCATTGTCTCCCTTCCGCTTGACCAATGGTCGTCGTCACCGTAATAACTGCTGACGACAAAAGTAAGTAATTATGTTGATAACTGACCACATTTTTGCCTTAAACTATAATTTTTTAACATAATTTGTGGTACAAAAATAGGTTATTTATAGTATATAAGATTGTTGTCTGTTGACTCAATCATGACCAACAATGTCAATGGTTATCAAACCGGCCCGCACCGCATAAGATCTCCCTGACTGTTTTTAAATTTTTGAAATAAATGCAATTTTCAACCCACTATTTTATCTTAATTTTAATTTTCTCACTTAAATCTATAATTTTCTTACTTTAATTTTCTTAAATCTATAACTTTCTTACTTTTAAATTTATGGGTTGGCAATTGGGCAATGAACAACAATTAATACAACTCTCACAATAAAATATGCTTTAACTGATTTAGAAGATTGAAATTTTAATTACCTTGCCACTCATATTCCTGGTAACATTGTGAATCCAGCTCCTTATTTTACCAATTCCTAAGGAAACAGATAAAGAGACTCATCAAGATGGAGTGCTTTGACAAACCCAGGAGACTAAGATTTTAGGTTTCTTACCGCCCATTTCTCTAATAATATTGTGAAACAAATGGTTGTCATTCCAGCTCCTAAGAAAACAAATAGATTGCGTCACCAAAAAAAAAAAAAACAACAAACAGATGAAACAGGGTGGAGTGATACTAACACTGCTTTGACAGATTCAAGAGACTGATTTTTAATTTTCTTATAGTCATCTCCCTAATAATACCGTGAATCAGCTGGTTGTCATTCCAGCTCATAAGAAAACAGATGAAGTAGACTCAGAAGGATGAAGTGACACTAACACTGATTTTACAGATTCAGGAGATTGAGATTTTAATTTCCTTATCACCTATCTCCCTATTAATACTGTGAATCAGTTAGTTGTCACTCAAACTCCTAAGAAAACAGATGAAGTAGATTTAACAGGATGAAGTGTTTGACACATTCAAGCTCCTAATAGTAATCTAAGAAAACAAATTAAGGAGATTCAACATGATGATGAAGTGATACAATATATAAAATTGTTACGTTAAATTGATTTATTTTATTTATTATAATTTGACCTAATTTATGGCACAAAAAATGCCTATTTAAGTGGGAGATGAGTGATGAACCACATCCAAGTAATAGTTATTTATAACCAACAATCCAACGGGCCCCACACCGGATAAGATCTTCACAAATGGTTTTAAATTTTTGAAATAAATGCAAGTAATAACTTTCTTACTTTTTTTTTACACTAACTTTCTTACTTTTAAATCTATGATTTTGCTCTTCTTCAAAAAACATCTATGATTTTACTCCCCCAGTTTTTTTTTTTTTTTTTGATAATTTACTCCCCCAAATTTTACAATCATTGACCTGTCGTCAATACATTTTTAAGATAAATTTTGATGGTGTAAAAAGTGTGATGCTTGTGACAATTTACTTGATGATGTGATAGGTGAATTTTTATTTAATAATTAAATTGTATTTATGTCATAAAAGTAACCAAATTTGGTATGAAATACTATTTTAGGTGAATTCTCACTTAATAATTCATTTTTATTTCATTAACTTAATTATCACATATAATTCTTCAACTTTTTTTATTATAAGAATATAATACTTCACCTTTCAAATCATAAAAAATCAACCTCAAATACACAGGTGAATAAATTGCTAGATATTCAAAACATGGGGTTCAAAAGATTTATAAATAAGAAGTAAAATTAACAATGAGAGACCTGGGCAACAAAAGTGCATTAAATCTAAATTTTTTCAACCTACCAAAAGCGCTTGAAGAGATAATCTGGCCACATAAGAAAATATATATATTTTTACCTGACCAAAAAAAAATATATATATATTTTTAGTAATCTTGAATTTAAATTCATCCCTAAGAATACAACGTTTGTGATATATTTAATTCAATTCAATTTGAAGGATTAATTAATCAAGATTTATATGTGAAAATATATTCAATTTATTTATAATTAAAAAACAAAATTCCCATAGCATAGGAAAAATAAAGTGGTTAGTCTTCTTTTTTTTTCAATAATAAAGTGGTGAATCTATGCACTAGTGTCATAATAAAAAAGTACACCATATTTTGAAGATTAGAAAATGACTCATGAGTGTTGCTTTATCAAATAAATCAAGTCACAAACTCAATCAACCAATTAATGTAGTACTTTACTCTCTCCGGTCACTATTATAAGCAAAAAATTACTTTTTAGATTTATTAAAAATATCATGTACCTAGTTCATATTATAGACCAAATACATCCGTTTTTCAGTAAATCTAAAAAGTGATTTTTTGCTTATAATAGTGACCGGATGTGATATCTAATAAAAACCATTAAATGCATTTACTTTTACCGTTCAATTCAATACTTCATCCGTTCCAAAATGTAAGTTGTTTTGAAGATATTACACAAATTAAGAAATGTGATTAATGTTGTATTGAAAAGAGGAATTAAAAGTTAGTTTACAAAATTGTCCTTCATTAATAGTATGAGAAAAATAAATTGAAGAATTGAAAAAAGAAAGAGAAATAAATAGTTAAGGGTATAATATGAAAAAGGGTCATGTTAACATGTGCCCTAAAGGCATATGTTAAGGTAGCTAAATGTAGAAATATGCATTTAATAACACATTAGAATTTAATGTTTAAAAAATATAATGCACAAGTTACAAAGGAATATTACTAGATTTGTATTCTTAAAATGTGCCTTAAGGGCACACGTTAACATTTCCCTATGAAAAAATCATTAAATGTTTCATTGATAACTTACATTTTGGAAGGAGGGAGTATTATCAAGGTAGTAGTTTCATGTTATTTTCCAAATGGAATACGCTTACAACACGCATGACTGTATACGAGAGAGGGTGACCGTCCATAAAAATAAGTCTAAAATTTAGGCTCAAATAAATTTTTTAGGGAACTAATAAGCCAACAAAAAAAATACCAAATTCTTAATTTTGTCTGTCACTTCTTATTCTCTCTAAGTGATATATAATTGTGTCAAGTATCAATTATGTATTATGAATTTTGGTACAATGATATTTAATATGGTTGGTAATTGATGCGTTGATAAAATAATACATAAGTACCAATATCAAGTATATCAAAATATTTGTTAGACCGTCTTCGTACTACTTTCTCATCTCAACAAGTCTGCAACTCACCGGTCATCCATAGTTTTCGCTTATATAACATATTGATATGTAAACACAATTTTAGTGACTTTGAATGATTGCATTTAGAAATGTACGTAACAATTGTTTTGTATAAGTAAGTATTTTGATATTAAATAAAAAGTTTAATGTGTTTTGAGAATTCAAATTTTTTATAATACAATTATTAGCTAGGGCCCAAATTGTAGATTCGCCCCCATTTTCATTTATGGTTAAGAAGTAAAGACTTCACTGTTGATGTTTCTATATGAAAAATGGTAAGTATTGAAAGAGGGATTTGGCTAGCATGCACCACTTAATCCTAAGTGGTGCATTGTGTACAAGTGAGCAATTATACTACAAAGAATATGAATTTTACAAATTCTATCGTAGAATCGAAAGTTCATATCATATAAATCATTTGTGAAAATTTTGAAAAAAAATAAAAATCATTTGATGTGTTATTTGAGACTTATCAAGATTAACGATATTCAATAAAAACTCATAAACCGTTAATCTTGATATGTCAATAACATATTAAATAATTTTCAATTTATTTCAAAATTTTCATGGATATTGTATATGATATAAACTTTCAATCAAACGGTTGATTATGTAAAATTCATATTTGTTATAGCATAATTAATAATTTATGCACTGTATACTATTTAATCAAGTGGTGCACCGTAGACATGACCTTGAAATAGATGGTATAGGTATGCCTAGGTATGTGGGTGCAGATTCATGTCCCTTTCTTCCCTAACCTCTATTGATTTATTATTCTCGAAATTTCTTTTATGGGCTACGTCATTCATGTTACTATGTAGAGTGGACACAATTATCTACGTCTCGTGAAGAGACTTTTCTTAACATGCTTCAACGAGCTTTAATAAAGATGTTAAAGCATAACAAATCTTTTTCTTTAAGGTATATTAGTGCATTATTGAATTCACATTCAATTTGATGAAATAGTTGATTGAAATTTTATTAAACACTCTAAATTTGTCTTTAAAGTAAGATTGGTCTTGGGTTAGTGCAAGTAATTCTACATGATCGAGCCTTCAAATTTTTGGTTCATTGATAGTACTAAGGGTGTACACGGAGATAGTTTCTCTCCCCTACCCTCTCACCCCACGTTTCTCTTTTACTCCTTTGGCACGCAATTTTTTTTGAAATTGCGAATTGGGTAGGAACAATTTTAGCTAAATTCATTATCCGACTTGATCAAATTAATTGGATTGGATGTGAAATCCGTATTTTGAATGTTAAACTTGAACGAACCCAACCTAGTGGTGAGCGGATTGGGTTGAGTTGGATAAACGGGTCATTACATATAGTTTTTTTAAACAAGTCTAAAAAAATAAAATTATATGACGTTTTATTTCATTAAAATTTTAAAATTCAAATTAAATTTTACTATTTAAAATTTAAACACTTGAAATTGCATGATATACTTTAAATATAATATCAAAGCTTAAAATTTTAAAACATATTGTGTTCGCGGGTTTATGGGTTTAAAATAATAAATTCATTACCTGGACCAAACCACTTTAGGTTTGAACGGATTGATTCGAATTGGACCCGCTTTTGAACGGATTCGAATAAAATACAAATTGTATTGAATTGGATCAAAGTGCTAGCAAAATAATGGAGGTTTATGGCAAACAAAGTGCACACAATATAATTCCTTATCTATTCACTTAAAGAGGGATTTTCTTCAAATATATTAACAACATCATTGCTATTTTGTAAGAAAGAATTTGAGCAAGAAAGACAATAATGGACACATGTCATTATTTTAGAGGATACTTTTAATTTATTATAAATTTAATTTCCTTTTTAATAGAAATCATGGGGGTAGTGGTCTTAATGGATGGTTGAGATTCATTTTTCTCTTTCTTGTTTTTACCCATTCTTGCAAATAAGTATTTCCCTATTAACAAATATAATATTAACTGTTTTATGTTTTTTTTTTTACAATAAAGTTGAGGATCAAACTCAATATCTTTAGCATATTACTCAAACTCCTTATCACTAGAATAAATCTAGTGGTTTCTTAATCTTTTTATGATAGTCAGAGATAATAACTGTATTTTATGTTACTTAGTCAGAGATATTAAAATATAATATTAAATGTTCATTCTTTTTAATTTTTGTGTTTGTTTTTTTATCGGAGTCTATTTTAATAATCAATGTCGATCCTTTTACAACATTTTTTTTAAGAGATGTGTTATTTGAACAACAATTTTGGAACAACTTTCTTTTTCCTTTTTTGTTGTAATGTAAAGGCGTAACAAAAAAAAAAATCATTTTTAAGGCAAATATGTTAGCTTAATTTAACGTGATAGTTGTGTGTCATAAATTCATAATCATATGA
Source organism: Trifolium subterraneum (assembly GCA_951799995.1). Lineage (NCBI taxonomy): Eukaryota > Viridiplantae > Streptophyta > Magnoliopsida > Fabales > Fabaceae > Trifolium > Trifolium subterraneum. The sequence continues at coordinate 58,265,625 of OX637463.1, forward strand.
TTCCTTAATATAAGATGTGAAGATGAGTTAGCGTAATTGCACCGCAAAGTTTAATGTCCAACATAATCTGTGTTAGTTATGCGGTTTCTAGTGAACCATGTCTAGTAGTTTGAATTTCGAATAAGAGATAATTAAAGTCTAATTTTTTTAAAAGAAAATGTTAAACAGTATCTTCGAAGCAATGATTAAGCATGTTAAAATAGAAAGTTTATCTTGAAATGCGTACATTCAATATCTCAAAAATATAAAAAATCGACTTTTAAATATTAATTTTATATTTTATTTCCATTTTTAGTATACTTAACAAGTGCTCGGGGTCCTGTTTAAAATGACTTTTTTTTATTGTTCATGAATTAAACAAATTTATTACATAATAACTTCAATTCAATAACTTAGGCTACTCTCAAACTTTGTTCAATACATATAGCCATATAGGTCCTTGTTAATCATTCCATTTTTAGAGAATTAGGCGTGTTGTTTGAAATTTGTTTAGAGATAATTACTACTAAGAAATAAATTCACTTAATGAATCAAACTCAAATTTTTTCAAGCAATTTAACTTTAAATAAAATTTATTAATCAGAACACCTTATTAATCACAAAGCCAGAACAACAAGTGGTTCATCTCTAGTATGAAGTATGATGAATGAACAAAAATGGGTGTGAATTCAAAATCATCATGCACGCGTATTCCGTTTGAGGAAAAATACTGGTACCGAGTTCGTACCCGTATCAGTACTGGATACATATGTGTACCTTAATTTATGTTCATACATATGTATTAGTTTTTTTTTAAATGTCGTACTCCGTACCAGTATCCATATCGAGTACCGGTACTGTACCCGCACCTAGGCAAGGCAGTGTGATAGCTAGCGAAGTCTTCGATTTCATCGAATTTTTAACATTTTACAGAAATGGCTTTTATTGAGAAATAGGTTGTGATAGTGCCACATATGATTTATGAGAGTTATGTGTCTCTTCTCTTGCATGCATTGGAGTTGAGGAACGGTGAAAGTGATGTATTAGCCATATCTGATGATACCATTCATAAAAGACATACTAATCAAATATTGGCTTCTTCTTCTTCACAGATCAGTACTGATTTATTTCACAGATTCAGGAAAGCAACAACACAGGATCTGTTGCATGAATTTGCTGTATGAAATCTACCAAACGTACAAAATATACAAATAGGTATATGTATAAGCGGTGAGGTTTTGGGTCATATGCCTTAAACTATAATAATTTGATCGAATAATATAAGAAGCAGACTCAATAGGATGAAGTGACACAATGTAAACTTGTTATATTAAATGAACTTTTTTTTACCTTAAACTATAATTTGATCTAATTTATAGCACAAAAAATGCCTATTTAAGTGAGAGATGAATGCTGAAATAGATTCAGGTGATAGTTATTTATAAGATTGTTTACAATAGAGAATAGGAAAATATAAAATAGATGAAGCAAATTTAACAATGAAGTAACACAATGTAAAATTGTTATATTAAATGATCTTTTTTACCTTAAACTATAATTTGATCTAATTTATAGCGCAAAAAATGTCTATTTAAGTTTTAAGTGGAAGCTGGGAGCCAGTTTGATAATCTATAAGATTGTTTAAGGTACCAACAAACAGCACCGCTTGCATAATGATTCAGCATCAAATACTCCTACTGCCATCTCTGCCTGTACAAATTAAACTGTTGGATGGATATATTATATTTTTTATATGTATTTATTTTAAAATAAATTTATATTTTAAATGAAATTTTATCTAGTATTCCGAAGTTTAGTTGGATAACGATATTTTGTAGATAAAATTTAATGTCATATCATATTTTTATATTAATTTATTTTAAATAGATTTTATAATGAGTACTGATATCCAATCAAACTCTCAATTAAAGGGGTGTTTGCAATTCAGTTTTGGGTGTCTAATTAAAAAAATCTGATCTGACCCGGTCTAATTTATTGCGATTTAATTTAGATCAATTTTTCGATATCCAAATTGTAATTTTTTTATTAAATATTAATATTATTCAGACACCTTAAAGTAATAGGTTTGCTGTATAAAGTAATATATAACATATTAAATATTACTAATATTTTGGAATGATATCAATTATATTTGAAACATATTAAATAGTAAAAAAAAAGATTAAATTGAACTAATAAGTAGAATTAAAAAATTAAGAACCAACAAAATAAGTACTAAAATATATGTATGTAGTTGGTTCGGTTTGGATCAGTTTTGAAAAATCAATACAAAATTTGTTTCGAACTAGCGGTTTTTACAAAAGACATCCAAATATATGCACAATATTTTGATTTTTTTTGTTGCAATTTTCAGTTTTTAAAAATCAGTTTGTGGTTTTTATTTGAATCAGTTTAAATTTAAACACTCCTACCCAGTTATCTAAAAAATTACCATTTTTAAATATATCTAATAATGTTAAAATCATTTTTTTCTCTTTTAAATATAGAGATTAATTTGTACTCCTATGCACTTTATATATTTAAACTTTTATTCAATATAAAACGTAGGACTATGCAACACTTTATCAACACAAAAAAAAGAAAGTGATATTAGAATGAAATTAAAATAAAAAAGAAGGTTGTATAAAAAATGAAAAGCACAAAGTGATCTGTGTTTTATGTTAAATGCACAGCCAGAATGGATAAAATGAAAAAATAAATAGAAATAACTATGTGTATGAAGCCAAAGAATTGGAGCCAGTGTAGTCGGTAGAATCATCTCATGTGACAACCTATGTTGCCCCGGTACCGTACAATTAAGGTACGAGTACGTCCCTATATTTTTTTTTAAAATATAATTATAAATCAAATAATAGAATTATATTATTAAAATAAATAATTAAACATAAAAAATATCACACCATAATTTAAAAGTAATTCAAATTGTTCAAAAACATCAAAATATGAAATTAAAAAGAAATTAGCTCAAAAAGAGTCAATTGTTTACACCTTCATCATCACTAAAAAGAGCGGCCTCTAGTTTAGGTTTATCGTGAGAAAGACTAGCAATTTCAAAAATATCAATTATATATTAAATAAATCTCATTCATCTCTACGAATATTCCACATTTTTGTTGCTCTTTCATTATAAGTATTATTATTTCTCTTTCTCGAGAGAATACGAAGATTTCTATGAATAAAAAAACTCGATCTTCGATTATCTTTGAATTTAGTCTATTCATTTTTAATGAATGAGTGAATAATTCCAATGACTGTTTTTTTTTATTGTTTTTTAGCGGTAGGTGCTACTTTTATATTATACAAAAATAAAAAACCTAAATATTTATATAAAAAAACAAATTAAAGAAAAAGAAGAAGAAAAAAATAATGTTTTTTCGAATTGGTGTACCACACGCGTACGACAAATGTACCCTCGTGTACCCATTACAAAAAACAAAACAAAAATCTAGGTACGGCGTCGGTGCGTACCGGGGGAGTACCATATGCGTACCGGTACCCGTTACGTACCCGGTACTCTATCTAAAACGGAGTACCCATGCATCATAGGTGACAACCCACTATAAATAAATGCAATTTCCAACCCACTATTTTATCTCAATTTTAATTTTCTTACTTTTAAATCTATGGATTTGTTCCTCCAAATTTTAAAATCATTGACTTGTCGTCAATACATTTTTAAGTTAAATTTTGATGGTGTAAAAAGTGAGATGTTTATGTGACAATTCAGTTGATAATGTGATAGGTGAATTTTTATTCAATAATTAAATTCTATTTCATCAAAATATATATTTATCTATGTCATAAAATAACCAAATTTTATATAAAATGCTATTTTAGGTGAATTCTCACTTAATAGTTCATTTTTATTTCATCAACTTAATTATCACATATAATACTTCACCCTTCAAATCATAAAAAATCAACCTTAAATACGTAGGTTAATAAATTGCTAGATATTCAAAACATGGGTTCAAAAGATTTGTTAGATGATTTATTATTAAATAGAAAAGTATAATTATAAGGCAACTCCACATAATAAAAGTACGAGCAAAATAATGGAAAAGGTACAATCACACGGTTTATGGCAACCAAGTGCACAAAATATAATATTAGATTCCTTATCCATTCACTTAAAGAGGGAATCTCTACTAATATATAACAAATATAATATTAACTATTTTGTCAAAAAAAAAAAAAAAATATTAATCTTTTTATGTTTCTTACATTTTAAATGGATCATTTGGGACAACAACTAGGTGCTAAAGCGAGGCACATTTGGGACGAATGGTATGATGTCAACGGCATGCGCGGAGAGATAATGCAATTCTCACATCAGCAAGAATAGCAGCGGGTGCACTGGACACGTCCCCCGCCCAATTGGTACAAATGCAATGTTGACGCGGGACTTCACAATGAAATCGGTAAAATAAGTACATGATGGTGCATCAAAGACTCGGTGGGTCAGTTTGTATTGGCAAGTACTTCACAGTTACAAGGAAGGTATTCAATCATTGAGGGTGAAGCAATAGCCATGATAGAAGCTACGAAGGAAGTTGAGAGAAGAGGTTTCGTGAATGTCATCTTTGAGACCGATTCGAAGAGCGTAGTGGATGCTACTCATTACCTGTATATCGGTGTCTCAGAATTTAGTTCATTAATTTATAAGATTAAAAATTTGTTGTCTTTATTTTCAAACTTTGAGTATGGATGACAATATGACCCATATCCAATGGACACCCACAAAAATACCCACAATGGGTTGGGTAAAAATCCGCATTTTGGGTATGGGTACGGGTATGGGTAATTACCCGCAAAAATGAACGGGTATGGGTGTGGGTACGGGTACCTTAGTACCCACCCCGCCCCATAACCATATGATATATATATTTATATATTTTATTATATAATATATAATAATATATGTTCATCAATTTTAAAAAATACAACACTATTAAACTATTACACATTTTTAATAAAAATGTTTATTTATAACATAATGCAAACACAATGTGAATATGTCAATAGAGAGACGAACTTTAACATGAAGTTAGTAATGATTTTGTTTATAATTTTCATGATTCAACATTAAATTCTTTGAAATTTTTAATTATTATTAAAATGATATGAAATTTTATAATTGATCGATTTATTTTTAGCAAAAATGCGGATAACGGGTATAGGTACTTAGGTACTCATATGGTATGGGGACGGGTAAAAAGATTGTTACCCACATGAGTACGGGGATGGGTATGGATATTTTTTAAAATCGCGGGTATGGGGATGGGTACTATAGTACCCTACCCATACTCTACCCATTGTCATCCCTAACTTTGAGGCGAAGTTAATAAAGCGACGGGCGAATTTGGTTGTCCATAAGTTTATGTTCTTAAAAAAAATGGATCATTATTCTTTTTTATCCGGGTCTATTTTAATAACCAATGCCGACCCTGTTTAAATGTAGGATACCATAAAAAGTGGTATAATATTTTTTTTAATTCAGTAAGTACAATAGTATGTTAATTACTATGTTAATTTCATTTATAAGGCGTAACCAAAAAACAGTAAATTCATTTTTATTCATTGATGGGATACAAATCTCTTGTCTTCTGAAATAGACTTATAAGAATACCATACTCGAGGTTCCAAGTTCCTCCTACAAAAACCAGTACTATTTGCACAACTTGTCTAAGAAGTGGACAGATTGTGCATCAGTTTGAGCATAAAAATAAGTAATCACAGTAACAACATTATATATCTAAATGATCACAAAGATGAAGGGTGGTTTATGATACCATAATTTCATCCCCCTATAAGTTGCATCTTGTGACTATATATAGTTTTTCATAGAATTGGTCCTTGTTAGACCTATTATAGCCAAATGGTTTTAGATCTCCATCTATGTCATTCTCATTCTTCTGCGTAGAAAGTAGAATTCGGAATCATAAAGAAAGATCAATCTCAACAACACCACCACCAAAGTCCCCTTTGGAAACTCAAAGGAAGTTCCTTCAACATAAAGAAAAGGAGAAAGTTATGCATGAAAGCAAAAAGGTAGGAAAAGCCAAAGACAAAAGTATCAGCCAACCGAATCGACATACCAAACCATCTTCTTCAGGCACAAAGGATAAAAAGCAGCATGGTGTAAAAGAAACTGTAGAGAGAAAGATAATGTTTGCCACATCAAACTCTAGTGGAAAAGACATTGGAGTTTTGAGCTCAAAAGATCCTAGCTCAAGCATATCAAACCAAAGAAATGCTCCATCGAGCGATGAAAGGGAAAAGCGAAATGAAAAGGAAAAGGGTCCAATTTAAAAAGGTATCAAAGATGATATCACAAAGTTATGAATTCAGAATCATCAATTATACCAAAATTTGTGTTATTGTTATTGTCTACATGTCATCAGGTTGCAAAGTGACTTGAGATCTCTCATTCATTCTCCATATTGACTGAGGCATATTCTCTAAGAAAAACCAGTACTATTTGCACAACTTGTCTAAGAAAAAGCATCAGAATTCTATAATCTAGAGCTCAAAGTAAAAATGTGAGGCAATGTCTAAAGTTGAAGTGGACAGATTGTGTATCAGGTTGAGCATAATAAAAACAAGTAATCACAGTAACTAACAACATTATATATCTAAATGATCACAACGATGATGGGTGATCTAAGGATATCACATTAAAACTAAATTACCAAAATTAAGTAAAAGTAGAACTTTTCACTGCACAACTGATCTAAGGCATCAGTCAAAACAACAGATGAAAATATTTTAAAGCAAAGCTGAAATTAATGAAAAACAATATCTCAACCTCGATTATTAATCTTAACAACACGATATGACAAAAACTAACTCATCCTTCAACATAATGATTTCTTTTCTTCTTCAAACCACCTAGGGGAGCTTTGAGCTTGAAAGGCCACAGGAAGTTATTTGCCTCTCTGAAGTGAGGACCAACGCTCAGTATCTCATGAATCAAATCTTCAATGCAGATGATAGTACCGTGCTTCCCAAGCACCTGCCATCGAATATCATGTCAGTCGAAGAACTCAAAAATAGAATCAAAAGTCAGCATAAACATTCAACATCATACATGGGACATCCAAATTCCCATCAGTCAAGAAATCACACATAAGACACAGTCGCACAATCTGGACTGTTGAATCAAAGATCAAACAACTCATGTTTCGACTTTATCCAAAATACAAAGTCAGAATGGAGAGTCGTCTCGTCTATAGGTCTATCAGTTCAGATTGTCGATTACAAGATTTAGGGATTGCTTTGCGGTCGGTGAATCCAAATCATAGACAAACCTGTTCAATGATAGACTTGTCTTGTAGATCAATTCCTTGACACTCTTCAGATTAGGGTACCTGAAATAAAGAAACATATAGTAAGAACCCATCTCGAGTAATAATGAAAACTGATATAATCTGAACACATGATAATTTGACATTTTGTATACCCGTATGTAACATATGGCTCTACCCTGTGGAGCATATTCACAGTGGCTTTGTTAACTTTGAGAAAGACACCATTAAAGATCTGCATTCAAAAGAAACGGAAGAATAAGTCTTCACTGTAATTGAGTATTGGAACTAGAAACTACATTAATCCAAACTTACTTACACATATGACATTAAACCTAATAGCTAGAAACTAAAATTACAGAAACATTAGGCTTGCTTACACATATGTGCATTTTATATCAAAGAAGATTGCAAATGCATTACCATTCCCAAACTGGTTTTTTGTCAAAGGCACTCAAGCAGATTGCAAAAGCTTGAAAAGCGGAGAGAGGATATCGATAATCCATAGTGAATAGGTCCTTCCCAATTTTTCCAAATTGTAGTATAACGGTCTCATCATCTGCATCCGGTATAAGTTGATAAGGTTCTGCAGATATTATGAGCTGAAAATTCTTCACCGAAGCCACCGTGACCCGTCCCTTGAAATTCAAGCACCAACGTTGCAGTTGTACATTCCATCTAGGAGCTTTGCTTTCCAAAATCAATGGTGCACTTTCAACATCAGTGCAAGTTGAGCTAAATTCCAAAGGAGTAGGAGCAGTTCCTCCTTCTCTGACTGAGGACATAGGAATTAAGTGCGTCGTACACTGTATTCGCCTCGGACCAGTTGCAGGAAGAATATTGAGTTGATAAGATACCGTTGCGGTTACGGTAGCAGGAGCAGCCTTTGGAAGTACCTGCTTCTGATGGATCCTTTGCGGAATACAGCTCAATGGAAGTGAAGAATCATGTCGAGGATGACCGTCGAATATCATGAACTTTGTGCCGATAAAATTAGTCCTGTTCATTGCTTACAGATCAAGTAAGCAGGCAAATAAGGTATTAACCATGAAAAGATGTGGATTGAGGACACTAACCTTATCTTTCCAATGTAATGTTTAGAGAAATCAGCAGCAACCAATGATATTAAGAATTCTGTGCATGTTGCTCTTCTAATCTTCTTTGCTGCTAAGAGCAGTTTGCTATTTTCTCCGGAAAGAGCTGCAAATACATTAACACAGTTTCCACAAAGACGGTAATGATAGTGTAAAACAGTTTGCATTGATACTGTATGACAATTGAACTCTACAAATGTTCGATTTTTATATACACCCCCTCACGCCCAGCACTGTTGGGCTTGGGGTGCAGATATAAATGGTGGATGGCCATTAGGAACCTAATAGCATGCGGTGGAGGAGGCTCTGATGCCATCTCGCAACCGATGTGGGACTTCTTAAGAAGAAAAATTCTAACAAAACTTTTACCAAATAGAGAATTTAAGTCATGTCAGCACAACAAACCTTACCAGGGGTCAAACCAAGATATAAACTATAAGTGGAATTATCCCTGTCTCTCTTAATGAAACACTCAATCGGATTGTCCCTTGGAGCAGGCTGAAAAAACATAACAAAAATTAAGTAATCGCACATTTTAGTATCATACAATGTGCTTCAAAGTTTGAAACAAAAATGACATCAAATCAAATAAATAAAGAGAACTAAAAAAATTACCTGTTTCAATGATACAGGGAAAGTGAAGATACCACATTGTTCAAGTGTCTTAACAATACCCTTTGTTATCTCTCTCCACGATCTACAAACTGACGCACAAGCTACAAGTGCTCGACGAGATGGCCACGAGGTTTCACTAGCTTCCACCCGTTGAATTATGTCTAATAGCAACTCATAAGGTAAGTTAGCCCACTGGTCATATGATGATTCTGTCGTTCCTGAGGAACATAGAGGAGCACCTCTTCTATACATTTTGCTAAGTCCCTCTTTCATTTCCTTGAGCTCTCTCATAATGCTCTTGAATGACATTATGATATGTTGTGTGTATATACGTAGCACTAGAAATCTAGCATAAGTTTTATGTTAGAAAAGAGGAAATTAGATATCATGTTTTTTATGAAACCATACAAAGTATAACATATTTGCCTAAGTTCAATGTATTTCTCATATTAACAATGATGGAATGAGAATATATATTGAAGTAAAAAACATGGAAATAAACAGCACATTAGACCGTTAAAAATTTCAAACTTGGCATTTTAGATTTTAAAAATCAAAATCTATATAAAAATCTAGACCGTTAGATATCAAACGACCACTGATGTGTTGACTGCGTGATGAGTACAAATTAGTAAACACAAATGTAAAGGTTAATTGATACAAAGTCCTTAATCTAATACAAACTCATATATTGAGAAACAAAAAAAGAAGTGAAATAAAAGCTCAAAAATTTAGAGAATGATGCCTCAAAGAAGGGAGAGTCCTTCCAAGAATTGTACCTCAAACTCCAAAGGCAATGGTTTGTGAGGTTTATAGGTTACTACAAAAAAGTTTTAAACATTCAAAACAAAGCTTGTGGATTAAAAACTAAAACTAGAAAAATGAGCATCACATCTGCATGCTTTATATATAAGATTGTTGTCTGTTGTTGACTCAATCATGATCAACAATCCAGCAGCGGTCAATGGCACCGCATAAGATCTTCATGATTGTTTCTGAATTTTTGAAGTAAATGCAATTTTCAACCCACTGTTTTATATCGTCAAAAAAAAAAAGCCCACTATTTTATCTAAATTTTAATTTCCTCACTTAAATATATAATTTTCTTACTTAAATCTATAATTTTCTTACTTTTAAATATATGGGTTGACAAAACTATTGATACAATTCTCACCGTAAAAGATGGTTTGAAAGATTTAGGAGACTAAAATTTTAATTTTTTTACCACCCAAATACCTGGTAATATTGTGAAGAAGTAAGATGTCATTCCAGTTCCTAAGGAAACACTAAGGAAACACACATGAATCAGACTCATCATAACGGAGTGGCACTAACACCGCTTTAAAAGCTTCATTAGACTGAGATTTCCAATTCCTAAGGAAACATGTAAAACAGACTTATCAGGATGGAGTGCTTTGACAAATTCAAGAGACTAGGATTTTAGTTTTCTTACCACCCATTTCCCTAATAATCCTGTGCACCTGGTTTTCATTCTAGCTCCTAAAAAACAAATAGATTGGTTAAAAAAAACAAACAAACAATTGAATCACATATTCAGATTCGGGAGACTGGTTTTAATTTCCTTACCACTCATCTCCTTAGTAACATTGTGAATCAACTTCAGATTGGGTAAAATAAAAAAATAAAAAAAAAAAACACAGATGAAATAGACTCAACAGGATGAAGTGACAATGTAAAATTGTTGTGTTAAATGAACTTTCTTGCCTTAAACTATAATTGACCTAATTTATGGTGCAAAAAATGCCTATTTAAGTGAGAGACGAGTGATGAAGTAGATTCAGGTGATAGTTATTTATAGGATTATTTACAAGAGAGAAGAGAAAATAAGAAGCAGATGAAGCAGATTCAAACGGAGGATCAAGTGACACAATGAAGTAGATTCAGTTGATAGTTATTTATAAGATTGTTCACAAGAGAGAAGAGGGTAATAAAGAAAAACAGATGAAGCAGATTCAACAGGAAAAAGTGACACAATATAAGAAGAGATTCAACATGATGGGTGCTGAAGTAGATTAAGGTGATAGTTATTTATAAGATTGTTTGCAAGAGAGAAGAGGAAAATATATAACAGATGAAGCAGATTCAACAATGAAGTGACACAATGTAAAATTGTTATGTTAAATGAACTCTTTTTGCCTTAAACTGTAACTTGATCTAATCTATGGCACAAAAAATGTCTATTTAAGTGAGAGATGGGTGTTGAAGTACATTCAGTGATAGTTATTTATAAGATTGTTTACAAGAGAGAAGAGGAAAATACAGATGAAGCAGATTCAACAATGAAATGACATAATATAAAATTGTTATGTTAAATAAACTTTTTTGCTTTAAATTATAATTTGAACTAATTTATGCCACAATAAAATGGCTATTTAAGTGGGAGCTGGGAGCCACTTTGATAGCTATCTATAACATTGTTTAATGTAGCAACAAACCGCACCGCTTGCATAATGATCTGATCCTCAGCAGCAAATACTCCCACTGCCATCTCTGCTGCACCGTTGGATGGAAAAATTTTTACTATAATTTTACCGTATTGTATAATTGTATTCACTTTGTTTTTTGAAACTAACCGCCATACTAGTATGTTTGTTACGATTGTATATATAGCACGTTCCCCAAATGTTATTTTTGTAGACATTTTTTTTAAGTTAATAACAAAAATTAAAAATAATTTATAAAATACAATAATATTGTCCAGCATCATCTTCTTGTGCAAAAAAAAGCCTTCTGTTAAAAATAAAATAATATTTATATAAGATGTTTTTTTGCTAACATCTTATAAATAAACACATGTTTTAATGTTTTAATGTTTTAATTATAAATCAAAATGGAATGATTATATTTTAATTATCAATCAAGATAGAATAAATGGAATCATAGTTAATTTAATGCACCATAACATGTGCCTTTAGCATTTGCCTTAAAAAAAATCCCATAGCATAGGAAAAATAAAGTGGTTAGTTTTTTTTTTGTCAAGAATAAAGTGGTTAATTAATCTATGCACTAGTGTCATACTAAAAAAAACTACACCACATTTTGAAGATTAGAAAATGAAGTGACAAACTCAACAAACCAATTGATGTAGATCTAATAAAAAAAACCATTAAATGCATTTACTTTTAGCCTTCAATTCAATATTCAATATTCTCAATCTAGTTTCATGTTGTTATTTTCGACATGGAATATGCTTACAACACTCCTAGTTTAATAAAGTAGCATATAGTAAGAACTCATACTGAGTAGTAATGAAGAATGATATAATCTGGACGTTTGATAATTTGAAATTTTGTATAATATATCATATCCCTCTCCATGAGATGATCACATGCAGTTTGGGATTTAATAGTAGATCAATGCAGGAGACAATACAGCACACTTAAGAAGAAGAAGAAGAATGAGAATGACGCGATGGAGATCTAAACCATTTGACTATAATGGGTCTAACAAGGACCAATTCTATGAAAAGCTATAGTTGTAAGGTGCAACTTATCAAACATGGAAATCCTAACTAGTTGGTGTAAGTTAAATTTTGCTTATATATAGAACCAGAGGGAGTAGCGAGCATAGATATACAAAAACAATGGATCATAAGACAATACATAATACCTAACATCTTACACATTGTATTAAATTTTATTCAGAGGTGCATTGCATGATATGATATGTATAGTCACAAAATAAGAATACAAGTTTTTCTATAAACAAACATACAATGCCACACTAAAATGAAGTTACTAATCAACAAATTCAACACCCATCAAGAACAAAACCAATAAACATTGAACCAACTCATTGAGTAACCAACTCATTATTACAGTACCTGTTCATCATATTCCTTAGCATACTGTTTGGCTCTACTCCAAATGAGTTTCCTAGTTTCAGATCTCTTCTTCTTTGCTGATTCAACTTCTTGCTTTTTCACCAAAGCCCATTCTTCGTTCCTTTTCTGCTTCTTCAAAACGGATTCAGGAACAACTGATTTCACTTCCTCTTTCGCCATTCTGAGAGATTCAATGATTGATTTAGAATATAAAATTGAAATGAAATCGCAAAATGATGAACAATTGAAGAGAGAAAAATTGAGATTGAAAAATGAACTAATTCGAATTTAATAATTGAACACCGACATTTATAACCATGACCTGAAAGAAATTGTGGTGCATATCATTATTGAAGCATATATGGTATCTCAGACATTATAACCATGACCTGAAAGAAAAAAATTGCAGGAGTATTTTAATAATACTAAAATATCTTAAAATGAACTACTAATTCAAAATAATAAACTGTTAGCAGCCAACACTCGGTGGGATTTAGTCCCACATCGGATAGATAGGATTCTTGAGAAGAGTTTATAAAGAGGAGGCAATCCTCACCTTAGAAGGCGGTTTTGTAAGAATGAGTTAGGCCTCGATATTCATGACATGGTATCAGAGCCTATTGGGTCTATCGTTGGGCTTCCTACATCGTTCACGCTTCAGGCCCATTGGGCCGGGATGAAGCGTGAGGGGGTGTGTTAGCGGCCAACATTCGGTGGGATTTAGTCCCACATCGGATAGATATGATTCTTGAGAAGAGTTTATAAAGAGGAGGCAATCCTCACCTTACAAGCCGGTTTTGTAAGGATGAGTTAGGCCTCGATATTCATGACATAAACAATGTATAGGCTATAATGATAATCACATTGAGTATAATAAAAAGTACAAGCAGAGGCATAAATAGAGAACTATAATAATGCTAAGGTTTTCAACAATTCTCTCGGAAAATAATCAATATCAATTTTATGCTCTGCAGAGATTTCAGCACAATTTTTAAAAATAAAAATAAAAAATTCAATATGAGGATGTCCTTAGTACCTAATTTGTCAGATCTTGTGTCCTCTTTAACTTCATCATTATTCAACAATTCTGAAACTCTTGAACAATTTGGCTTGGTTTGTCCGTGCCATTACTGCAAACGCCTATTTTTCATTTGCTTGAATCCAATCATTGTACATGAATTTCCAAATAATAAGACTATTTTACAATATTCACATACATTGTCATTCCACAAATTGACACAGATACATAGTGAAGACCTGAATGTTATATAGTTGTAAGAAACAATACCTGAGTTGACAGCACTGACATTGCATCACTATACACCACAAAGAAACTAAAGCATAGTGACCTACATAAGATGAAAAGTAAACAAGGAAATCAAAACTTAGTGAAATTCAATCAAAAATCAAATAATTCATGCATGAGACTCTATCTACAATTGAAGTTATCTCATAACATTCTGAAATTGAAATCCCTAATCTAAACAAATTAATTATAACATAATCTAAATGCCATAATATAGCCTAAGAGAAACAGAGAAATCAATCAAAAACTCGTTGAATTTTCACTAAAACCATTTGGAACATCAGGTACCTAAATGAAAAGTGTATTATTTTCTTGAAAAATATTCCTAAAGTTGAAAAATAAAATTTCATACCTCTTGAGCTACAGCTTGTAAAACAACAAAGTATAAGTACTGCAGATAAAGTTATATGGTCCTTAAATAAGAGAAAGGACGATTTAGTTAGAAAAATCGGACCAGACTAGCTGCAGCACTAGTCTTCCCATGCTCCTTGTTTTTGAAAACCCAATTTCCTGAAACTGCTTGAAGAATCTGATGTATCAGTCATCAATTTATCCTGCAACACAATAATGCAAAGGAATGAGAAATAGAAGAAACAAAAGAGATCAGTAACCAAAAATCTTAACAAATACACCATAAAAGTTTGGAATATGAGGTTCAATGTACCTGACCAAAGCCATCATTTACAAATGCATTGACAAATGTAGCTGCAAGGTTATGTCTAGGTGAATCAACATTTTCTCCAGCACATGTGTGGCCATCAAGCAAGTGTTCCTAGAAAAACCAATCAGAAACACGACATTAAAGGCTTAGTTTGTTTCGCTATTCATGCATCAAATCACAGTCACAGGCATTCACAGTCACAGGCATTTTACACACAAGCAATCTTCATGCATCAAATCATGTGAGTAGTCTCGTCCAAATGCAACAAAATGAGTTCAAACTTACCCCAATTAACATCATAGATGCAGTTGATTCGTTATGAGATGATTCCATATGTTTGTAAGTAAAACACATAGCCACATGAAGTTTCCCCAGCTGACATGTTATAAATAAGTGAATCTTTCAACAAAGTTAACCACAGATCAAGAAACTAAATCATAAGGTTTTTAAAACTAACCTGCACATAAATTGTAGGCCAATTAAAAATTATGTTTCTTACTATAAGTTCTCAAATCCTAATTAGCTCAAACTACAAAATAACTTCTCATTCAAATTATAATCCAAAATCAAATTAACTCAAGTTCAGTGAATGTGAATGTTTGAACCTGAAGCTTGAAGGTTGAACGAAGCTTGAGAACCTGAAGCAGACGATGAAGTTCAGCGAATGTGAGAAGAAGAAGAAGAAGAACGAACACAGATTTAGGGTTCAGAGTAAATGATTTGGAAGATTCAATCGGGAATGAGTATGAAATCGATCGACAAAGAGTGTGAAGATTGAATTTGAGTGTCAAATCGAGAGAGAACGAGTGAAAGCATTTTTTGGTAAGTTAATAATTAAATAAATTAAAATTAAATAAAAAAGGTAAAAATCAACTTCTAGTGATGGTTATTATACGACTGTAGGTAAAACTATTCTCTACTTTGAAAAATGACCGTGGGTATAGGTCAGCCTCCATTATTGCTACAGTGTTTTCTAAGTTGGAATTTAATGGAAACTCTATGCAATGCATTGCAATGGAGTCTTCCAAATGAACAAATATTATACTTCAAATGTTTTGCAATGGTCTAAAATTATCTTTATCGAAACATTAGCATAGGTAGTGACAGAATAGATGGGTGAGCGTAATTGCACCGAATGATCCACTGTCCAACATAATCTTCTGTGTTAGTCATGTTTCTTGTGAACGAAGTTTAAAGTCTAACAAAAAAATATTTTTAATCATGAAGTAAACTCAAAAAATTTCAAACGATTTAATTTAGACTATTCACGAACTTTGTTCATCACAATTATATAGATATGTTAATCATTCGGTTTTTAGAGAACAAGGTAGAGTAGTTTGAAGTTTGTTCTGGATGGATGTAGTTACTAATTACTAATTAATTATAGTCTACCAAGAAATAAATTCACTCATGAATCAAACTCAAATTTTTTCAAGCAACAATCATAAACAACATTACAATTTATATTCTCTAATATTCTTGGTGGAAGATCCATTATTATTCTAATGTATGTGTGCACATGTGTTTGTTTTTTCATTGTTGGGATACAAATCTTTTGTCTTCTGAAATAGACTTATAAGAATACCATACTTGAGGTTCCAAGTTCCTCCTATGGACCATATTACCAGTACAAAAACAAGTAATATTTGCACAACTTGTCTAAGAAGTGGACAGATTGTGCATTAGGTTGAGCATAAAAACAAGTAATCACGGTAACAACATTATATATCTAAATCTTCACAAAGATGAAGTGTGGTTTAAGATACCATAATTTCAATCCCCCTCCCTAGTATAAAGCAAATGAAAGAGATAAGCGCAAAACTCTAAACCATTTATAGAATCTTACAATGTTGATTACAAGCATTTATAGAATCTATGCCTACAATCTAACTAACTAGGGTAGTTACAATGATAACAAACTTTAACTAACTCAAGTTCACAGCTGTTACTTGCAGAGCAAGTAACTGTCAAAGTAGCTTCTAATTACTATCATGTCAAAGGAATTCGCTGCCTGTCAACTTGACACTCTTGTAGATCAACTCCTTGACACTCTTCATATTAGGGTACCTGAAATAAAGTAGCATATAGTAAGAACCCATCTCGAGTAATGATGAAAACTGATATAATCTGGACACTTGATAATTTCACATTTTCTTTACCCGTATGTAACATATGGCTCTACCCTGTGGAGCAGTGGCTTTGTTAACTTTGAGAAAGACACCATTAAAGATCTGCATTCAAAAGAAACGGAAGAATAAGTCTTCACTGTAATTGAGTATTGGAACTAGAAACTACATTAATCCAAACTTACTTGCACATATGACATTAAACATAATAGCTAGAAACTAAAATTACAGAAACATTGGCTTGCTTACACGTATGTGCATTTTATATCAAAGAAGATTGCAAATGGATTACCATTCACAAACTGGTTTTTTGTCAAAGGCACTCAAGCAGATTGCAAAGGCTTGAAAAGCGGAGAGAGGATATCGATAATCCATAGTGAATAGGTCCTTCCCAATTTTTCCAAATTGTAGTATAACAGTCTCATCATTTGCATCTGGTATAAGTTGATAAGGTTCTGCAGATATTATGAGCTGAAAATTCTTCACTGAAGCCACCGTGACCCGTCCCTTGAAATTCAAGCACCAACATTGCAGTTGTACATTCCATCTAGGAGCTTTGTTTTCCAAAATCAATGGTTCACTTTCAACACCAGTGCAAGTTGAGCTAAATTCCAAAGGAATAGGAGCAATTCCTCCTTCCCTAACTGAGGACATAGGAATTAAGTGCATTGTACACTGTATTCGCCTCGGACCATTTGCAGAAAGAAATCAAGAATATTGAGTTGATAAGACACCGTTGCGGTTACGGTATCAGGAGCAGCCTTTGGCAGTACATGCTTCTGATTGATCCTTTGCGGAAATATACAACTCAATGGAAGTGAAGAATCATGTGGAGGATGACCGTCGAATATCATGAACTTGGCGGCGATAAAATTAGTCCTGTTCATTGCTTACAGATCAATTATGCAGTCAAATAAGGCATTAACCATGAAAAGATGCGGATTGAGGACACTAACCTTATCTTTCCAATGTAAGTCTTAGAGAAATCATGAGCAACCAATGATATTAAAAATTCTGTACACGTTGCTCTTCTAATATTCTTTGCTGCTAAGAGCAGTTTGCTATTTTCTCCGGAAAGAGCTGCAAATACAATAACACAGTTTCCACAAAGACGGTAACTTAGTGACCAACTTCGTAGATAGAAGAATTTGCTGATAGTGTATGACAATTAAACTCTACAAATGTTCATTTTTATATACACCCCCTCGGGCCCAGCACTGTTGGGCTTGGGGTGGGATATAAATGGTGGATGGCCCAATTAGGAACCTAATAGCATGCGGTGGAGGAGGCTCTGATGCCATCTCGCAACCTATGTGGGACTTCTTAAGAAGAAAAATTCTAACAAAATTTTTACCAAATAGAGAATTTAGTGAGCACAACAAATCTTACCAGGGTTCAAACCAAGATATAAACTATAAGTGGAATTATCCCTGTCTCTCTTAATGAAACACTCAATCGGATTGTCCCTTGGAGCAGGCTGAAAAAACATAATAAAAGATAAAGTAATCGCACATTTTAGTATCATACAATGTGCTTCAAAGTTTGAAACAAAAATGACATCAAATCAAATACATAAAGAGAACTAAAAAATTACCTGTTTCAATGATACAGGGAAAGTGAACATACCACAATGTTCAAGTGTCTTAACAATACCCTTTGTTATCTCTCTCCACGATCTACAAACTGACGCACAAGCTACAAGTGCTCGACGAGATGGCCACGAGGTTTCACTAGCTTCCACCCTTTGAATTATGTCTAATAGCAACTCATAAGGTAAGTTAGCCCACTGGCCATATGATGATGATTCTGTGGTTGGTGAGGAACATAGAGGAGCACCTCTTCTATACATTTTGCTAAGTCCCTCTTTCATTTCCTTGAGCTCTCTCATAATGCTCTTGAATGACATTATGATATGTTGTGTGTATATACGTAGCACTAGAAATCTAGCATAAGTATTATGTTAGAAAAGAGGAAATTAGATATCATGTTTTTTATGAAACCATACAAAGTATAACATATTTGCCTAAGTTCAATGTATTTATCATTCAAAACAAAGCTTGTGGTTTGTGAGGTTTATAGGTTACTACAACAAAGTTTTAAACATTCAAAACAAAGCTTGCGGATTAAAAACTAAAACTAGAAAAATGAACATCACATATTCATGCTTTATGTTTTTTGTTTATCAAATTATCAAGCAAAGCATCCCTTCTTTACAAACCAGAACACATGGACAAAACAAACCTTAATTTGGTCTTTTGTAACAACACAAAGTGTCAAACTGCAAAACTTAGTTTGGTCAATAATTTGTGGCACAAAGATTGGTTGCATATAGGATTTAAGATTGTTGTCTGTTGACTCAATCATTACCAACAATCCAGCAGCGGTCAATGGCACCGCATAAGATCTTCATGATTGTTTCTGAATTTTTGAAATAAATGCAATTTTCAACCCACTATTTTATCTTAATTTTAATGTTCTCACTTAAATATATAATTTTCTTACTTTTAAATTTATGGGTTGGCAAAATTATTGATAAAGTTCTCATCGTAAAAGATGATTTGAAAGATGTAGGAGACTAAAATTTTAATTTCCTTACCACCCATGTACCTGATAATATTGTGAAGAAGTAAGTTATCATTCCAGCTCCTAAGGAAATACACATGAAGCAGATTCATTATAACAGAGTGGCATTAACACCGCTTTGAAAGCTTCATTAGACTGGGATTACCAATTCCTAAGGAAACACATAAAGCACACTCTCATTCCCTTAATAACAATGTGAATCAATAAAAAAATTGGATAAAATAAATAAAATTTAAAAAAAAAACTGATGAAACAGACTCAACAGGATGAAGTGGCAATGTAAAATTGTTATGTTAAATGAACTTGTTTGCCTTAAACTATAATTTGACCTAATTTATGGCACAAAAGTGTCTATTTAAGTGAGAGATGGGTGATGAAGTATACGCAGGTGATGGTTATTTATAAGATTGTTCACAGGAGAGAAGATGAAAATAAAAAAAATAAGAAAATAAAAACTAAATAAAAAATAAAAAAACACATGAAGCAGATTCAACCGGATGAAGTGACACAATACAAGAAGCAGATTCAACGGGATGAAGTGACACAATGTAAAATTCTTATGTTAAATGAACTTTTTTGCCTTAAACTATAATTTAACCTAATTTAGGCACAAAAAATGCCTATTTAAGTGAGAGATGGATGATGAAGTAGATTCAGGTGATAGTTATTTGTAAGATTGTTTACAAGAGAGAAGGGAAAAATATAAAACAGATGAAGCAGATTCAACAATGAAGTGACACAATGTAAAATTGTTATATTAAATGAACTTTTTCTGCCTTAAACTATAATTTGATCTAATTTATGACACAAAAAATGTCTATTTAAGTAAGAGATGGATGCTGAAGTAGATTCAGGTGATAGTTATTTATAAGATTGTTTATAATAGAGAAGAGGAAAACACAAATGAAGCAGATTGAACAATGAAATGACACAATGTAAACTTGTTATGTTAAATGAACTTTTTACCTTAAACTATAATTTGATCTGAATTATGCCACAAAAAATGGCTATTTAAGTGGAAGCTGGGAGCCACTTTGATAGTTATCCATAAGATAGTTTAATGTACCAACAAACGGCACCGCTTGCATAATGATTCAGCATCAAATACTCCTACTGCCATCACTGCTGCACCGTTGGATGGAAAAAGTTTTATCGTGTGCTTTGATTTTCATTAGCGCACATATATTGTTTTTTTATTTGTTCAAAGGTTACTATATTTTTACTGTATTATTGTATTCACTTTGCTTTTGGTGTTGGTTGGGGCTGGCTGTGCATTACTCAACAGATTTCCAGATTTATCTTAAATAATATTTTATATATTAATATTAACAATTAATAAAAAAATACAATAATTTAATCTAATATAATATAGGGCCCTTTTGTTTGAGATTTTTTTCAAAAAAATCTATTTTTTTTTTAAAAAAAAATCACTTTTTTATTTTAATGTTGTTTGTTTCAGATTTTTTCAAAAATCATTTTAGTAAAAAAATCTATTTTTCCTTCAAAATGAAAAGCTATTTTCAATAGCTTTCTTCAAAATCTATTTTTTTGAAAACCATTTTCTAAACAAATTGATTTTTATGATTGTAAACAAACGGAAAATAGCTTTAGATTTTCTTCAAAATCTCTACAAAAAAATCTCTAGATTTTTTTGAAAAAAATCAAAAAAATCTATTTTTTTTACAGCTTAAACAAACAGGCCCATAATCGATTACTATCAAAATTACATACGAGTCCTTTTTAGTTTTAACCACATTCCAAGTTTTATATCCTCATTCTACTTTCGCTATATATATATATATATAAAAGATAAAATGGGGATTAAGTATGGTCCTACGCAGGGGAGATGGCCGCTGCGTTTGAGCGGTGACGAAGGTGGTGCCGGGGTTGAATGATGCAACCCTAGCTGAAGCTCAGGGACTCTTCGAAGCCTTAAAATGGATCAAGTCGCAGCAACTCTCGAAGATTGTGATTGAACTGGACGCTGAGGTGGTGGTTCCTGCTATCCAGAATAGAGTCTTTCCCATATCTCACTGGGGTAGGCTGGTGAGGTTATGCGCGAAGGAATTTGACAAAGACGACCAACTATCAATTAGTTGGGTTAGTAGAAATGGAAATAGGGCAGCTCACGAATTAGCAAGGTGGGCCTTTCATGAGCCCAACATGTATTGGTCTGCAAATTTCTTTGTTATTGACATCAGGCTGCAAAGTGGCTTGAGGCATACTATTCTCTAAGAAAAACTTCTTTAAGAAAAGCATCAGAAACCATATATCAGGTTGAGCATAAAAACAAGTAATCAAAACACGAAAATCTTTGCAGGCAAGGCATGAGTCAGAACAACAGATGAAAATCTTTTCAAAGCAAAACTGAAATTAAGGAAAAACAACCTCGATGATTAATCTTAACAACACAATATGACAAAAACTAATTCATCCTTCTAATGAGTTCATTGATCTTATCTTCCCTGTTGCCAGCATCACCACCTTCAACATAATGATTTCTTTTCTTCTTCAAACCACCTAGGGGAGCTTTGAGCTTGAAAGGCCACAGGAAGTTATTTGCCTCACTGAAAGTGAGGACCAATGCTCAGTATCTCATGAATCAAATCTTCGATGCAGATGATACCGTGCTTCCCAAGAACCTACTATCGAATATCATGTCAGTAGCTCTTAAAGAACTTTTAAAGAACGTAGTTTTGGGTCAGTAGCTCTTCATAAGTTCCGCACGTTAGTGCGAGTGTGATTATTATTATTATTAGTAATCTTTTGAGACCGGCACAATTAAAACCAAACCCAACCTAATGGCCATTACAATATGCAATACAAGTAATCACAGTAACGGTAACAGCATTATATCTAAACGATCACAACGATGACAGGTGGGGTTTAAGACACCATAATTTCAATCCCCCTATAAAGAAAATTACCAACAGATGAAAATCTCAACCTCAGTGATTAATCTTAACAACACGATATGACAAAAGCTAATTCATCCTTCTAATGAGTTCATTGATCTTATCTTCCCTGTTGCCAGCATCACCACCTTCAACATAATGATTTATTTTCTTCTTCAAACCACCTAGGGGAGCTTTGAGCTTGAAAGGCCACAGGAAGTTATTTGCCTCTCTGAAGTGAGGACCAACGCTCAGTATCTCATGAATCAAATCATATGATACCGTGCTTCCCAAGAACCTGCCATCGAATATCATGTTAGTCGAAGAACAGAAAAATAGAATCAAAAGATACCGTGCTTCCCAAGAACCTGCCATAGAATATGAGGACCAACAGTCAGTATCTCATGAATCAAATCTTCGATGCAGATGATACCGTGCTTCCCAATTACCTGCTATCGAATATCATGTCAGTCCAAGAACAGAAAAATAGAATCAAAAGTCAGCATAAACATTCAACATCCTACATGGGACATCCAAATTCCCATCAGTCAAGAAATCAAACATAATAAGACACAGTCGCACAATCTGGACTGTTGAATCAGTTCAAATTGTCGACTACAAGATTTAGGGATTGCGGTCGGTGAATCCAAATCATAGACAAACCTGTTCAATGATAGAGTTGTCTGTCATAGGAATTGAACACACCGACATTTTACATTTCATTAACTTGCTACATTATAATATATAAGACGAATTCTTAAAGAGAAGATTGTGGTGCATATCATTATTGAAGCATATATGGTACCTCAGACATTTATAACCATGGCCTGAAAGAAATTGAAAGGTTATAATAAAATAGCTTGGGAAACAAGTAATCAAAAAATTTAGTTGTATAGTGAATTTGCATTTATATTTACATAGACAAGAGGCTCAATATCCCATATAAAGAAGAATCTGTTGAAATATAATCCTGAGAGAAAATTCAACACAATATATTATCCATCTAAAATACCAAAACATAAAGGAGAATTTGCTGATATACAATCCTATGATACTAATTTCTAAAGTACTGTTGAAGTATGATGTGTATACAATAACAGACAAAAAAAATAGTATTACCTTTAAGTAGAATGCGATTGAAACAACCAAGAGACTCAAAGTCATTCCAGATGAAGAAACCTGCAATAGGAGATTTTGATTAATCTCTTTCTAATCTCTAAACAAATAGTAAGTTTGTAATTAAACATGATAAAAAAAGTTTAGACTCACAATAAGTAGAAGCCGGCAACTGGATTTGTCTGCTAACCACAAAGTTAAAGTGGTAGCAAGAACCTAGATGACAAGTAAATACTTTTCAGGTTATGGTTTGAGAATAATTGACAGAAAAAAAAATAGGAACTTTAATAAGTTTAGTTTCATATCAGTTGAACCTGAACAGCGCCAACTCCAAATGTAGCTGCTTCACTCGAACTAATTCCTGTTTAATATGTAATGAAATTATGAGATATGTGATTTTCTTTAAAAAATAGCTTCTAGTATAAGTTGGAATTTGCTTAGGAATGTAAATTGTTTCCGAAGCTCTCTCATTTAGTTTTTGCATAAACATTTGTAAGCTTGTAAAAGGACTTTTCTGGAAGTGAAGAGTCTTAAAATGATCTTAATTGAGAAATAGTACATAACTTGTGAATATTTATAAGAAATCAGTACAACATACCGGCATTTTGGAAGATAGTACTGGAATAAAAAAGAACACCGTTAATCCCAGAAAACTGTTGCAAAACAAGAAATCCAATTCCAATCTACAGAATATATGACTCAGAGTTAGTATAAGCTGATTATTCTCTGACTGTCGATGTTAATTTGTTATGCAGATAATGCTTATAGAAAAACAAGTTACCAAGGAAGCCAATATCTTCTTTGCTTGAGTTCTGCAAATCAAATAGTAGTTCTTCTGTTTGTCGATGCAACCGCAGTCTGAATGAAATGACTCTCATCGATATAAATTTAGACATCTTGAAACTATATGAAGGACATGCGAAACTAAATGAATGTTAATAATTATCAAGCACCAACATTGCAGTTGTTCATGCCATCTAGGAGTTTCGTTTTCCAAAATCAGTGGTTCTCTTTCAAAATCAGTGCAAGTTGAGCTAAATTCCAAAGGAGTAGGAGCAGTTCCTCCTTCTCCGACTGAGGACATAGGAATTAAGTGCATTGTACAATGTATTCGCCTCGGACCATTTGCAAGAAGAATATTGAGTTGATAAGATACCGTTGCGGTTGCGGTTGCAGGAGCAGCCTTTGGAAGTACCTGCTTCTGATGGATCCTTTGCTGCAACATACAGCTCAATGGAAGTGAAGAATCATGTGGAGGATGACCGTCGAAGATCAAGAACTTGGTGCCGATAAAATTAGTCATGTTCATTGCTTACAGATCAAGTAAGCAGTCAAATAAGGCATTAACCATGAAAAGATATGGATTGAGGACACTAACCTTATCTTTCCAATGTAAGTATTTTTAGTTTTAGAGAAATCAACAGCAACCAATGATATTAAAAATTCTGTGCATGTTGCTCTTCTACTCTCTTTTGCTGCTAAGAGTAGTTTGCTATTTTCTCCGGAAAGAGCTGCAAATACAATAACACATGTACATTTTATGTCAAAGAAGACTGCAAATGCATTATCATTCACAAACTGGTTTTGTGTCAAAGGCACTCAAGCATATTGCAAAGGCTTGAAAAGCGGAGAGAGGATATCGATAATCCATAGTGAATTAGTCCTTCCAAATTTTTCCAAAGGAGTAGGAGCAGTTCCTCCTTCTCTGACTAACGACATTAGAATTAAGTGCATTGTACAATGTATTCGCCTCGGACCATTTGCACGAAGAATATTTACCAATTCCTAAGGAAACAGATAAAGAAACTCATCAAGATGAAGTGCTTTACAAATTCAGGAGACTGAGATTTTAGTTTTCTTACCGTCCATTTCCCTAATAATATGTGAGTGAGTCGGTTGTCATTCCAGCACCTAAGAAAACAAATAGATTGCATTAAAAGAAGAAAAAAAAAACAAATGAAACATACTCAACATGATGGAGTGGCACTAACACTGTTTTGACAAATTCAGGAGACTGTGATTTTAATTTCCTTGTCACTCATCTCTCTAATAATATTGTGAGTCAGTTGGTTGTCATTCCATATCTTAAGAAAAAAGATGAAGTAGACTCAATAAGATGGAGTGACACTAACACTAATTTGAATGAGATTGAGATTTTAATTTCTTTATCACCTATCTCTCTAATAATAATATTGTGAATCAGTTGGTTGTTATTCCAGCTCCTAAAAAAACAGATGAAGTAGACAAAACTGGATTAAGTGTTTGACAGATTCTGGAGATTGTGATTTTACCACTCATCACCCTAATAATATTGTGAATAAGTTGATTTTCATTTCAGCTCTGAGAAAACAGATGAAGCAATTTTTTTTTGTTATAAGAGAGAAGAGAAAATAAAAAACAGAAGAAGCAGATTCAACAGGATAAAGTGACACAATATAAAATTGTTATGTTAAATTAATTTTTTGCCTTAACTATAATTTAAACTAATTCATGGCACAAAAATTGCCTATTTAAATGGAAGCCACTTTGATAGGTTTTTTTTTTTTGTATTTTTGAAGCAAGCCACTTTTTTTTTGTTTCACTGAAACAAGCCACTTTGATAGTTACCTATTTAAATGTGACTTAATCATAAACTAATAATCCAACGGGGCCCGCACCGCATCAGAGTTGGTATTTGAAAGTTGAAACAAACCGCACCGCATAAATTGATCATCATAATGTGTGAAGCAATTAACACATGACCTTGCTATACACTTTACTCCCTCGATCTCAAAATAATTGACCCAGTTGACCACTGACATATTTGTCAATATACAACTTTAATTGTTAATATTTTAAATTATATATTTAGAAAATATTCATCGAGACAAATCAAACAACACCTCGTATGCTAATATTTGCATATATATATTAGTAGAAAAATATAGTCAAAGTACTCAAAGTCAAAAATAGGTCACTTATTTTGGGACGGAGGGAGTATCTATCTATCCCCACCACTTGGAGTTCCAGTGTTCGAGTGTTGGTAAAGAGAAAATTACTATAACGTAATACTAACAATTAACGTTTATAAAAAAAGGGTGAAGACTCATTTTGGTCCCTCACAAATTTCTGACGGGACAATTTAGTCCATGACAAAAATAAAACTCAAATTAGTTCCTAACAGTTTTATACTTGGGGCAAACTAGTCTCCAATTTGTTATAGCTAAGGGATTAATTTGTCTCCGATATGAAAATGTCAGGGACTAATTTAGATTTTATTTTTGTCAGAGACTAAATTGTTCTGTCAGAAATTTGTCATGGACCAAAATGGGTCATCACTCTAAAAAAAATTAAACAAATAATAGATAATCACTTGAATAAGAGATAATTAAAGTCGAACAAAAAAATATTTTTACTCATGAATTAAACTCAAAAAGTTTTAAATTAAATAATTTATCCTTAACCAAATTTATTAATCACTTGAATTTAATAATTTAGACTACTGTTCAATACAATTATATATGTATGTGTTTTTTTTTTTGTTACATTTATATATGTATGTGTTAATCATCTGGTTTTTAAAGAACGATGCTACTTACTAGTTACTAATTATAGTCTACTAAGAAATAAATTCACTCATGAATCAAACTCAAACTTTTTTAAGCAATTTAATTTTAAATACAACTTATTACTGTAATCACTTAAGTTGAATCACTTATATAAGTTTGTTGAATATAATTATACAGCTCATTTTTATTTATGATCAGGAACTATGCCCCAACACAAACATATTATTCATTCATCCTCATTTATTTGGTGTCTATATATGTTGTGAATTACCTTGTTTCTTAGAAAGATAGATGGTATGGTTCAATCAATCATGACATTCTAATTTTTTCTTTCTCTTTCAATTTACTACTATGAATTTTCTGTCATCAGCAACCAAATATTTGGATATCCACTGTGCATCACTGTCGTTGTTGGACCATCGAGGGATAAGCCTCACCGTTTGAATAGACGTATTGAATATTAAAAAATCACATAAGTGACTTTAACGCTATATTTTTGTACACCCAAAATTTTAAGGCACTGAGTATATGAGACTTAACTCACCCTTGATAGATTTCAACATTTTCCCTAAAGTGTGAGTGTCTCCATATCCATGATCCATCACCACTCACTTATTGCCCTCCCAACATCTTTCAAAGACCATCTAGGCCTTCTCTCATTCAATTCCTGTCAAAACTCAAGAAAACACCTCTAAAAAGTGGTATAGTATTTTTTTTTTAATTCAGTAAGTACAATATGTAGTATGTTACTATGTTAATTTCATTTATAAGGCGTAACCAAAAAACAATAAATTCATTTTTGTTCATTGTTGGGATACAAATCTCTTGTCTTCTGAAATAGACTTAGAATACCATTCTTGAGGTTCAAGTTACGGACAATAATAACCTAACATCATCAACTAATGTCAAAGAAACCCTCCCCTAATAATATCATTTTTCATTCTTGAGGTACAAGTCAAAGACTCAAAGGTACCTTCTTTTTTCCCAAAAGTCCTCCTGTCCTAAACATAATCTTAACCAGGACAAAAACCAGTACTATTTGCCCAACTTATATAAGAAAAAGCATCAGAATTCTATAATCTATAGCTCCAAGGAAAAATAAGAGGCAATGTCTAAAGTTGAAGTGGACATTTTGTGTATCAGGTTGAGAATAATAAAAACAAGTAATCACAGTAACAACATTATAAATCTAAATGACCGCAACGATGAAGGGTGATCTAAGGACATCACATTAAAACTAAATTACTAAAATTAAGTAAAAGTAGAACTTTTCACTGCACAACTGATCTAAGGCATCAGTCAAAACACAGATGAAAATGATTTCGTTTTAGAACACCTGAATCAATGTCTCGCCGTCCGAAATACACCTCATCAAAAATCAACTGCTCAATCGGACACAAAAGTTCCTATTCAAAGACCATCTAGGCCTTCTCTCATTCATTTCCTGTCAAAACTCAAGAATTGAACCTCTAAATCAATCGCCGCCTCATCCAACTCACTCAAAACCGTCTTCCCTGTCAATATCATCTAACCATGTCAACTCTCATGCAGCATCTCAG
The DNA here is from genome assembly GCA_951799995.1 of Trifolium subterraneum. Taxonomy (NCBI): domain Eukaryota; kingdom Viridiplantae; phylum Streptophyta; class Magnoliopsida; order Fabales; family Fabaceae; genus Trifolium; species Trifolium subterraneum. Next base: position 58,294,278 of record OX637463.1, read on the forward strand.
GTTCATGTTGCCTCAACTCAAGCCACCAAGTATAATATAAATACTTTTTTAATGTACAATGTCATTTTTATTTGGAATTGTTCATACATAACTATATGCTATATATACTTTGCAACTGTCTCTCTATTCTCTAATATGATTCATGCTTAGGGAAATTAACAATCTTCTTACATATATAACATTAATCCTAATAGCTAGAAACTAGAATTACAGAAACATTGGCTTGCTTACACATATGTACATTTTATATCAAAGAAGATTGCAAATGCATTATCATTCACAAATTGGTTTTTTGTCAAAGGCACTCAAGCAGATTGCAAAGGCTTGAAAAGCGGAGAGAGGATATCGATAATCCATAGTGAATAAGTCCCTCCCAATTTTTCCAAATTGTAGTATAACAGTCTCATCATCTGCATCCGGTATAAGTTGATAAGGTTCTGCAGATATTATGAGCTGAAAAATCTTCACCGAAGCCACCGTGACCCGTCCCTTGAAATTCAAGCTCCAACATTGCATTGTACAATGCATTCGCCTCGGACCATTTGCACGAAGAGTATTTACCAATTCCTAAGGAAATAGATAAAGCAAACTCATCATGATAAAGTGCCTTACAAATTCAAGAGACTGAGATTTTAGTTTTCTTACCACCCATTTCCCTAATAATATTGTGAGTCAGTTGGTTGTCATTCCACTCCTAAGAAAACAAACAAATTGCATCAAAAAACAAAAACAAACAAATAGAATGAAGTGACACTGCTTTGACAAATTCAGAAGAATGTGATATTAATTTCCTTACCACTCATCTCCCTACTAATATTGTGAGGGTTGGTTGTCATTTCAGCTCCTAAGAAAACATATGAAGTAGACTCAACAGGATGGAGTGACACTAACACTACTTTGATAGATTCAAGAGATTGAGATTCTAATTTCCTTACCACTTATCTCCCCAATAATATTGTGAATCAGTTAGGTGTCATTCCAACTCCTAAGGAAACAGATGAAGCAGGTTTCTTTTGTTACAAGAGAAAAGAGAAAATAAAAAATAGATGAAGCAGATTCAACAGGATGAAGTGACACAATATATAATTGTTATGTTGAATTAATTAATTTTTTGCCTTAAAATTTGACCTAATTTATGGCACAAAATTTGCCTATTTAAATGGGAGCCACTTTGATAGGTTTTTTTTTTTGAAGCAAGCCACTTTGATAGTTATCTATATAAGATTGTTTAATGTGACTGAAGCATAAACCAACAATCCAACGGGGCCCGCACCGCATCAGATTTGGTATTTGAAACAAACCGCACCGCATAAATTATTATGTGAAGCACACACGTGACCATGCTATATATCTATCTATCTATCCCACCACTTCATTATTGCTACAGTATTTTCTAAGTTGGAATTTAATGGAAACTCTATGCAATGCATTGCAATAGTCTTCAAAATGAACAAATATTATTATTTTAAATACTTTGCAAAAGAGAAATGTTATTTAAACATCAAAAGGGGACATCTCAACAACATCAAGGGGAGTCACGTGTATATAATCGGGGAGTTCTTCAACACATTTGGTTAACTGACATTAACCAAATTTGATCTCCAACTCCTCAACTATTTGTTTACGAGAAATTTTATATGACACACATTTTGATTGTTTGCGGATGATAAAGTTAAAACAAAGTTAAAAGTTCAAGTTTGAAAGATTTTATGCCTACAACATCAAGGGGGAGTCACGTGTATATAACCGGTGAGTTCTTCAACAAATTTGGTTAATGGGGCATTAACCAAATGTGTTGAAGAACTCCCCAGTTATATACACGTGACTCCCCTTGATGTTGTAGAGATGTCCCTTTTTTTATGTTTAAATAACATTTCTCTGGCAAAATTATCTTTTATCGAAACATTTGCACATGTCGTGAAAGAGTAGATGGATTAGCGTAATTGCACCGAATGATATGTTAGTCATGTAGAGAGAAGGATGTTTAAAGTCTAACAAACTAATATTTTTATTCATGAATTAAACTCAAAAAATTTCAAACAATTTATCCATAAATAAATTTATTAAAAACTTGAATTCAATAATTGAGACTTTGTTCAATACAATTATATAGATACGTTAATCATTTGATTTTTGGTGAACAAGGTAGAGTAGTTTAAAGTTTGTTCCAGATGTAGTTACTAATTACTAATAATCTACCAAGAAATAAATCCACTCATGAAACAAACTCAAAAAAATTTCAAGCAATTTAACTCTAAATAAAATTTATTAATCAGTTGAGTTGAGTTATTTATTGAAATTTGTTGAATACAATTAGAGTTGAATTATTTATTTAACATTTAAGGATAGTTTGTCTCTTATACTTTTAACAATTTATTACTCACTAATTTTATAAAATTAGTCATAATTTTTCTTTCCCACACAAAATTACAATTTATATTCACTAATATTCTTGGTTGAAGATCCATTATTATTCTAATGTATGTGTTCACATGTGTTTGTTTTTTCATTGTTGGGATAGAAATCTCGTCTTCTAAAATAGACTTATAATACCATACTTGAGGTTCCAAGTTCCTAAGATCATTAACTAATATCAAAGAAACTTTCCTCTAATATCATTTTTCATTGTTGTTGAGTTGCGGGATTGCAGCCTAAAGAAGTTTTATTTCTTTAGTAAAATCTATTACAGGCAAAGGTGTTGAACTTTTGACAATGTAATTCGTCCATGAATTAGAGTGAAGATAAACATCCGCAAAAGAGTCATAAAAAAGTTGTTGTAAGGTTGAAGAGGAAGCATTGGTGGTGTTGAAAAACAAATAGAACCTTCCTTTTTTATCCCAAAAGTCCTCCTATCCTATCCTATCCTAACCAGTACTATTTGCAAAACTTCTCTAAGAAAAAGCATCAGAATTCTATAATCTAGAGCTCAAAGTAAGAATGAGAGGCAATGTCTAAAATTGAAGTGGGCAGATTGTGTATCAGGGATTCAGGTCGAGCATAAAAACAAGTAATCACAGCAACAGCATTATATCTCAACGATCACAACTAAACTAGGACGGGTGGAGTTTAAGACACCATAATTTCCATCTGCCTATAAAGAAAATTACCAAATATATATCTAAGGACATCACATGAATTAGAGTAAGCATTAAAACTAAATTACCAAAATTAGTGATAAATAAGTAAAAGTAGAACTTTTCACCGCACTGCAGGTAAGGCATCAGTCAAAACAACAGATGAAAATCTTGCAAAACTGAAATTAAGGAAAAACAATATCTCAACCTCGATGATTAATCTTAACAACACAATATGACAAAAACTAATTCATCCTTCTAATGAGTTCGTTGATCTTATCTTCCCTGTTGCCAGCATCACCACCTTCAACATAATGATTTCTTTTCTTCTTCAAACCACCTAGGGGAGCTTTGAGCTTGAAAGGCCACAGGAAGTTATTTGCCTCTCTGAAGTGAGGACCAACAGTCAGTATCTCATGAATCAAATCCTCGATGCAAATAATACCGTGCTTCCCAAGAACCTGCCATCGAATATCATGTCAGTCGATGAACAGAAAAATAGAATCAAAAGTCAGCATAAACATTCAACATCCTACATGGGACATCCAAATTCCCATCAGTCAAGAAATCACACATAAGACACAGTCGCACAATCTGGACTGTTGAATCAAAGATCAAACAACTCATGTTCCGACTTTATCAAATTGGGTTCAAAATACAAAGTTAGAATGGAGGGTCATCTCATCTATAGGTCTATCAGTTAAAATTGTCGATTACAAGATTTAGTGATTGCAGTGAATCCAAATCACAGACAAACCTGTTCAATGATAGAGTTGTCTGTCAAAGGAATTCTCTGCCTGTCAACTTTGCCGTAACCCCTCTTGTAGATGATTTCCTTGACACTCTTCAGATTAGGGTACCTGCAATAAAGTAGCATATAGTAAGAACCCATACTGAGTAATAATAAGGAAGAATGATATTAATCTGGACACTTGATAATTTGAAATTTTGTATACCCGTATGTAACATATGGTTCTACCCTGTGGAGCATATTCACAGTGGCTTTGTTGACTTTGAGAAAGACACCATTAAAGATCTGCGGTCAAAAGAAACGGAAGAATAAGTCTACACCGTAGCTGAGTCTTTGAAACAGTATTTGAGAAAATATAGGAGAGCCGGAAGTCAAACAAAAAAGAGATAACTAAAGTAAATTTTTTGGTGAAAGAAAGGAAGAAAATAATTTATCAGGTGAATCCTCAAAAATTGTTGTCTAACGTATCATATTCCTCCATTTGAGGATCACATTCACGTGCACTTTGAGAATGACACGGATGGATATCGAAATCTTTTGGCTATAATGAGTCTAACAAGGACCAATTTTATGAAAAGCTATAGTTGTATGGTGCAACTTATCAAACATGAAAATCCTAACTAGTATCAAATAGTGAGTATAGATTTATAAAATCAATAAATCATAAGTCAATACATAATAATTCAATATCTTGTGAAATTAACAAAAACAACTTAAAACTCCCTTGTAATAAATAAAAGAAAGATTATAGATAAAAGATTCATTTTGAAGAGGAAAGAGTTTTAGGCTTATCTAATGTTATAAACAATAATATAGTCTTGGATACACTTAGCAATTAGAGGAAACCATAGTTCAACAAACTCCACATATATTCATTTAATAATAAGTGCTTATAAGATCATTAGGACAACTCATTGAATAAACATTTAATCAGAGGTGCATTGCATGATATGATATCTACTCACTTGTATACAGTCACAAAATAAGTATACAAGTTTTTCCATAAACAAACATGCAATTCCACACTAAAATGGTACACAAACAACCCTTGACAAATTTATCAATCCAAAATGAATTTACTAATCAAAAAATTCAACACCCAACAAGAACAAAACCAATTAAAAACAATTTGATAACTACCTGTCTCAAACGCAAAAGCTGCAAAATCTTCCTTGATTTTGGGTCCATAGCATTGATACTGAAATCACAAAAATCCTATTAATAAAAAACAAATAACCCACATAGAAAACAAATACCAATACTATAAAATAAAAAATAATTTACCCTCTGATCCTGATAATGAACAAAAGCTTAGCTTCAGGATCAACATAAAATCCACCCTTGAGTTTAGCTTCACGCTTCAACCTAATCAACTCCTTTTGCTGATAAACACAAATTACATTAAATTAATTGATAATTATACAAATTAAAAATGTAACTGAATTAAATTAACAAAAAATTAAGAAAAGTATTAAAGTACCTGTTCATCATATTCCTTAGCGTACTGTTTGGCTCTACTCCAAATGAGTTTCCTAGTTTCAGATCTCTTCTTCTTAGCTGATTCAGCTTCTTGCTTTTTCACCAAAGCCCATTCTTCGTTCCTTTTCTGCTTCTTCAAAACGGATTCAGGAACCACTGATTTCACTTCCTCTTTCGACATTCTAAGAGATTCAATGAATGATTTAGAATATGAAATCGCAAATTGATGAAAAATTGAAGAGAGAAGAGATTGAAAAATGTTACCTGCTGCTGCCGCGCAATAGAAGGTGATGACGGAGAAGAAATGTTGCTAGGGTTTTGTGCTCTATGCCCTAAACAAAACAAAATGAATGGGCTTTATTTATGGATTCATATGTATGGGTTGGGCTATTCATACCAAAAATTCATGTGGGCTTTGTTTTTGTACAAAACAATAAAATATTTTTTTCTAGGTTAAATAAAAATTAGATTAACTTTTATGCGGTGACGGTGGAAAATGTTTTTACACGTTCAATTAAGATGTGTAACGGAATATTCATTTTTTCTAAGTTAGTTTTTAAAATAGGCTTAATTAGTCTAATGGTCCCATAAAAACATTTTAGGTTTCATAATAGTCCCTTCAAGAAAAAAAAGTCTGAATTGGTCATATTCATTTGTCACATTAGTCCCTTCTGTTAATTTATCAACCACAAATATATTAGTTGTACCAACATTAAAGGTGGTCAACCATATACCACTATATTTTTTAATCTTAACCATTAGATCTTTTTGAAAGAAAAACAACCATTAGATTTTGCATGTCCACCAGATCTAAGAGTGCATCGTCACAAACAAATTTTTGTTTCATCTTCTTCCTCCATTTCTTCATCTTCTTCCTCCATCCTCCATTCCTTCATCATTTTTTTTCATAATTTCATCATTTAAACGCAAAAGTTCAAAACAAATTCAAAAATAAATAAATTCCAAAATTGCAAAACTCTTAACTTTTATCAAAATTTCAAATCGCCAAACAAAAACTCTAAATCCTAAATGTCAAATCCCCAACAAATCCAACCTTGGATTTCATCTTTACTTTCCAAATTTAATCTCATCAAACCCAACAAAAACTCTTAACTATTATTGATGATGGTGATGGGGTATGAGTGGTTGTGGTGGTTAGGTCAAAGAGACAAAAAATGGAATTGAAGAGACAAATTGAGGAAGATGATGATGAAAAATTGAGGAAGAAGGTGATTTTTTTTGGCTTTATTTAAAGGTTCATTAAAAGTTTGAGTTTATTTTTTATGATATTAATGAAAAAGATGAAGTTTTTGTTTTGTTTTTTTCTACAATTTCTGAGTCCCAATAGAGATGAAGATGATGAATAGTGGTATTTGTTCATCATTTAACGTTTTTTTGCCAAAAACTAACGGAATGGACCAAAATGACTAACGGATATGTCTTTAAGGGATCAATCCAGATCTTTTTTTCTCTTTAAGGGACCATTGTGAAACCTAAAATATCTTTAAGGGACCATTGAACTAACTAAGCCTTTAAAATATTTATATATGACATATTCACTTTAAAAATTTGATTTAGTTGTAAACGCAACATGTGGATGTCTGTTTTTAATATTCGAACAGAATATCTAAATAATCAAATTCAGCATATTCAAACTCCTCTCTAACTACCAAGCTGCATTTTACTAATCACAAAACTATGAGAGTTGACAGTCCTTTAACCCCTATAGGGGCTACTATTGTGTGCACACAAATAAGTTGATCCTTACTAACGTTACAATAAACTGGTGAACTTGTCATTTTGGTCAAATTTCCGTTCAAATTATCCACTTGGCTAATAAGTTCGCATATGTGCATAACTTAAGAGGGTGTAACCAATCGTTAGTTGGTTCAGTGGTGATTGGCGCTGAACTTGGTAGGGAGGACCACGGTTCGATCCCCCGCAACTGCGATCGGGAGGGGGCTGGAACCACTTGATGTCAGAACTGACCCCCGAACCAGATTAAACTGGTGGTGAAAACAAAAAAAAAATAAAAAAAATAAGAGGGTGTAACATAAAAGTATTTTTATGGAATTAAATCAAAATTTGATAGAAAGTACGAACTTATGCTAACATCAATAACATAATAGACCAACTTAAAACTTTTTAAACATACAAACTAGCTACCATCTCGCACCAACTATTGTGGCTCGAACTCCAAGTCTTTATCATCTGGTAAAGGTAGCTAATGACCCGCAAGTGTAACTCATGTTTAAATTATTATTTTTAAAAAGAAATATTTATGTGAATGCATCCCGGTCCACATATGGATGACATGAGTACCAACGAAGGCACCACGTGTGAGCTGGACTGGACCTTTTCGTGACAAGTCCCGCTAGTGTCATCTTCAGTGTCGTTGGAGTAAATTATTACCTAAAGTATTTTCCGATGTAAAGCACCCACCAGTAGGTGTCGATTGTGACAACAAACACCGGAATCACCATCTCCGATGAATCTATGGGAGAGAGAGCTCGTCAATGAAAGTGTCAATGTTATGATTGGAAAAAATGATTTACTCCACTTTAAGGATAAAAAAGCTCCAAAGATAAAGATAAGAAGAAAAGTTCAATTTCTCATTTTTCAGGCAATACAAAATTATATAAGAATTTTCATAATGAAATTGGTAACTAAATAATAACAAAAATGTTAACAAACTTATTTTAAAATATATAAATCACTACTTCATTCAGTTTTAGAATTGACACTGCGTTGTGCCTCTAGCATCATAACAATTACATACATCCCACGATAGAAAAAAGAGTCAAATTTTAATTTGAAACTAAGATATGTATATGATATGATGCAAGAAGCAGAAGTCAATGACTATGCCTCCGACCCATGTAAGTGACTCCTTTAATATATATATATATATATGTACGTACTTGACACAAATCTGGAGCAACTTATTAACAAAAGTGGCTGGTAATTTCACTTACTCTTCCAATTATAGTTATAGTTATACAATTGGTTCACTAGTTTAATATTTTCCACTTTTATTGTTATGCTATTCTACAGAATTAGTTGTTTTGTGGTTATGAATGATTAAATTAAATTAAACTTGGTATATGGTTCAATGGTTGGACTAATAATTTGAGTGCAGGTGGACAAAGAGTAGATGGCATTTTTGAATGAGCTAAGAAGAAGATTAAATGTGAGAGACTGTGTTAAGATTGATTTTATAAGAATCAGTTATGTTAAATCTAAAATTTAAAATTTTAAGAGTGGGTTTCCCTTCATAATTTAGTTGAGTAGTAGCTAATTAGAAGAAGATTGTCACTAATGAATCATACTGAATACACAAAGTCATGATATGACATGAGTGGAATTTGGTGGAAATACTTTGTCGAAGATAAGGTTATTTTTTAGGGTGGTGGATCCCATCTCATAACTCATAAGGATAGAAGAGATGATTCAACCCGTAAATCATACGTACATAATAAAGAAATTAAATTTTAGTGACTTTATTGTTGGAGTAGAAGAGTTCAAAACTGTATAAATATGGAGGTTGAAGTGTACGATCTCTAATCCAAGTATAATTAATACTAACAATACTAGTTGTTTCAAAAAACAATTATATGAATTATATTTGTAAACAAAAATAAATAAAACTATATAGATCCAAGGTTATCGTAAAATGTTTTCCACATGTGTGGGTACGTGTGATATTTCTTCTTCTAAAATTATTGTTCATTTTAAAACTACATGAACTAAAGCATAAAAATATTCAATTTTTCCTATCATATCAAGAAAGTAGAGTTGAGTGAGGTGACATACCGAAAAATATAGTTGTGATTGATTGATAACGTAAAATAATTTTACATTGTCAGTACATATGAAGTCCGGATACGTGACACGATACCGATACGATACTGATACGGCGACACAATTTTTTTTTCAAAATCTCCGATACGATACTGCCGCGATACGTTATTTAAAAATTAAATTTAAAATTAAATATATAAATGCACAATATATAAACATAACAAAAATCAATAATTATAATAAATTAACATTCAAATTACTCAAACTGAGCAAACAAATGACGATTACATAAGTTAAGTAAGTATTACCCAAAAAGGACATAACTAGTACTATAAAAAAAACATCATAATATCTTAAGTTATATAAGTAAGTACTACTCAAAAATAACATAACTAGTACAATAAAAAAACATTATAAGTACCGCACACAAAACATCATCCGCTAACATTCATTATTTAAAAAGAAACACAGATTGTATCAGTTTGATGTACTCCAATTTTATCATCATAGAAAATTAATTGTCCGTTACTTCTCTGATACGCGTATCGGAGAAGTATCATACACTTATCGGTAATATTTTTTTAAAAAAATAAGATTAATTGTCTGATACTCTCCGATACAAGTATCGGTATCGAACACGTATCAGACATGATACTTTGCTATTTTTGGAGTATCGGGGCTTCATAGGTCAGTACATATTCATTTTTCTCTTAAAAATATTAGAACAAATCCTTATTAATTTTTTTATTATTTGATACTTCATTTTTATTTTATTTTTGATAATGATACCTCAATTTTCAGTTCACTCAAGAAAATTATGTTAATATTAAAATAAGAATAATTAATAATTTTTAGGACAATTTAAATACTATCTTAAATGACAAATAGCACAAGTAAAACTTTATATGCAAAATTAATATTAAATATCCACTAATTCATATCTGATTGGATGAATTTATTTCAAAAAAATAATGTCTGTCAATATATTTTTGTTCATAAATGTATAAATATTTTATTCGTTATTATTCATTAAATAAGTAAATGAACAAAGAAATACGGAGTAGACTACATGAAAATTTTGCTAAAAGTTTTTTAAAGGTTAAAAACCATAAATTAGGCACATTGTTTTCTATATCTGTGGGCTACATGAACTAAAGCATAGGAATATTCAATCAATAAACTATCACACAGACTTAATCGAGTCGGGATCCTCTCCATTTTCACTTCTTTCCATTTCCTCCATTACTATATAGTTTTGAAAATATAAATGTGAAAGTGTGACATTAAGTAGGTCCAAATGTCTTTTATACACCCAAAAACATCTAAAAACTTTGGTAATAGAAGAAATGGAAAGAAGTGGAAATGGAGAGGATCTCAACTCGACTTAATGGGAGAAGAGGATCAATGTTACTATTTTGGATGGGACCCATTTCATCCATGATCCATCCATTATATTATGCATGAAAATATCATCATCATAGGATAAGACCAAATAAAAGAGAAAATAGTAGTACAACCCATCAAAAAACATATAAAATTAATAAGAAGGCTAAGAACAATACAAAGTGGATTGTGATCTATCCATTTAGAAATTGCATTGTGATGTGTGACTGTTTAACTTCATAAAAAAAAATAGGCAACAAAAATGGGTTCTCTTATGGCAGGATGGGGTTCTTCCTCCATTGATCCAAAATCAGGTACCGTATAATAACATTATACTATACACATATGCTTTGTGCTTGCTTAATTAAGCATTTTATGTTGTGGAGTAACTAATTATATTAAAAACTAGTTTTTTCTGATGAGGGGAAATTTTCCATATTGTTTCAGCCACACTTAAAAGGAACCAGTCACTCACTAAAGATGAAATTGATGCTTATTGGAAATCAAAGAAGAAAATAGAGGAAGAACACCTTAGAGCCATTTCCAATCTTTCAGAGACTATTCAGGTTTAGATATTGAAACCTCTACTTGCCACCATTTAGTTCTCTACTCTTTTCAATATTTTTTAATTTTTCCCCTTTTTCTTTTGTGTTTGTGTAATTGTCACTACTAAATTAAGTATTAAATAAGGCTATAGTCCTATAAAATTAATGTATAGATGATGCAACCTGAACAGGGTAGCAAACACAATGATCCTGAAAAGAAGCTTCAGAGGTCAATGACTGTGCCTGTGACCCATGTAAGGGACTCCTTTAATATGAAAGTACTTGACACAAATTTGGAGCAACTTATCAACAAAAATGGCTGGTAAAAAATAATTTTCTCTTTCAATTATAGTTATATATGATTGATTCAGTAGTTTAATATTTGTTATACTTTTATTGTTGTTTTAGAGGAAGTAGTCCTATGGTTATGAATCATATATTTTGATTATAATAAATCTGGTATAAGTTGAATGCAGGTGGACCAAGAGTAGCTGGGCATTTCTGAATGAGCCTCCATTGATGGAAGCTGCATCAAATAAGTATGCAGCTCAGTTTCATGTTGCTAACTTGGGATCGTCAAAATTGAATCCTGAAGATGAAATTAGTGCTTGATCATATAAATCTAACTAAACACTAAATCATGTATATATTAATTGATTAATCAAGCAGTTAATCAGTATTTATGTCCACTTCAACATAATATGTCTAGTGTTGAAACAATAGCGGTGTCTGTTTTTGGAGTCTCGTGTTGTTATGTAAGAAGCTTAATGTATGTTAATCAATGTGTGTTTCCTGCTTTGTTTGAAGAATGTAATGGAAATATCGAAACAGTGTGTTCATTTCATAGAGAGCTTTTATCGTAACATTTAACAGTTTCTTGATTCGAACACTAAAAACTAATAACCACTAACTTACTGACATTCGTCTATAAAAAAACATTTACCTATAAAAAAGAAATGCCATCATAAAAAAATTGAACGTTCTGATAACAGCAAAGATGTTAGCCAAGTGAAGCATAAAAGGAAGTTATAAGAAATGGAGAACACATCCACTCCACAAAAGCAATAAAACCTTACATTGCAGGCTATTCATTTGGGATGTATTAGCGAGTTGCACAATTTCCTGCTGAAGGTTGCAATGTTGATCATAAATTTGTATGCTCTAAATCAAATTGACGACCGAATAAACTCCTGGTTAGTTATTTTCCGGATTGAGGTTCTTCTCAATGAGAATCATATTCAAGTTGTTGGCTGCTTCATCTAATCCAAGGCCCGTAAAAGCATCCATAATTCTTTTACAAGCAAGCGTGTCAAAATCTGGGGTTGTCGCTTGTTTCCATTGATCAATAACTTCACCTGCTTCTTTTGCATGATCAAGAATAAGATATGCAGATATGATGCAGATATAATTCCTGCTAATCATTTTCTGTTTAGTCCTTCTCAATGAATTCCATATCATATCAAGTTTATCCTTATTTCCCAACCCACCATAAAGAATGATCAATAAGTCATATGTTATCCATTGACTTTGCGTGATCTTTTTCTCAGTCTCGACGAGTGAGTTGGAACTTGCTCTATCAAGATGACCAGCGGTAAAATATACATTGGCCAGGTTCAAGTATCTAATCCAACTTTCATCAGAATCAGCACTATTGCGCATTTCTTCAAGAATCCTTCTAACTTCATCAATATCGAGAGAAGCAGCACATGAACTTATCCATAGATTAAAAGTAAAGATATCAGGGGTAACCTTTTGTTGTTTGAGGTCTTCGATAACCAATGGGACCTTTTCGACCTGCCCGACTGACATGTAAAGAGTCATCATTTCATTGTAAGTAAGGGCGTCAAAGGGGAGGTTTGAATCTTTTATCCTTTCATATAGTTCCTCAGCCTTTTCAGTCATTTTTGCTCCTGCATAACAATGGAGGAGGGCTGTGTAAGTCTCGCATGTCTTTGCGGAAAGTGGTAAAGCCTCAAAGTAGCGCTCTGCAGCATCAATGCCGAAAACCTTGTTCATCAAATCAATGCGGTCTGCATAATCAGAGTCTGATAACTTGTATTCTTCATGACTGACCATCCATTCCGATATCTGCAATCAACAATGTTAAAAAATTGTGAAGCCCTATATCCAACAGAAAATGAGAGCCACGTTCATAATAAAAAAACTTTCCAAGTCCAATGCTTATCACTAGAAAAGACTGCAACATTATTCAGCAACCATCAAATGCATTTGACTTTGATACCGGTTTATGGAGCAAAACTAATTACAATGAATCAGAAAAACATTCAGGAATAGAGGCCCTTAGCCCCTTACTAGGATTCAACAGAGGCCCTTACTATGACACTGAACAACACTGGATGACCCTTTATTATTCCAACAATTTTAGGCATTACAGAGCTAAGTAAAATATTAATTTTTGGACCTTACAAAAGTCTATTAATTTGGTAGTCACCTTGCAATCTTCCTTCTTCTAAACCTTACAAAACTATTAATAATCATCGGCGAAGATTCAGTAACAGTCTTGATTTGTTAATAAAAAGAATAAGAACATCATCTTAAAAGCAAAAAGATCCAACAACTTATATAATCTGCTACTACTTCATGCCTTATAAAGATATTCTCTTCTTTTTTTTTACACACTCGATCTAAACATTTTCCAGAAGTTATCGCTAATTCACAGTCAGAGAACTATAATACCCAAAAATAAACTTCAGAACTCAAAAAAACTGCCATCTAATGAAAGCCTGTTTGGATAAAGAACTTAAATAAACACTTACCATATAAGCTATTTCTGTAACTAAGATCAAATAAAGTCTAACAATTTTCATATAAGTTATAATTTGTATTCATAAGCTATCCTAAAGAGCTAATTGAAATAAGCTGAAAATAATGTCATAAGTTGTTTCCATATGCTCTCTCAGAGTCTCAGACAATCTCACAAGTACCACTACCTATGGTGCTGTTTGAATAAGCGCCTTACTTTACAGCTTATAGTTATAGCATAAGCTCCTATTATGATAAACTCTTATGTATAAGCTATTTCTAAAACAAAAATAAAATAAAAGTCAAACTACTTGTATAATCTATAAGCTGTTTTCATCAGACATCCTCAATAAATTATGGAAATAAGCTAAAAACAGTTTATGAACATGTTCATAAGCTCTCTCAAACAATGTCACAAGTGATTATGCCAGTAAATAAGTCAATCCAAACACACTTTCTATAAGCTATTCTAAAGAGCCAATTGCAATAAGCTGTAAACATGTGATAAGTTGTTTACATAAGCTCAAGCGCTCTGGGACAGTCTCACAATTACTTATTATATCAATATATAAACAAACTCAAATAAGTGAATCCAAACATACATGAAGAGAAAGGAAAGAAAGAAAACCTCTAAAGCGTGTTTATAACGCTGAGAATCTCTAAGTTCTTTAGAAATATCACGAAGTTGAGAAACAGGAATAGAATTTCCTTGAAGAACCCATTTCTGAAGAACATTAGTAGCACTTCGTTTGGGGAGTCTCAATCTCAAGATTCTACTTCTTAGATCATCATCATCATTACCCTCTGAAGAGTTCGGAGTTTCTTCTACATAATCACTGCTTACAGCATCTGAAGAAAAAAATCTTGCTGAGCGATGATGGTGATAACCGTTATTGATTAAACCACTGTTTCTGCATCAACATGGTTAATTGAACTTTGGTGAATTCTCAGAGCTATGAATCTGATTGGTTATTAGGAAAATTGAAGAATGAACTTTGCATTACCTTCGTTTGATGAGAGAGAGAAATAGAGAACGGTAAGACATTGACGGCGTTTGTTGTAATTTGCTCCGTTTGATTTGGTTTTGACGGAGGAATTCGGTCGGAGATGAGAGATTGCTTTGTTTCAGAGACAGTGTAGCGTGAATGGAAATGTTTTTTTTTTTGTCAACTCAAAACGAAATGGATGTGGGCCTGTTATGGATTTCGCTCGGCCCAGTAATAATTGGCTAATTTGTATAGAAGTGGACTAGTATGTATGTTCCAAATAGTAATAACTATACACACACTCTATCTCTAACGTACTACTCTCTCTAAAATCAAACATTTATACATTAATTCATATGAATTTTTTTATAGAGAAAATGACAAAATCATTATAAACGCATACACAAGTGAGAAAGTCGGAGTTAAATCTCAGTCATAATGTTCGGTCTAATAATTTCAACATTTTTATCGGTTGATGTATTGTGGACAATTTATATGAACTGTTGATTTGAGATTGATCAACTTACATTGCAACTTCATTAAATCATTGTCACAATTGATTTTATATTGACCGACCAATATTAATAAATATGTCATCTTTTTATCGCATGAGATTCAAATCCTCGCAATATCATCATTATATAATCATTATATAGTTGAGATGAATGTAATTGTTAAGACTAGGTAAATTGCACATATTAGAATTTATTTTAACTTTAAATACTAAATTTAAAATTTAATTTGAGTTTTCTCTTCACAATTGCAATTGCTTAATAGTTTTTTTTATCAAGCAATTGCTTAATAGTAGTTAATAGTTACAGAAATGTAATTATGTTAAAACATTTGAGAGAGTTTTATCGTTTATGATCTTATCTGACTTGAAAAACTAATCTCTTTACTAACTATATCTAGTTATTATTAAATAATAAAAACTCTCAATCGGTCATGTTAGGTATTCTAATATAGTAGCATAAATTATTTAATAATGCAAAAAAAAAGAAATGTTTAAAGAGTTAAGACTTAAGATACCAAGTTCCAAAATTATTTTCTTAACATTCTTCTTTTAAATATGCTGCAAATACAGCGTTTTATTTTAGTCTCTAAGGGTGCGTTTGATTTGCAAAACAGTAGGTACTGGACAGGACAGAACAGTACAGTACAGGACAAAACAAGATAATACAGGACAGGACAAAACTGCATTGGAGAGAGTTAGAGAGATAATATTTTTTATATTCGAAAATAAAATAAGTATTTTCGTATTTTTTATAGTTGTACTGTGGACAAAAAGTTGTACTGTGGTTCAGTAGAGGACAAAAATTCTTGTTTTTGTCCTGTCCCTTACTGCCTATTTGTCCAGTCCCATAAACAGTTTCTGAATCAAACAGGGGACAGTAAAAATTGTCCTGTCCAGTCCCCTGTTTTTTAGCAGATCAAACGCACCCTAAGTTTTTTCTGTTGTTACATTGGATCCTTATAAATTTTAAAATTGTTACTACCTAATCATTGATGTCATATGTGTCATAATATAGTCATAACATGTGGCGCCACATGGAACAATAAAATATATGTAAAGACGAATATCAACATGAGTGAAATGTCAAATATTCCCCTAAAATTTCAAAAATCGTCAAACACTCCCATGAAATTTGGAAATAGGCAAACACCCCCCTAAAATTGTAAAATGTCAATTAATTTGCCTGCTGCGTTGTTTACTCAGTCTGTTTTCAGTCTTCAAAAGCACATTGTTTGAGCATTCGATCTCATTGCAATCAGGTGAATAACAAGGAATCAAAACAGCAAAACTAGCATCAACAAAATCATCCTCATTATCATTGTTTTCAAAATCAGAACCAAGAGGTTCTAACCACCCAATAGACAAATCCGAGTCATCAGATTCAGAACCAGACAAGAAACACTAGTCACCAACATCATACTATTTATCAATTCTTGTCTCATCCATATTTTCCTCATTAAAATAAATAGAGTAAATGGAGCAGATGACTATTTGATTGATGTTTTACTATTTCAAGGGGATATTTGTCTATTTCCAAATTTCATGGGGATATTTGACGAATTTTAAAATTTCGGGGTATACCGGAATCCAAAAAACCACTATCAAATTTAAACCTTAAATTTAAATTTATATATAATAATAATAATAATAATCTATACTATATATAAAGAGGATAAATGAGTTTTGGGTGGCTTTTTTATAATGACAAGATTACCCTTCACTAATAGATAAAGATGATACATGAGTTTCCAAGATTGTCCTTAACTTCTACTTAAAATAACACAATAGTAACTGCACAATTTACTTTCTCCACTAACTACCTCTCTTTTTAGGCGCATAATGAAGGCAATGCATTTTTTCACAATAATTTCAAAACACACAAAAAAAAAAAGACTAACCTGTTATTGAAAACCCCAAATTACCCTGCCCTCCCCAAAAAGGGGAATATACTCACCTACGACGCGCTACTACAGGCAACACAGAACGTTACAGTGTGTCCTTCCTTTCTTCCACTCGCCAGCATCACCATTTCCTTCTTCCTCGATTCCATTACATCACAGAGAGATTGTTTCAGATTGATTAACGAATATTCGAAATCAAAATCGGAAATGGGAACATTAGGCAGAGCTATATACAGCGTTGGATTTTGGATTCGTGAAACCGGTCAAGCCATTGATCGCCTCGGTTCTCGTCTCCAGGGAAATTACTACTTTCAAGAACAGCGTCAGTCACTATTCCTCTTCTTAGATCCATTTTCTCTTTCCGTAATTACCCTTCCTCTATGTCTTAGATCAATTCTCTATTCTCTTTCTTCAAATGTAGCGTAATAATTTAATTTTTTTTAGGTTTTCATTATTGTTCCACTTATTTATTATTAGTACTTGTGTTCTATGTATTGAGAGCTTAGTGGATTAATTGGCAATAAGAAATATGATAGTATGGTTGTGGGAAAATGGTGGAAAGAAATGGGAACTAGTTGTAGGATATTTATGGATAATTTGTTTTTAGCATATAGTGGATTACAAGTGAAACAAACTATGAAGCACGGACACAGACACTGGATATACACAGACACCGACATATCGACACTGATAATAATTTGAGAAAGTGACATGATTCAATGTAATTATAAGCATTAGCGTTGTATCGGTGTCGACGCGTGTCCGGCACTTGGACACGATTAATCTGAGGAGTGTTTGTGCTTCATAGGGAAAAACATTCTGAGATTCTGGAGATTGAATATATATAATTATATTAGGCTGTGGTGTAGGAGAAACTTCTTGTGAAAATAACTGAGAGGCCTTGTTTTGTATAATGCTAAATCATTGTGTTTTATTTGGTCAAATGCTGAGCTTCAATTTTTATGATAGAATATTATGGCGTTGTTTGATCCATGTCACCGACCTCATATAGTGGGATATAGCTTGGTTGTTGGTTTTTGTTGAGCTTCTGGTCTTTATGTTACATGTTTGAGAAGATTTATGGTTGGAATCTTGCATAGTGAAACAATGATGCACACATATGATATGAGTATAAAATAAAACTGCAATATGAAATTACTATTCTTCAAAAACATAGGATAGATTTGTAATATATGCTTGAAAACATTATAGAGCATAATAAAATAAATTGCAATTAAAAAAATTCAAACGAGAAATATGCATCTTAGATATTAAGAAAGTTGATTGTATATTAAATTTGTTGACAATCGGTTTTGATTTTACTATTTTATCCTTCAAGAAAGAGAATGGGTTAATGTTTTCTTTAGAGTATGTATTACATATTGTAGAAAAAGATGCACTATAATTAGGGGTATGTTGGTAAAGAAATAATTAATGTCCTTGAAAATTTGAAAGGGGTCTTATATTTAAAGACAAAGGTAGTACTTTTTAAAATAGTCTGTTGTTCCAATTGGATGTAGAAAAATAAGCAGCGATCTTTTAATGCCACAAATATGTTAGAACTTGAAGATGAAATAAGTCATGCTTTGATATGCACTTAGGTGTACACTCCAAATGTTGTCTTGACATTTGACACTTGGGCAGAAAATAGAAGATGAAAAGTGTAGTCATTCTTGCATCACAGAAATTAAAGAGAGTTTGATGTTTAAATGAAATGTCCAAGTCACATTAAAACATCTTAGTTTGTATCCTAATGTAACTCAACTATGTTGAAATTACACATACTTCTCAATCTTATTCTCATAGACATGCAGTGCTTAAATTTGTTGGGAATGTTTTGGGTTTACTTTGAAATAATGTTGATTGATGCGATTAGAATCTGATTTTGGCATAGCAATAGTAATGTATGGATTTGTTTGTGCATTATCTTGCTAGGACCTCTTAGTGTTTATAATTTGTTTCCTTTTTCCTCATTTTTTGATGTTATGAGTCTTCAATAACTTATAGTATTATTTATTTTTCTAATAACTCTTCATCATTTAACTTGTAGAAAAATGGTTTAATGGGCTGTCTTTACTTGATCTTCCTTTATGCTATAAAACATAATATCAATTATTCCTCTTTGTTATTGTTTTTAGTGTCCAGGCATCGAACTCTGATGAACATATTTGATAAGGCTCCTAGTGTTGATAAGGATGCATTTATTGCCCCAAGTGCCTCCGTCATCGGTGATGTTCATATTGGCAGAGGATCATCCATTTGGTATGGATGTGTCATGAGAGGTAAGGTCTTTGATTTTATCAATTATACATTAAACTTTTGACTGGTTTATCATTTGGCGCTTTAGAAAGCAACTAACCAGATCTATTCATGGAATACATTTTAAAGGCATTTTCTTTAACTACTGGGGTCACCCTGATTGAAAAAACGTAGGAAAAAACTGTCCAATACAACAATGTTTCATTTCTCTGATCGTCTAATGTAATTTATAGGGCGATCTATTTTTTTTGGTTAAGTTTCTGTTTTGTAGATATAAATTGTAATCATATTCAAACTTCACTTTATGCTTAGGTGATGTGAACAGCATCAGTGTTGGAAGTGGAACCAACATTCAGGATAACTCCCTGGTGCACGTTGCAAAGTCAAATTTAAGTGGGAAGGTGTTGCCTACGACTATTGGGGATAATGTTACTGTAGGTGAGTCTTAGAGTAATACTTTTCCATGATCATGAATGATATCACGTTTCCTCTCATGGATGTTAAAATTTGCACTTAGCAGGTCATAGTGCGGTTTTACATGGTTGCACTGTTGAGGACGAAGCTTTTGTTGGTATGGGTGCAACTCTACTTGATGGTGTCGTTGTTGAGAAACATGCCATGGTTGCTGCTGGTGCCCTTGTTAGACAGAATTCACGGATTCCAACTGGAGAGGTGTGTGTGTGTGTGTGTGTATCAGTAGGAAGGAACATTGCAGCCACTCAACATGTCGTGTATCCAGTATTTTTTATATCAATTATGCATGTCCTTGCGCTGGTCAACTTCTTCCGTTCCAAAATCAAATAAGATGAGAATCCCTTCATAAATTGCATCAAATCTTAGCTTCCTATCTATTCTTACTACTTGGTTCCTAGCAAATAGTCCTATAGCTAAAGGTAGAGGAGACTAATTAAAACTATTGGTCTAATCATTGACAGATTTAGCACTGAGTGGTCTATCTTTATGTCTAATACTAATACACGATGTTATGGCATTGATCAATCCATGTAGGGTACTGCACCTAGTGAAAAAAGGCTATGTTTAGTGATCTTACTACTATTATTATTTCACTCCACCTCGTTGCTCCCATTGTGAACTAATTCATGTAAGATGGGTTTGTTATTGCGATAATTAACACCTCTCTTGTTTCAAGTATGACGGCCTTTGCTCATTAATGTTATCATTAACTGAAAAGTCAGTACTCCTTAATGTTGCTTATAATATTTACATAGACTACATATTAAATTTTCCATTTTAATTACGCTAAAACTACGCTACTATTCTTCAATTCTGTTTATACTTGTAATGTGTATCATCATTGATCTGTAAGCTTAACCACAAAATTGCCTATATTTGCAGGTTTGGGCAGGAAACCCAGCAAAGTTCCTGAGAAAACTCACTGCTGAAGAGATATCATTTATCTCCCAGTCAGCCATCAATTACAGTAACCTTGCACAGGTCCATGCAGCTGAAAATGCCAAGCCTTTTGATGAAATTGAGTTTGAGAAAGTGCTCCGAAAGAAGTTTGCACGGAAAGACGAGGAGTATGACTCAATGTTGGGTGTTGTTCGTGAGATCCCTCCAGAACTCATTCTTCCAGATAATGTCCTACCTGATAAACAAACAAAGGTTTCCACACAATGAGATCTTTTAAGAGAAGTGTCTTTCAATTCAAATCTTGAAATGACATCACGCAATATACTTGTTTTGTTCAAATTCATGGAAGATGGATTATTTTTTCTTCCCAATAATAACAAACATGTCCCAGGCTAGGGTATGACTCCTTTTCAGATCGAGGAATCAATTGTTCTTTAATATTTCAAGTTATCTGCTTTGGAAAAAGGAAAGTTCCTTGAAGGATCGTGTATGTGGATCTTTAGTGTTTGATGTATCCAATGCATGTGAGTTTCACATGAATGTTTGTTTAATCATGGTATTTATGTGACATTGTTTTGGTCATTAGTTACTTTAATGAGTTGCTTTATAATAATAAGGTGATGTGGGAACTGTCCCAAGTGATTTCACCACAATGAAATCACAGTCTGCTACATAGAGTCATGAGAGAAGCCTGAAATTTTGGGAGGCCTAAAGTTGTTGCTTAACTTCAAAAAATACAAATAGTAATAAAAAATGATAGAATCTTCACAATACGAGAAGGGAATAATAGTAAAAAATTACGGGAGGTAAATTGAAACTTGTTCATTATTGTTACTCGAATTTGGACAGTCCACATATCTTCCAGTATCATAACTTCTGAAACTGTTTCCAATCTATCAATCTTGTCAAAGTTTGGACACAGTTTTCTCAACATGAATCATGTTTTTAGGCAAAAATCAATCAACATCTTTGAGCCATGCACAAACGATACTAGACACCATACTAACACAGTGACACCATTAATGATTAAAAAAAAAAAGTAATTGAATGTAATCACATGTGTCAGTGTCATGTTATACATTGTACACACTTTCAATTTAAAGTGCCGCCGCCACATAGCTTAACATTATAACCATGATCCATATTTATTATTTATTACTGAATTTTTACCGTCACGTGGTACAAATATCCCCTCGGTCATTATGATAACTCATATTTCGAGATGTATATCAAAACCAATTTGGTGAAGTTAAAATATAACTTGTTTGATTTTCATCAAATGACCAAAATTTCAGACTTTGTGATTATGTGCTCTTATGAATATAAAGAATCCGAGTCTGTAGTGTACTAGCATGTCTTTAGTGCCGAAATGGTTGTCATGCTTCTTTTAAATATGTCAAATTGTACGTTTTTCGGCTTTAAGACAAGCGAAGGCAAGTGGTGCTACAGGTGCAGGGGACCTTTTTGCAAGTGAATTTCTTTATGGAGTTGATCAAAGGTCTATCACTTACTGCAAAGAGGGGAGATTCAGTGGTGGGTCTGTCATTCTGTTGTGTGCTCTTATGATCCAGACTTTGATTTAATACTGTTAATAAAAAGTCTAATTCATTCATAGAAATTTGTTGCTTCCTTTGCTTTTTTTCTCCTCCCATTTACAATTCATCTCTTGCTACTAAATCAATGTTGGATTTGTTTCACATATGCAAGAAATTTGGAAACTCAGAGCTTTTCATGGAAACTCAAGTATCTAATGAGTTTGATGAAAGTAGGATTTGCAACTACCGCCAAGTTTAAAACACCAAATTCATGGATACTTCAATTTACTTAACTTTACTTAACTGTTACTAATTGAACAAATTATCTGAGTTGTATGAGTTTATGATAAAAATTTGAGCTTTAATATAATCATTGTTAATATAATCATTTTGAAAGTCACTCATTCATTTTTCATGATTAGTATAAGAATTACACTGGATTTGTTAAATGAACTTGAATGTCATTTTTTTTTGCTTTAAAGACAAGTTTACAGTGGAAACAATAGAAGTTAAATATATGAGCTAATATAAGCTACACAAACTCGTCTCCGCAATCTTAATCTTAGTAGCTTTCATGGAATTTTTAAACTTCGACTCTTAAGTCCATGCCCGATAGAACTACAAAGACATACAATGACTACCCTCACCATAGTTTTGTTTTCTCACTCCCTCTACCCGCCGTGGCTGACCAAGATTCGCCGCAGACCACTAATGAATCTTCCCTCAAACCAATTCAAATAAGCATTGCCAATATAACAATTTATGCAAACATTGAAACAATGTACTAAAGGATACCAAATTTTTCATGTGAAGATATATATTTGTAATGCATTAGACTCAACCCCTTTGCCCAACATTTTTTATCCTGAATTTCAATTGTATCATAGAGAATATTGTAAATAGTTTGTTCAAATCCATCAAATGCAGCTACTACAATGTTCACAATGCTCAGCCATGGATTAATTTCAAAAACAAACAAGATTAAGCAAAGAAAATCCATCAAAGAGATCTCCTATGACACACTCAACATGAAACCTATTCATTTTTAAAACAGTTTTTAACACCTCCAGAACTGGATCTAAATTATCAGATGTCCATTGGAGAACCACCTTGATTTTCAGCACCACCTTGATCTGTGGCAGCACCCTGATCTGCGGCAGCCCCCTGCTCAGCTGCTGGCTCAGGATCAGCAGGTGCATTTTCTTCCTCCCTCACAATCTCAAAAGTATCGATCAACTGTTGAACAGTTTCTTGATCCAAAATGTGGAATGGCTCACCAACTCCAACCACAGCAATGGTGCATACAGAGCTCCTGAGCTTCTCACCTTGCAAAGACTCCCTTGTTGCAATGAGTGCGTCTTTGATCAGATCTTCCCGAGAGGAGGCCGTGAAGTTGTTAAACCTGCGTTCCAAATATGTCTTTGCAGCTTGTGAACGTGAACCAATTGCAAAAGCCTGATATTCAAAATAGTTTCCGCTTGGACAGTTGTAATAGAGGTGAGCCCCTGATTCATCTAATCCAGCTACCAGAAGACCAACCCCATAAGGACGCTTCCATGATCGCTGAGTACAAACCTGCCACTCAAAATTGCATCAATAATACTGCTTAGAAAGAGAATTTTCAGTTCTAGTAAATTTTGCAGATAATTATGTTCTATATAATTCGGCAGATAAAACACAAATTTTGCCTCCAATACCGACCCCATCCAACTTTCTATTAATAAAAGACAATTTTAACCATACATATCATTAAAATAATGCAGATTGCAGGGCAGGCTGATGATTAACACACCCTTTTTTTTTTTTTGTAAATTAAACACATAAGCGATACCTAAAGTAACTACAACAAGAAACAACAGAAAGATGGGGTGCATCTAAAAGTGTTGTTTACCATACATTGCATCTCTATCAACTGAAAGATATTAGACCCAGTAAGAAGATACAATTCAAACACAGATTTATTTTTTCTTTGATTAGCTGAACCACTTCAACCAGTTCTCTTTTACAAGCAAGTTATATTGGACTAATAGAACAATGATTGATGTACCAAAAAAAAAAATAGAACAATGATTAACTAAAACCTTGCAAGTTATATACTCAATTACAGCAATTTTGTATTTAGGAACTTAATTACAAAGCCACAGAGAATGAAAGTGAGATATCTAAGTTCACTTTCCCGTAACTATGAGATTGGAAACAAATCAGTACACACTACACAGTTCCATTGGCATCCATTAAGATACAAGAGTTGATCCCAATTTGAATAACTACACCATAGTCTTAATCCATCATATGAATTACAAAATATCATAACATCAACAAAGCTTTTACAATTTATCAAAATTTAGAAAATAGAAAGTATAAATATAGTGAAGAAAGAAAAGATACAGCACAACAGAAAAAATAACAGTATCTCACTACTGCCATATTCTATACAATAGCTAATGCCAAATAACACGTCTTTTATATTTAGCTTCTCTACACAAATTTATATACTTCTATAACGAATTAGTTTCTGCATCTCAATATTTTCTAGTCTATTTCTTCATAAACACAATTAAGTTACCACGACAATACTGCAAGTGGAAGAAAAAATAATCCAGAAGCTAACCAAATCCTACTCGGCATCAGTAAACAACAACAAATCAACCAACTACAAAACCTCAAATTCTAAAGACATGTGAAATGAGATTAATCTTTAAATATATGTAAGATAATTACACTTTAATAGAAGGCAAACGGGCAACAAGCTGCGCCGCTAGCCCTTTTTGGATGGCAAAACCGATCCTAATCGCTGTCAAATCTAGGGTTAACTAAATCAGGTAGATAATCTCAAATATTGATGAAAAGACGAACATACACATTCATAACAAATTGCCAACAAAAAAAATGCAAAAAAATCAAACGATCCTAAATAAATACTCTCAAATATTGATCTATAGATGAATATAACCCTTGAAAATAAGTTACTTTAACCTATTAAGTGAAATGCTAAGCTAAACCCTAAAAAAAAACTATCTCCGATATTCAACATTCAAAGGCAGAAAACATAAAACCCTAAATCGAACACGCAGAATCATAACCTAACGAGTAATAATCGAAGAAGTCGAAGAGGGAGAATAACCTGAGCCTTATCAGCAAGCTGAACAACCAAACGACCAACTGGAAGCGGAGATTCGTAAGTGTAGTTATAATTGATGCATTCAGATCGCATATAACGAGAAAGAACACGGCCGTCGGCAGTGAGACCGGCGATAGCAACGCCGATATGATCATCAACCTTGAAGATCTTCTTCTGATGAGAAGAGAGTTCTGAATTTGCTTTGTTGACACAAGCGAGAACCACGTGAGTCTTAGATCGGAGACCTATAGCGGCTGATCCTTGTTTCACTGCTTCCATGGCATACTCCACTTGGAAGAGTCTTCCCGCCGGTGCCCATGTGGTCACGTCGGTGTCGTATTGGTTTCTGAACATGATGGTGATTTTTCGATTTCTGAATTTGAGAGGTTTTGTTTCCGATTTTCTTCTTTCTCCGATGAAGAAACGAAACCTTTTTGTTGCTCTTTTCTTTCTAATCAAGCCACTAGTGAAACTTCTCTAATTATGGGCTCTTTTATGGGCTTTTGTTTTTTGTTGGTCCAATGGGCTTAGGTTGTTGGAGAATTCAAAAAAAGAAATTGGTCGAATGAGAATTTTTGACTGTATGCTCATTTCTATATGGGTTAAATATGTTTTTAGTCCATACATTTTGTGAAATTGTTAAGAATGGTCCCTACATTTTAAAAATGGTCAAAAAAAACCCTATAAAATTTTGCACTATCAAGATTAGTCCAATCCATAGAGAATAGTCCCTACATTTTGCAAAATTGTCAAGAATAGTCCCTACCTTTTAATATTTTTAGTCCCTACATTTTGAAAAATTTTCAAGAATAGTCCCTACCTTTTAATGTTTTTAGTCCCTACATTTTGCGAAATTGTCAAGAATGGTCCCTAAAGGATAAACAGAGGGACTAATCTTGATAGCAGAAAATTTTATAGGGTTTTTTTTTACCATTTTTAAAATGTAGGGACCATTCTTAACAATTTCACAAAATGTAGGGACTAAAAACAGATTTAACCTTTTCTATATTTATAGAGGTGTGTGACAATAAATAAATCAAAAACAAATAATTTATAGTCATAATGGCTCCGTTTGGCCCGGCTTTTTGAAAAAAAATCCGAGTTTTTTTTTGCAATGATCCCGCTTCGAATCCTGCTGAAAACTCTTTTTATTATTTTTTCATTTAAATATTATTAGTTGTTATTATCTTTTTTTAATTTTTTTTGTACAAATCTTTTTTTTAAAAAAAATATATTTTACCAAACAACTTTTGCTCTTTTTTTGGAAGCTCTTACTTTCACTTTTAGATTTCAGATAGCTTCTGAGAGCTAAAAAAGCTAGCTTATAGCTTCTAATATAAAATATTGTTATAATCCCCGTGAGCTTAGCTCAGTTGGTAGGGATATCACACTATATGTGCAAGAGTCTGGGTTCAAATTTGGGACACTCCACTTATCCACCTTTAAGGTTAATTTTCTAGGCGGTAAGTTACTTAACAAAAAAACATCTTGTTATAAATTGAAGAAAACAATATAATCATAAAAGATATTTTAAGATACTTTAGTATAATATTTTATCCATCCGCAAAAAAAAATATATATGATATGTGATATTTTATCTGTCCCAAAGTAAGTGACATATTTGTAAAATATATATATATAGGCCGGAGCCAGGAATTTAAGTTCGGAGGGACCAAATACAAAAAAATAATACAGTGAAAGAAAATTAATTTTTAAGTGAATAATAGGTAGTGTGAAATAGAAATTGGTTAAAAGGTAGTTGCGGGATCACATGCAAATTTACTTTTTTGACTCAAAAATAACAGTATTCATTCATTCAAATTCATATAGAATACATCAATCAAAATCATTACATGTTCAATTTCACTAAAAACTAATAGGATGAATCTGCGAACATGCTCACAGCATCCGAGTTAATAGCATAAAACGGCCTAATGTCTATGACAAAACCTACAATTGATTTGACAAAATTCAAATGTCTGGAATAGTCATGCATCCAGATTTGCAACGTTGACGGCGCTAAAGTCATTGAATCTGCGCTGAATTTAAATCGAAGCAAACCTGCAAATATGAACAAAAACAACACCGTACCAAGACGGGACAAACAAAAACTCCGCACTAAAACGGGACAAAACCAAAACTCCGCACTAAGACGGGATTAAACAACACCAAATAAAAAAACACGAAAAAGAAGACTTGAACAAAACCTAAAAATATGTGGGTATCACTTATTTTAATAAAAAGAAATAAAAAACGATCAAGAGGGGTGATTCCTGATCAAAATTGATCATAAACCACCCCTCTCTAATTGATAAACAAAAAAAAACAAAGAAGGGAGATGAGAAAGGAGGCGGCAAAGTGAGAGAAGAGAGAAAGAGCCTTTATAAAATTACAAAGTTTTACTTTTTGTCCAAATAATAATGGGTAATGTAGTTCTCACCAAATAATAAATAGTAGATGGTACAATAGAGAAATAAATATTAGGGTTAGGATCAATTGACACCAAGGTGTCAAACTAAATTTGACACCAAATCTTAACCCTCCAATTTAATTTAATCAAAGGCTCACAATCATTCACTTATAAATTATGATGTGGTCTCTTTACTTTATAATATTCTCATATTTTCTCATTAATTTGTTGCTAAACCTGCCCTAAATCATCCCTTATATCGCTCTTTCAATGATGGGCATACCTATTTCATTAAAAATAATTTACCACTAAATAAAAAATGCCCATTGATTTACTAAGGTATTTCTCTTCTCATTGTAGCTGAAAAATAGGACCGCTATGTTAATCAACATGTTACTAATTAACAACTCTTAATTTTGTATCATAATCCTTAATACTTTCACGTAAATCAAAAGTGCAATGGTATACAACAGAACAAACAACATAAAAAAACGCGGTGCTATGAATTCAATCATTCAATGAGTTTTTATTTTTATCAATCATCCAATATTTCAAATCTAATTATTATGATAGTATTATTTCTTTTAAAGGTTATTAGACTATTGGTAAAAAAGTGTTATACTATTTTTTTTGCTATGGCCTTTCGATGTTGGATTTGCTCAACTTTTATTCTCAGAGTTTCACTAAGCATCTCAAAGGTATTACTTAGAGAGAGATATTAGCTAGGGACAGAAATGCACAAGAGGATTTGGAAAATTAATGAGAAAATCAGAATATATTAGTAAAATTATTGAAGAGGAAGAGAGATAAAATTAAATCATTGAAAATCAAGAGCATTTATTGTTGAAAATCATGATTTCAATTATCATGCGACCTTTTTAGGGAATAGAATGAGAGTCATTAGATTAAATAGAATCAACGGTTTAAATTTGGTGTCAAATTAAAATTGACACCTTGGTGTCATTTGATCCTAACCCTAAATATTAATGATTCATTGATAATATTGTGAAATGAGATATAAAATGAGATTTTACTTTCTAAAAAATAACATATATTGTAAGATAGATGAAATAATCCCTATAAAAATGATCCATATATCTTTTAAATAAGTAGAAGATAATGAAATGTAATAATAATTGAAAATGTAGTATAATTATTTATTACGACTAACTTTATAAAACTTTTTTGTAATCAACTTTATAAAACTTGATACCCTAAAGATGCACTTGCTAACACTATTTTCTTTTATTAGTTTCTATAAATCCTCAAAAATGGCAACTATAATGTATTTCAATAGGTATATATATTCTCAATGTTAACCCTAATCAATTTTTCTCTTTTATATTTGATTCCTTTTTTTCTCTTTTACAATATTTGTGTGATGACTCGATTTTTAATATAAAGAGTGCTAACATAGGCTCTGTTCGGTAAAAATAGCTTATAGCTGATAAGTTAGCTTATAGCTTATAGCCGATGGCTTATAGCTTATAGCCGATGGCTTATAGCTTATAGCTGATAAGCTAATTGAAGTGTTTGGTAAAATTAGGGGTTTAACTAACTGATAATGTAAAATTACATGAAAGGGCATTATTACTTTATAATAAAATTTATATCAATTAATATTTAAGATATTATTAAAAAATATTTTTTATTTAAAAAATGGTTTTAAATATATTTACATTTATCCATCTTCAAAAACAATAGCCAAAACATTTTTAAGAAAAACTATTTGTTGCGTCACGATGGGGCAGCCGGGGATCATCCACATTGGGTTTAAGAACAACTTTACAAGTGAATTGGACACCACACTCTTACCCAAAACCTTAAGGTGTTAGGTTTATGAATCCTCTCACTTATAAAGTGTTCAACCTCCACTATTTTAAGCAATGTGAGACTTAATACTCACACTTGCCACAACAATCTCCCCTTCAAGTATGAGTCCATCCATACCAGGATATGCTCCCCCTCAAGCGGAAGCTTTCTTCATACATACACTTGCACCGCCGTTGCTACACACGGGACACGCCGCATGACCACATTTGTCGGGAAGACTTTCGATACAAGGAGGCAGTTCAACACTTCGTCGAACCATCGACTCTAATACCACTGTTGGGTCACGAGGGGGCAGTCGGGGATCATCCGCATTGGGTTTAAGAACAACTCTACAAGTGAATTGGACACCACACTCTTATCCAAAACCTTAAGGCGTTAGGTTTATGGGTCCTCTCACTTATAAAATATTCAACCTCCACTATTCTAAGCAATGTGGAACTTAACACTCTCACACTTGCCATACACTATCACCATCATTTAAATATTCCTTCTAATTTCCGTTTGCCTAAGAGTTATTTAATTGATGTATTGGGAGTGGGTTCTATCTTTAAAAAAAAATCCTTCATTTCTTATATATGCATGATAAATTAAAGTGGGATTTAGATGACAATTGTACCTTGAAAAATAATTGAATAAGATATTTACAAGATTTAGTTCATTTTTTCAAAATATATAAGAGCAGCTCCAATAGGAGGTATTTTATGACAATACCAACGCAAATGGGAATACCAACGCAAATGGTAAAGGTCTAAAGGAAAAAAAAAGGGATCATAATTAGATCTCACTTCTTTTGCCAAAAGTGAATAATCCAAATGGCAAATATAGAATGGTCCCTCTAATTTGTACCAAAAGAAAACAAAAATAAAATGGTCCATCTGATAATTGCCTGCTAAACCTATTTCTATTTCCAACTGCCCTTCCTCATGCAATAGTGTGCATTCTACAATGATATGTTTTATTTTCACATACAAATTTAGATCAAAATGTTCAATGATAGTAATAATTATAATATTTTTTTGTAAGCCAAATATATCCTCTGCGCGCAACTGTAGAGACTAATCTCCTCGAGGTAACTGAGATCTATTTAAGGGGTTAACCTCTACCAATCCCTTAAATTTATATTGATGTTAATAATTATAGTATTTTTTTATTGATACTGATCTTGTTAATATGTTTCTTAAATTTATACGTTAAGAAATTTAAAAATATAACATTTGTATAAAAAAAATATTTCTAAACTTTTAAGTAATTGAATCACAAAATTGGAGATAGTAATTTTATTTAGTTATTTTTTTTTTGTCTTATAAGAAGTGGTAATCCACTGAAATTAAACTCACAAATAATTGTGAGATCCCGGGTTCGAACCCGGGTCACGACGTTCGGCCTAACAATTTCGGCATTTTTGCCAGTTAAGCTAAGACTTATGAGACAATTTTATTTAGTTATTAACATGTGTTCTAATGACAGTATTTAGTTATTAACATGTGTTCTAATGATAGTATATGTTAACATTTTATTACATAAATATTTTGGTCTAATAGATTTTTAAAAAAATTTCAATGACATATACCTCTGACTATTTTTTTCTAGACTTCATATTTACTTAAGTAGCTGCCTTCTCTATTTAGTTAAAAAAAAAAGCTATATTATTTTTTTTTTAAATAAATCAAGATATGTAAAAAAGTTACATTTTTGCTATTGTCAAATCTAAGAATTTACTTTTTTTTTTCTTCAAGCAAATAGAGAGCAGATGGAGAAATCAGCTGCAACACCCTAAATAGACATAAAAAAAAAAAAGAAACAAGTACAAAAAGAAAAGGGGGACAGACACCAAAATCTAAAAATTTACTTTAAATAAAATAAAAGATAAACTTATGTTTGTCATCTTTAAGTTTGACAATATTTTTATGGTTCTTTAATATATTGAAAAAACATAATAATATTTTAATATTGAACATAATGGCTAGCTAAATATCATTTACATCAAGTAAAGGAACAAAATATGTGGTAACAATCCATCGTTAGGCAAATGGTAATTGTCGCTGAATTTAATAGTGATGACCATATTCGACTTTTGTAACTGTGATCATGAGAAATTGAATCCACTTAATGCTAGAACTGACTCCCAAACCAAATTAGACGGTACAATAACCGAACATTAGTGGTAAAAAAATGTGGTCCACAAAATACACATTATAAAGGCTACCCGTGTAAATTGAATGTAAGATATAATATTACTTCACGAAATTAGGAAAATAATAACATAAGTAATCAAGTTAAAACAAAAATCAAACAAAAAAATTATAGTACAATGGTAGTATTTTTTTTATTTTCTTTTAATTTATTGATTTCTAGAGGAAAGGGTCCTAGTAGTCCAAAGTTTGACCGCATGATAAGTAAAATTTGGCAAAAAAATTGTTCTACCTAGAAATCGAATTCGAATTCTTCAAAACTCGTCATCAGGTGAAAGCTCATTAACTAGTTGAGTCCAATAATTTAGTTTTGCAAAGGTAATTTTATCTTAATAAAAGTAAAATAAGTTAATAAATCCTAAGTCAATAAATTTAACATACTTATTCGATTTAAACCTAAAATCTCAGAATTGTACTATATACAAATTTAAGAATTTTTTTTTCTACCCCTACATTTAACTCTTTACCCCTACGAACAAACCAATATTCCTATTTTACCCCTTTTGAAAAATTAAAAAATGAGTTTTGAACATTTAGCCACGGTTAAACCGTGGCTAATATGAACAATTTTCGGTACACTTTTCCCATGTACACCGATGACAAAGTGTAAATCGGAACAGTTTGGAAAAAGTCTTCCGATAAACATTAGCCACGGTTAAACCGTGGCTAACACTAAAATCTGGAAAAGTACAAAAACACTACGAATTAGCTACCAATTTAGCAGTAGCTAATCTTGTATATTCTTGTAACATAGCTAATCATTAGTAGCTAATCATTTGGCAGGCACCAGGGCTGTGAAGTAACATGGCTTCAATTACAAATTAATCATTATCGATAATTTCTCAGTATTAATGTCACCATATAATAAACAAAATATAGATCTGAGAAAAAGTTCATCAAAACTTACCAAATGAAGAAGACGTGAAGGTTGTAGATGAAAGAGGAAACTCTCACTGATTGATAATCGAAGATGATATGGGAGAAATCAAAGAAAATTGAAAATCAAAGATGAAATCAAAAGGTTATTACTTATTACAAATAAGAGGAGAAATTGAAGAAAAAATTGAAGAAATCGAAACTCACCTACATAATCAGAGAATCGAAATCATGAAGAATCGTTTCCGATTTAGATCCAAATTAACCTAAATTTATCAAGGAATCATGAATGGATTAGACGCTAATATGAATCTGCACTTGGAGATTTTGAATAGCTTTACACAAATTCTGGTATACCGAGACCAGAGTTTCATGGCGGTGGAGATGGTTATTTCCGCCTGTGGTGGTTTTTAGGTGGCGGTGGATAAGGTTCTCACGAGGGGTAAAATAGGAATATTGATTTGTTCGTAAGGGTAAAGAGTTAAATGTAGGGGTAGAAAATAAAATTTTCCGAATTTAATTGTATTTGTCACATAGTCAAAAAACTGCAATAGTCCATTTGATTTGAAAAAGTGCAGGTAAGAAGAAGCCAACAAAAGATACAAGTAAAGTGGTGCTGGTGGTGATGACCAAGGAGTAACCATTAGACAGCTGTAGGCATCATCACACAATAAACCAGATAAAACTTTAACATTTTTAAAGCCACCCCCTTTTCATACCTACACTGTCATGCCCAAACTATCCCTAATAATGACGTTATAATATCCTACTTTTCACTAGCAAAACGACAACAAAAGAGTAAAATAAAATAAAATAAAATAAAATAAAAGAACCCTCTTTTTTCTTTTGGTTCTAAATAGAATAAAGATTATATTAACTAATTTTTTTTAAGGACAAAAATATTTATGTAAGTTGAGTCATGACACTCTCAAAGGCATGTAAGTTGAGTCATGAGACTCTTAAAGGCAAAGGTAGATCTTAAAAAAAATTCAAAAGACACTTATTAAAGAGATTCTCAATTAATATTTCTATAAATACTATGATTGTTCTCAAATATAAGATGTATTAAGAAAATTATGAAGATTAAAAAAATGGTCATCGTGGTATTAAATTTGTTAATTATTTATATAATTTTTTATAATTTTATCTTTTAAAAAAGAGATCGAGTTAATATTTTTTTTAGAGTATTTACTGCATATTGTAGAAAATGATACATGTTAATTAGAAATATATTGGTAAAAAAATAAATAATTAATGTTCTGATAAAAATTTATTTAATAACTATTTTTTATTTTTATAAGAACACAAATAGTAAAAGATCAATTATCTATACATTAATTTATTCATAGTTTTAAAAACCGGACCGGCCGGTCGAACCGATTGGACCGTGAACCGGTGGAATAGCCGATTCAATTAGTTTGCAGAACCGGTTCTGCTTTAAAACCGCCGAAAACCGCTTTGACCCGGCCGGGTCAATGGTTGGACCTACACGTGGGAACCGGACCGGTTTGAAGAGAAAATCAATTATAATTGCAAATATGCTGTACATGATACTCGAACCCAAATCATTTGGATACAACAACATCAATACTACCACTAGGCCACTTGCATTTATGTGATAATTTAAATTACTGAAATATACTTAATGCTACTATATATTAGCTATAAAACACCTTGGCATGTATTAATAAATACATTGATAATTTTTTTTATTATTTTAAATTTAATTTTCACACGCACTGTTCTAATTAAAAATTATGATATAATAATACCTTTTTTTCTGTCAAAAAAAATATTACTATTTTTTTACGAAGATATAATAATACTTTTATTGACTAAATTATAATATTATATGGTACGTAATAGATATGTAATCAAAATATAAATAATGATGAAATGAGAAGCTTTTGTTTTTTACTTTAAATATATTAAATTTTATTGAAAAAAGTTTGAAGGGAAAATTTTTTTATTAGATTTTATTGTTATGAAATTCAAATTAATATATTTAAATTTTTTATATAAGTTGGGTCAATAGTCATGCGGTCTGACCAGTGAACCAGTGATCCAGTGCCTTGACCGGGTCGATCACCGATCCGGGTTTTAAAATATTGAATTTATTAAATGAATCAAAATTTTGTGAAAAAAATAAAAACGGGCAAAAAATTGAACACAAATAGAGTAATAAATAAACTCCAGTAAATATGTACCGTTTAACAATTTTGATATTGACAAACCGAATTATGCGTCACAGACAATTAGTTATATTATATAGTTTCTTTAGAGCATATTTTATATAGTTAAAATTAAATCATTGTCCATATAAAAAAGTTATGACTAATTTAAGTATTTATTTTTTGTTTTTTACCACCAGTTTAATCTGGTTCGGGGATCGGTTTTGATATCAAGTGATTCTAACTCTCTCAATCACAGTTGAGGGGATCAAACCTTGATCATCTCTATCAAATTTAGCGCCAACCATTATTGAACCAAGTAATCGATTAAATATTTGTTTTTGTCTGAATACTAAATTGAGAAATACCGACTGATCCAGTCACCGGTACTCCTTCCGGTTACCACACCTCCTAAAAGCAACCAACGGCTACTAATAAACAACCAGTATAACCGGTTACCACAACTCACACACGCGCATTCATTCATACTTTCATAGCGTTAATTTTTTTTTCTTCTGACGGTTAAGACCGCGATTTTTTTGTTTCCCTCTCATTCCGTTGGGAAAAGTCACTTTCACTCTTTTTCTTCACCAAATCACGTTTCGTGCTGTTTCTTACTCTGCAAAATCAATCCGTACTTTCTCAGAGCAACAAAACAAAACACGAAAGAAGAGAAACAAAGACGAGAATCTCTCCGTCACACCGTCACCGTCACCTTCACCGTCGCCGTCGTTATGGAGTTCGGAGCTACAACAGCGATGCTAACAAAGAAACTATCTAACAACTACAGCGTTTCCGGAAGATCTGCTTACGACGGCGTTTTCGCTACTCCTATCAAGCTAAGAGCTCAAAGCTTTTCTCAATCTGATGATTACAACGAGATTTTCGGTAGCTCCGGAGCTTCTTCTTCGATTCCGATTCTCGAACTTCCGGAGCTGAAAGAGAGGAGAGTAATGACGGAAGATGTTCGTCACTCGAAGCTCGATTACTCGAATGTCTTCGGCGGTTTCGAGAATCTAGAAGCTGCTGTGCCGCTTGAGGAGGTGGTTGTGAAAACTAAAGAGAAAAGTAGTTTCACAAACGGAAAAGCGAAACGGTGAGTTAACTCGTTGACACAATCTTTTTTTGTATTTTAGGGTTTTGTTCAATTTATTTTGGATTTTGAATTGTTTTTTGGTGAAATCTTAGATTGGATTGGAGAATGTTTGTTCTTAGATTTTGACGCCTTTTCCTTTTGACCAGCTTTTTCGGTTATGTGATTTTTCTTCTATGAGAAGTTAACTGCATTTTTTCTTTTGCTACAGTGTAAGTATGTGGACATTAAAGTTCATAGCAAATTAGTAATTAGTGATACTTTATTATCTTTTTCACTTTTTTGTTTCTAAAATAATATTGGAATCATTGTGAATCTACTACTGTAATTGCATACTTTTTTATACAAAATTAGGTGCATGTTTGGTATCACGGTGAATTTATAGAAATTAGGGTGAGGTAGCTTTTGCAAAATCACGGCGGCTTAATGTGATTCTGCTAAACTCATTGCAAATCCAAACATGCTCTCCAAAAGGGATGGGTGTGTGATTGTGAATGTTAAGTAGATTCATAAATTGGTCTTCCGGGAAAGATGGAGAATTGAAGATCTAGTTTTGAAAATAGGGTGAGGTAGCTTTTGCAAAATCACGGCGGCTTAATGTGATTCTGCTAAACTCATTGCAAATCCAAACATGCTCTCCAAAAGGGATGGGTGTGTGATTGTGAATGTTAAGTAGATTCATAAATTGGTCTTCCGGGAAAGATGGAGAATTGAAGATCTAGTTTTGAAAATATACTTTATTGTACATTTGTACCAACTGATTTTGTTGCATTATTAGCACACTGAGTGGTTGTAGCTTGTTAGCTTTCTTAAAATACAAACATTAAACTTAATAGTGTTCTTGACATGTGTTATTATATAGGAGCAAAGTCAAAAGTGGGGAACAATCTAGGAGCAAAGTCAAAAGTGGGGAACAATCTTTCCGGGAAGATCGTGCTAATTCTTCACAGGAAATTCCGGCGGTATTGCCTTCATTCGATGGTGCCAAAAAGATCAATATGTCATATCATAAAGTTAGCCAAGGAAATGAAAATGGAACAAATGGGACAACACATATAGCTCAACTCCATGCTGTTCCTGCTTACACTCGTTTAATTGAAGAAGTCGATTCAGTGAAGATGAATGGAGCTAAAAAGTCAACACCAGCACCAGTATCACAAGATGCTTATTCTGGTAGTCATTGTGGTGAGGGGATAAAAGAAGGCGGGCATTCTGCTAAATCATTTGTCGATCCTTCACCTAATAATGCCAAGAAACAATCTTCCAACAATGGAGGGAAAGATATAAATAGATCCGAGTCCGACTCTGTTGACCTGTTTTATGATGCATGCGAGATTACCCATGGAAGTGATGGAATTCATGAAGTCAAAGCTCCTCCTTCACAGACTGTGACAGCTAATTTGGATGATAATAATAATAATAATAACAATAATAATAACGTTGATGCTTCAAGATCAATGGCAACCAACTGCCAAACATCTAAAAGTGGCAGATATGACAGTCCTGCTGGTGCCGATTCGCCAACATACTTAGAGGACACGGTTGACTCAAATTCAGCTGCAGCAGCTTCTGTAGCTGCTTTAAGGAAGGCAATAGAAGAGGCTCAAGTAAGAATAAAGGTTGCAAAAGAATCAATGAGAAGAAAGAAAGAAGGCTATCCTGATCGTGTCAAACAGAAGTCTAGTATTGACTTGAAAGTCAGAGAAAAAAAGGAAGCTAAACTTGCATACAAAACAACGAAAGTTAAAGAGATTAATACAAGGCAAACATTTGGAGAAATGGATGCTTTAATGCCAATGAGAACAGAGAAAGTAAGATCAGATATTGGGGATAAAGAAACGCGTACTGCCAACGAAGCTGTACAAGAAGCACAGAAGAAATTGTCTCAAGCAGAACATAAGGAAAGTGTTGAACTGAAAGAAGCAGATCAGAAAGGAAAAGATCTTGAGCTTAAAGAGGCAGGAAATGCTAAGAATGTCCCATATGATAGGAATGCTTCTGAAAAACCAGAAGAATCCAATCATTCAGTAGAAATGGTTAAGGAATATTTGGAACGGGAGAACTATAAAGAAGAAGTCTGTGCAGATAACGAAGAAGGTCCTAGTGAAGAACTTGTCCATGAAACTAAGCATAGGTGTCAAGAAGTTGTTGGTGAAACAATACTGATTCGGGAGACACTTGACAGTGGGGGGACAGACACAAGATTGAAGGTTAAAGAAGTTGAGAACAAGGTTACACCGTTTAATGAACCAACAGGCCATGTGATTAACCTAGGTGGGAAGCCTTCGATGACAGGAAATAAAGAAAATATTGGCTGTAAGCCAGAAGATGGTAAGAAGGCTAAATGGTCCATTGATCCGGAAGAATGCCAAAAAATATTGAGAGCTATTCAGGAACTGGGAAAAGGTGAGAAACACATTTCTCAAGAGCAAAAAGAAAGTGATGGTGAAGTTGAAGTGATCGATGAGCTGGAAGAATGTGCATTGACAGAGTCTCCGGAGCCAACAGACAGTGAGGGACTGTGCAGTCCTGATCGTTCAGAATTAACAAGCACGGAAAAAGAAATATATAACTCGGGGTGTTTAGAGGACAAAAAGAGAAGGAATACATCTGGTTTTTTGGATGTAAATCAAGAGGTAGAACATTCCTATTCTCGAGAAGCCAATGACAGTACATTTAGTGATATCCATCTGCAGGAAATACTGGAGGATATTGTTGACCATATTCACGATGATGAAGAGATTTACGAAAGAAATACAAAGGCTTGTGATTTAGATGGACATGTGAGGCTTCAAGATGCCCATGATCGTGAAAATGAAATTGAGGGAGCCACACATCTGATGGAAGAAAATGAGATGGAAAGGGAAGATAACAAGGGGCTAGAAGAAATTATAGAGACTGAAACTGATCCAATTTATGAAGAGATAAGAGCAGAGGAATCTGGCATCGACACAGAGCCCAGTTCTAGCTATGAGTCAGATGAAACTGAGAAATTGAGCAAAATTCAGGTTTCTAATACAGTAAATGAAAATGATGAAACTCTTGAAGTAACTCCGGAGTTTTATTCATGTGATCTGCAGGATGATATAACAGTAGCAGCAAGTAATGCTTCAATACAACATCAAGAAAAATACGAAGAGCTAGAATCTGTTCAAGAGACTAATGATTTCTGTGAGAAATATGCAGGCCAGATTTCGTCCTTTGATCAAGGTGCCCCTGTACTCAGTGAAACAGTGTATCAAATGAAAAATACATTTGAAACAGTTATCACTGAAGATGATTCTACAAATGTTGGTGAAACTGACATGAAGGTTAGACAAAATCAAGATCAGTGTTTGGAAAAGGTAGAATCTGATTGTGATTTGGCTATGCTTGTTGAAGAAACAACTCATGGGTGTATAGAAATATGTAAGGATGTGAAGGAGGCTAGAGTTGTGTCAGATGAAGAGATCGATGAGAATAGATCTAACTCCTCTAGTGAGGAAATGTTATTTGACAATGGACATGATATAGAAGCATCCCAGATACCTAGTATGTCTGAATGGAAAGAAAACCCTTTCAAAGAAGAGGAGGTTAAATCAATTCACAGAAATATAGAGGAGAGTCATCAAGCATTCGTGACAGTGGAAGAGAAGAAAGCCAATGGTAAGTCACAAAAGGTAGAAGTGGATAAGGAACTCCTCAAGAAAATTGATGAAGCAAAAGCTAGAGAAAGAGAAAAGGAGAAATTAGCTGTAGAAAGAGCTATTCGTGAAGCTCGTGAAAGGGCATTTGCTGATGCAAGAGAAAGGGCAGCTTTGGAGAGAGTTGCAGCTGAAGCACGTCAAAAGAACATTTTGAATGGACGAGAACGGCTAAAAGCCACTAGTCAGGCAACTGAGAAAACACCGGCTGAGAAGGCTGCTATAGAAGCAAAAATTAAAGCTGAACGTGCTGCTGTGGAGAGAGCAACTGCAGAGGCAAGATCACGTGCCCTGGAGAGGGCACTGTCCGAGAAGGCTGCTTCTGATGCAAAAAATAAATCTGACAAGTCTGTTGCAGAGAAACACGGTGCTTCAAGAGGTAATGAAACAAAGCAACATTCAAAGTCTTTCAGCTATGGAGGTATGTGAAGTTAAAACGTTCAGCTTTACCTGAAATGTTTCTTATCTTTTTCTTATTTCATCGATTATTTATTGATTTTGTACAAATTGCATTCTCTGAAGTTCACGATTCTGCCGAGGCCTTTGATGGAGCTAATGCCGACTCTGCACAGAGATGTAAAGCTAGATCTGAGAGGCATCAGAGAATAGGGGAACGTGTGGTATGGTTACTTGTTTTGTCCACGAGTTTTGTACATATTGGTTTATGTCACATGGTTCTTGCAATGATTGTTCTATACATTATGCAGGCAAAGGCTCTTGCAGAAAAGAGTATGCGTGATCGGCTTGTGCAGAAAGAACAAGAGGAGAGAAATGTAATTTTCTATTCTATTTTGCATTTAACTTGCTTTTCATTTTGTCTTACAAAATATTTGTTCCTGCAGAGGGTAGCTGAAGTTCTCGATGCCGATGTTAAAAGGTGGTCTAGTGGGAAGGCAGGGAACTTGAGAGCATTGCTTTCGACATTACAATATGTATGAATGAACATTCTAAATATACCTCCTTTTAGAATATAATCTCTGATGAATGCTTTAGATTGTTATTTCTTGATATATTGCAACCGGCCACTGATTTTTTCTTTACTGTTATTGAACCTTTCCTTGTAAACGAGAAATTTAAAAACTTTCTAGTAATTTGTGACTCAAAGGGGAAGATTTCGT
Source organism: Trifolium subterraneum (assembly GCA_951799995.1). Taxonomy (NCBI): domain Eukaryota; kingdom Viridiplantae; phylum Streptophyta; class Magnoliopsida; order Fabales; family Fabaceae; genus Trifolium; species Trifolium subterraneum. The sequence goes on from OX637463.1 coordinate 58,335,140, forward strand.
GGGGAGTCTGAACTAGGCTGATATGGAGGAAGTGTTCATTTTACCTTCAACTGATTTATATACTTGTTTTGATATTAAGATAAGACACATGAATGAGTTCATAAGAATCAGTATCACGTCTTTGAAGATATTGGGAAGATGAAGTCACTTTCATTAAATACAACTAATGTTGGGTTGCTTTAAATTTTAAAACACGATTACTTTGTTACTACTACCTTGCCGTTTTAGTTTTGTCAATAGTATTTCGCTGTAGATCCATTTTTGCTTTGGAAATTTTCTTGATAAAATTCAAATTTTGCAGATCCTTGGGCCCGATAGCGGCTGGCAACCAATTACTTTAACAGAAATAGTAACCACACCTGCTGTAAAGAAAGCTTATCGCAAAGCTACTCTTTGCGTGCATCCTGACAAGCTGCAGCAGCGAGGGGCTAGCGTTCAGCAAAAGTACACTTGTGAGAAGGTTTTTGATCTTCTAAAGGTTTGGTTTTTATCCATTATCCATCACTAAACAACATGAAAATTAGTTCTTCATATTTACTCCATTCACCATTCTTTCTCCAAAAATGAAAAACATTTATTACGTTCTCCATAACGAGTTATACTATTAATTTGTTGATTTCAAGGTACAATCACATTGGTTCCCTTGAACTTTTTCTCTTTAAACTTAGAATAATATATGTGGAGTTTGGGATTGGGATTGGCGTTATTACTAACATAGCATCTTTGTGTTTGGAAGTGACAGTTTTATGAAGTACAGGGAAAGTTTCAAATTTCTGATTATTTTCATTGTCTTCAGGAAGCTTGGAACAGATTCAACATGGAAGAAAGGTGAACAGTGCATGAAAATTGTGGACACGATTATTTTGATGGTCATGCGCTCGGTGGTCACGATTCTTTCAAGTGAATAATTCAATGAAAAGTAAGATCATATTTGAATGTAGCAGGCAAATTTAGATGGCCTGCAGGTGAAAACTTCCAATATATATATAGCTCATTGTTATTATGTTCTACAATTTTTTCCAGAAAAAAAGAAGTTGCTATCTACTTAAAAAAAGCCTTTAATCAAAGAATAATTAACCTAGAAGATAGCTAACTGATATGAAGCAATCAGTAATCATGTAAAAAATGCTACTTATCTAGTTTTAATGGATTTTGATCTCCATGTCTGATTATAAGCAGCAAAATGGATATGAAAAGTCAATAAGGTAGGCAATCGTTTTCACGAGACGAATCAATCTTGACAATTTATGTATGGTTATAAAGTCAACTTCTACCAACACATTTTAGTCTTCGTAGATATTAGTCTGCATAATTGGTGCATTTCACAACTTTTTTTCAGAGAACTCTAAATGATACAATACAAGTCAAATACATGATCCCAAAACATGTTTTACAGACGATTCCAATAAATAACAACTGATAATAATACCCACAGAGGAAACATAGATAATAGAAAATTGAAACTAAACACTTGCAAGTACATATAACTTGACATTACTTCATTGGATGCTATATAGACTATCTCAAAGTGCCAATTATGGACGTAAAACCAGTTTTATTTTATTCGGGCAAGAGGATTATCACTCACCATGCTAACTAATTATTCGCCAAGCACATGGAGCATTATAGCATTCTGTGCGTGTAATCGATTCTCAGCTTGCGTGAAGATAATTGACTGTGGACCTTCAATAACTTCCTCAGTTACCTCCACTCCTTTTTCTGCTGGTAAGCAATGCATGAATAATGCATTTGAGCCAGCTAAATCCATGAGACTTTGGTCTACCTGCATAATGCAATTATTATTATTTCATGTGAACACTAAACCCTGAAAATCTTCATATCTTTTCTGGATGAAATATCACAGTATATAGTGTACCTGAAATCCTTTGAACATCAAACGACGCTTTTGAGCCTCTTCCTTCTGCCCCATACTTGCCCAGACATCTGTATAAACAATATCAGCTCCTTTGACTGCCTCTTTGGGATCATCAGTTATCACAATCTTGCTGATGCCAGCTTGGCGTGCTTTCTCGACTGTTTTTGCATCTGGTTCATAGCCCTTTGGAGTTGCACAAGTGAAGTGAATAGGAAATAAACTTGCCAGCTCCAACCATGAATGGACAACATTGTTTCCATCTCCAACATATGCAACCTGATGTATATTGCAGAATATGTTCATAGTTCATACAACATACATTTATATTTTCCTTAAGCAATGCATGCAATCAAAGATTGCGAAGGAAAAATGAAACTATAAAAACAGAGCAACATAACCTGACCTTGATGCCTTCAATCCGACTAAGATGCTCAATTACAGTAATGGCATCAGCCATTATCTGGCAGGGGTGATTGTAATCTGTCAGTCCATTGATGACTGGTACAGTTGCATATTTTGAAAGAGTAAGTATGTCCTGCAATAAAACAAGGTAAAACAACATTTAACAATACTTGTTTAATGACAAAAAGATAATCTATATAACACAAGTTTCTTTCTTGTCTGGACGTTTTTTTTTAGAATCATGTGTGATTTTATTAGAAATGTTAGCATACCTCATGAGTAAAAACACGAGCCATAACAATGTCAGTAAAGCGAGACAAGATGCGAGCAACATCACGAGTTTCCTCTCTCGACCCCATTTGGATATCCTCAGGTGCTAAATAAACAGCATGTCCACCCAACAATGAAAAGCCAGACTCAAATGAAACATGTGTTCTCAACGATGGCTTTGCAAAAACCATTGCCAATGTTTTCCCTTTAAATGGTTGAAATGTCCTGTCCCCTGATTTTATTAATTCTTTTACCTCAATGGCCCTGTTCAAGATCTTCTTTATAGTGTCCTTGTCAAAATCATTTATATGAAGAAAATCCTTCACCTTGGTTTTTTCTGCAGAGGATCAAGGAAAGAGTAAGAATATAAGTCAGAAGACAGATTCACCTTCCATGATATGACCTTACAATGGAAATCATGCATCGTTAAACAAATTTCTCACTCCTTTTCAAACCAGCATTTTTCTTCTTCTTAACTTGGGTTATAAGAGCTTGTTATTTTTGTCCCAAAATTTTGTTCGTTTTGAACCAACTTTTTTCCATTATATTATAATTTATACTTACTAAGAGCATGTATTAGTAATTGTTATTTTAGGTATTTGTTAAGATTCAAACCCGGATTATCTCAAACGATTCATTTTTAACAGTAGTTTATTAGTCGCTTAAACTCAATCACTTGTTTTTAATTGTTTTGCTTTTAATAAGTATGTATAGTAGAAATTAAATTAGTATCAAAGATTACCACTCCCGTGTTTTTTTGTCGTTTTGAGTTCAAATTAAAATAAGATTTTCAATTAATAAAAACAAAGTTTTAAGATAAAGTGATTGAAGAGATGAAAGGTTTTTACCCACAACAGAAGCTGATTCAACTGAAGTGGCACGGCACGATATTTTGAGGGGAAAATATGAAGATATAGTATTGTGATGGAAAAAAGAACGATGGCAGAAAATTTGAGATAAAGAAGAAGATGGAAACACATGTGGGAGGAAGCTTGATCTCTCTGATCGAATTGAAATGTTGCAAGAAAGTGTTGCCATTTTCTCTTGCTACTTTTTTTGGTTTCTTTGATGCGGCTATATATAATGAGAAAATAGAAAAGTTACTACTAAATTATCAAATTAATCCTTAATCTTTTAAATAGGTTCTTCATTTTATATTATTTTAAAAATATCTATAATTCTTTTGAATTTTACTCATATTAGTTATTTGCTGAATATATTAGAGACTAAATTAATATCAATAGTAAGTGAATAAAGCAAAGGAATACGTCGCGCACTCGCGTGAGCTTAACTCAGTTGGTAGTGACATCGCATTTTATATGTGGGAGTCGAAGTTCGAACCTCAAACACTCCACTTATTCTTTAAGGTGAAATTTTTAGCAACCAAACTACTTGAAAAATAATAATAATTAAGGAACACATTGATAGTAATTAAGTTGTTATAGAGATTTAATTAATAGTAAGTGATTAAATATATAAATATAATTTTTTTAAAATATCTATAAACCAGTACCTATTTAAGGTGTCCCTTTCATTATAAACATTAAATTTGGTTTATTTGATTGTTGATTATTGTCATATTATTATTATTATTATAATAATAATATTAATGATCAAACATAAATACTGATATAGTATGAAAATATGCATTTACCTATATTTTCAAAACATGAAAGAATGCATTTACCTATATTTTTTAAATATCTTTAATACATTCATTTGAAGTTACTTGATGATATATCAAATAATTTTAAAGTTTTGTTGTGTTGATCTACTCAATAATTAAAAAAAACATTAATTTGAAGGTTGAATTTGTGAAATTCAACTTTTATATTGATTTTGTTTTTTGTACTAAAGAAGAAAACAATACTCATCCACCATAGCTAGGAGGGTTGTTTTGAGATATTATTTTGTCTGAAATCATACATATATTTATAATTTTTTCTTCATTTTATTTAAATAAATGATTTCACATATATCTATTTTTTTGCGTTTTTATATAATTTCGTCTTTTGAAAATGACATAATTTTTAGCTAATTTGATATGAACATATATATTACGGTTCAAATTAATTTTTGACTTAATTATAGTTTTGGTCCCATTATTTTCATTCATTCACGAAATTGACTCTCCTATTTTAAAGTTCTTTAGTTGTAGTCACTCAATTAGATATTTATAGTTAAAAATGATGATTTAATATATTTTAAATGATATGACATACAATTTGATGTTGTAGATTTATTAAAGTGGATTAATTATTTATATTTCATTAATTTTAATTACGAAAATGAATAATTTTCAAATTGAAACAAAAGTTTTAAAGAGTTTTCTTATAATATCATGGCTTTTGATCATTGATATCATCAGGTTGTATGTCATATTATTTAAAATATGTTAAATTATTATTAGTTTTAAGTATAAAAATCTAATAAAAGAATCAAAATTGACTAATTTTAAAATTAGAGGATCAATTTCATAAATAAATAAAAATAGAGTACTAAAATATAATTAAACCTTAATTCTTTACGTTACAACAACCCTTTTTGTAATCGCTAGCTAGCACCAGATTAGAAATTTAGGTTTACTTCATTTACTATTTCTCAATTTATTCTCCATTTAGAGAGATAGACACAAATAAAACTAGTAGGACCCATTAAAATCACTTTGTAATCTCTTTGTGGCATGACAGCCAAGACCAAAACTAGTATATAATTATTAATAAAAATGAATAATTACTTGTAAAAGAAAAATAAATAACTAATGTACTCCGTATAAGATTTCACTCATTAAATTTAAAAGATCCTAAATTCCTAACATGATAATCTGTCTTGTCATTGAAGCTTACGACAGGATAAAGAAAGGAAATTAGCTAACCACGAGCAATTATTTCATGGGAAATGGACAAGAGTGAGGAAGAATTTAGGTTTTGACACGAATAAGTTGGTCTTAAATTTAAAATAAAAATAAGGGATAAAAAATGTTATTAAGCCAAGATTTTATTAAGGATGATCTAGGCACAAGGTGTCCTAGAATCACCACTAAAAACTGCCTGTATTTATATTTATATATGTTTTTTTTGTTTTTTTGTTCATGTACTTTTCTCAATAAAAATTGTTTTTATATCTTCTCATACATTTTATTCTAAGAAAACTCACAAAAATATATTTTATATTTACATGTTTAACTTTTTCTTAATAAATGTGTTTTTTGTTTTTCCCTTATAAGTTGGGACAGTGGGAGTATATGTTTGTTTTGTTGTTGTGTCACTTACTAATTGTGTATTTTTCAAAAGATTGGAAACTTGTCATTTTCATCACGATGATACTTGTAATTGATGAGGTCTAGAATTTGTTTGTATTTCAATTTAAATTTCATAATCCAGCCCATCCGTTTGCATGCACTGATTTCCCTTGCATGAACTGAAAATGGAAAGGCGATTTCAAGAACACTAAACAGTATAAAATTGATTAAGAGATGATTTGATTACATACCAAAAAGACAAAAAGATGATTGAGTAGATTTATTATTCAAAATAAAGTGTTCTCTTTAAAGAAAAAGTTTAAGTGTAGCTGAGAGAGAGTTATGATTATATATATATATATATATATATATATATATATATATATTTTGGTTGAGTAGCTCAGCGGCTAGAAATTCCACCCTTATGATGGATAAGTGGGATGATCAGGGTTCGAATCCCGGCCCCCTACATATATAATGTGATGTCCAACCAATTGAGCCAAACTCATCAGACTGATTATATTTATGAGGGGCTCATAATAATATATTTTCAATAATAAAAAATAATCCAATAACTTATACTGTTTGTCCGTTTAAAAGATTTATTTCAACACATTCTTTCAAACACCAATACGACACACATACGTGTGTATATATAGGCGTGGCAAAAGTCTAATTTAACGCGCCTAAGTTTCACAAGGCTCAGAATAACCACACTCAGCTTTTACGTGACAATTATAATTAGCCACGGTCAAATACCTATTTAACTGCGGTTTTGACCATGGCTAAAAGACGAGTTTTTTGTAGTGATAATACGTAAATCACACAAATGCATACATTTAGTTGAATGTATTTCACGTGTCATCTGAAAATTTAGAACTTATATACCATATGTAAATTGAATTTGTGTACGTGTTCAAATTAGCTACGATTCTCAAATGGAAAAAAGTATAAATACTATTAAAATAGTCATTTGCAAATACCATAAAATGTTAATCAAAGATATAGAATGAGTTTTAAAAAGTTCGGAGAGTTTTCATCAATTAGCAGAACATTGCATTATATAGATAGATGTTTGAGTTTGAACTTCGATCATTTCACTTATCCGAATTAAAAATTAAATATAATCCGAGTTTTAAAAATTAAATATAAGGCTAGGAGTATTTTGGAAATTATTGTTTAAAATTCTTTTACTTTTAAAAGTAATAAAAATGCTAATCAAAGATATAGAATGAGATTTTAGTTATCTTTCACTTTTCCTTCATTGATTGGATTTATTGGGGGCAAGAATGCTCTCCATTTCTCAAAAGTATAAAAGACACACATTCTAAAAATTAGTGATATTAATTAAATAAGAGTCATGCTAACTAGTGCTCCGAAACATTAGTTAAGCATATAAAAAAGGTAAGTTATGCATTGAAAACAACAATTTTTTATATTTTAGAAGTGTTGATCACGCAAATTTTAATGTAATTTTACCATATTAAATATCCTTAATTAGCGCCCCAAAGACACTAGTTAGTATTTTCCATTAAATAATATACACAAAAATTAAGTAACGATGGTATCCATATGGGACTAAAATTTTGTCAAAACAAATGTGACAATAACAATTGTGAGAGTGATTACTTGGAAGCTGTTGAATTAGTTAATACTCGATAAAATAATATATTAATTGCACATTTATGCTACCGACATCTTTCATATTATTGATGATTCGCGCATGTACACTAGTGCATTTTTTTAAGGAACAAAATATATGTGTAGATTTTATGGCAAAGAAGTGATCATGTTCGAGGTACACTACCGATTGGGATTATCCACCGTTCGTATTGAAGTCTCTCATTTTAAGGGTAAATTTGGAACTTAATTAGTTTCTATTTTTTTTTCTGTTACTTTGTGACAAAAAAAAAATCAGTTTGTTTAAGAAATAAAAAGGATCTCAACTTCTTTTATCACTATTCCTTTAAAAAAAAACTTAAAATGTGTGTGATTATAACTCTTTTCAAGGGTGTATTTTTTATAAACTTTATATTCTTCTTAAGATTTTATCTCTTTTAATGTGAGCCTGGCTCTCTCAATAAAAAGCAAGAGTAAATTTAGAAGCAATAGCTCTTATATTATATGATCAACAATTCATAAAACATAAACCTTATTTAATAGCATATGAAAAAGAAAAAAATAAGTAGACAACAAAGTTCATCTGAGACACAAAGTCATATTTAATTTAGTCCTTCTTGGTACCGTTGACTGGATTCTCCACAGCTTTAGGAAGAAGCCCTTTTGCTCTGCAAGTTTCTACAGCTCCTGTGAACATGTCTTCTAAGCTGTACTTAAATTTGAACCCCAAATCTGTGATCTTCTTTGAACAAAATTTAATAATTTCCAATTCATCTGGGATATCATTGAATCTAAAAATCAAAATGGACAAAATTAATTAGCACAACAAATATTTTATCTATTGTATCTTATTTTTCTAAGTTAACAATATAGTTGATAATTGATTATCTCATCAATAAGACTCACATTCCTTATTTTATTATTTCTACAAATAAACTACAACAATTTCAATCATTAAATATAAGCCACTTTTAAAAAATAAAATACTAATTACACGTCATATTTCAAATTATTTTTGGAGTTGAACCTGAGCTGCATGCCCAAGTTCAAAATCGAATTCTGAAGTCTTAACCTCCGTCAAGTTGGGAGATATTTGTATCATCTTATTTAGGTGCTTTTGAAATTAGAAGTCATGTTGTACAAAATAATCCTCTTTAAAAAATTCTATAACTTTATGCACTAAACTTATAAGAAATTGGGAAATTAATCTTACTTTGTAGGGACATTGAACTCTGGATATTTTTCTTGAATAAGTTTTGCAACTTGATGAATGGTTGCTTCATGTGAACAGCAAATGTATCTCCCTTGAGCTTTTGGATTCTCAAAAAGAAATATATGAGCAAGACAAAGGTCATCTAAATGGACGTATTGCCCTTGCTTTATGATTGAGTAATGGGCCTCATTTCCTGCCATATATCATCAAAAAATAATCAGTGGCCCAATAATTGTATCATTATAATATGTTTAAATATCATTGGCCTTCTACTAAAAAAATTTTAATTATTTTATCCTACAAATGTTTTAATCTTTTGAGGTTAAAAACAATTTCATTCCTTATAAAATTTCTTTTGAGGTTAAATTTTTTTTATAGAGAATTTGAAAACAAAAAATGATATATTTGTATGAATCAAAAACTTATTTAACCCTATATGTAATCTATATATAATGTATACACCTGTGATAAGTGAAAGAGCGGTGATTAGACTAGGCGGCATTGAGGCCATAAGAAAGGGGCCAACAACAAGAGGTGGAATGATGGAGATAAAGTCTATGTTGTGCTCTTTCGAATACTTCCTTGCTTCTTGCTCTGCTAGGGTCTTTGAAACAAAATACATCTACGAAAAATAAAATTGATGGAATAATAACATTATTTCATAGAATAATCTTTATTTTTAAAAAAACTCACTAAATATAAAATATTTTCTTTTGTTATTAAAAATAAATTAATCAACTATGTAAGAAAAAGTAATTAATTACTAACCCAACCAGTCATCTTGACTCTACGGCAAAACTCAACATCACTCCAGCAGGTTTCATCAATAACAGGCTTTGGATGCTCAGTAACATCCACAGTTCCAGCAGATGATGTGAAAACCAATCTCCTAACTGTTTTTGCTTTCTCACATGCTTTCAATATGTCTATTAATCCATTTACCGTAGGCTTTATCACTTCCTTCTGTATTTTAAAATAATTTTCAATTACTTTAGGTAAAATAAATAAGAGTCTTGCTATACTAATAAGTGTAGTAAAGACAAAAAAAAACTTAGAAATTGTGTTAAAAATGATAAATTTTAAACACAAATTTTGCAAATGTTGTGGCTATTTTTGTAATGAAAGGAGCAAAGAAACACAAATATTAAATGATTGATGGCTTTTAATTGCACCTTGTATGGATAGTATCACCTGTTGCATCTTTTATGTGGGTGTCCAAATAATGCAAGCCTTAGGGTGTCTTAATCTTAACACAAACTTTTTTTAGCTCAATGTATTTTTTAGTGTGGTGCATGTCTTGAGAATTTGTGTCATTGTAATTTGTAAATGTTTTAGCACATGATAGTGTAAATTCTTTACAATTTTTCATAGAAGGTATGTAGAATGTGTTTACAATTTTTCATAATTTGTAAATTTTTTATTGTTTTTTTAGTTTAATTGCAGTATTAATCTTCCTATTTTTTATTGTTTTTTTAGTTTCCTTACGAAAATAGTATACTTTTCTAAAAATCAATTTTTTTTATCCATCATGTATCACATTTTTTATGTTAACTCTGATTTTCAGCGGAAGAAATCCTTGATAATCCAGAGTTTTGTCGGATGTATCACATTTGTTGCAATTTTAGTCAAATCTCATTTTTGCCCCCAAAATAGATAATAACACTTTTGGTCGAGGCCAAAAATCATAAATTTGTAGCCAAAAATCATCATTTTTAGGGTTAAAAATCAGAATTCATAAAATAATTGCAACAAATTAATATGATACTTGAGAAATCCAAAAGTTTGATGTTTTAAAAAAGATGAAATATTTTTATGATCACAATAAAATACATCAAAAGTGCAAGTAGACCTATTTTTCAATAAATTCATTTACTTATGAGAAAAATATAAACAGAAATTGAGTGCTCATATATCTTTTATTTATATACAAAAGCAAAGCCAAAGGCAAAATACGCAAAAAGAATAAAATTGTTCACAAATTAATTTATCAATTATATATAGATATCAATTGTTTAAGATTTATTTAAAAACTTGGTGGTAGTGAATTTATCATTTATATTATTCAACATATATATACCTCAGGGTCCTTGGATTCAAAATCCATTGGTGTAGCAACATGAAAAACTCCTGTGCACCCTTTAATTGCTTCATCAAAACTCCCCTCTTTATCAAGATCAGCCTTCCAAAGAGACAATTTGCTATTTGCACCCGGCAGTTCCAACAAATGCTTCACCTTCTTCATGTTATCTGCATCATTTTACCTTAGTTAGTGTTATATTATTTTGATAGTACATTGAGAATAATTAATTTAAGTATCAAATGATGCATTATTTTAGAAAAAGAACCTGGGTCGCGCACGGTGGCTCGAACCGTGTAACCACGCTCTAGAAGTCTCATAACAAGCCACGATCCGATAAAACCTGAAGCTCCGGTAACACACACTATTTGTGACTCCGAACCCATATATATTTTCACTTCTCTTCTCTTCTCTTTTTTTCTTTTACAATTTAGCTTGAAATTTGAACGGAAGACAGTGTAGTGTATTATGTGTGTGGTGGGTGCTTCAATTTATATATAGATAGAAGAAGCTTGAGCGGGAGAGTAAGTGGTAACAGATTTTATGTATATTGTGAAGGAATGTTATTATTTTAGAAATATTTGAAATATTTATATTTTTAATTAAACACCAACAAATATGATATTTTGACAAATGTACATTTTATCTACACATAAACTAAGTATTTGATCTAAAGTGATTTGTAAACTCTACTAAAAAAATGAATTATTTATAAAATCTCGAATTTAATTTTTGAATGGAATATTTTTAGCCAGACTTTATTATTCGAAACCGAAGCTTAACAAAAAAAAATCACCGGATTGACATCTTAAAAGAGAAAGATATAGATAGAGTGTTACGATAGATCAATGATACGCATAATAAATAAAAAAAAAAAGAGAAAATGAAATATTAAATGAATGTTTCAGAGTCACGAGTGTCCAAATATAATAGTTTTTTTTATCTCTCTCAAATATGCATGATTAAATTCATTTTTGAGTAAATTAATATTTTGAGAAAATATAGTAATTCCCAATATAGTTTTGGGATTTGACAGTACTAGTAAGTAATTGCACGTGATCAACTGCCGGTACGGTATACTGGTAGCTGAAGTCAAGAGCTGCTGGTAAGTAGTAATCACATTTAACTACTTTTAATTTTGTAGTACGTTTTAAATTTGATGGAGTTTTGAAATTAAAGTGCACTATCCAGTCAAAATCCAGAGAGTTTGACATACTACTCCAATAGGGATTCCAAATTTCTAGCACCAAAAAATACTCTTTTATTTTATTTAATAGGTGTCACTGTATTAAATAAAATACTATAGAGAATCAACAATATTCACCTTCTATTCCGCTTCATTTCATTTTATTATGTTCCATAGATCCAAACATGACCTAAGTTTGTCCATACCATTTTAATTGTTGGAAAAGCGGAAATGGGACGAGCGACTCACGAGTTAGATGGAGAGTTTTTTTTTGGTAATGAGTAATGAAAGCAACAAATAATATGAATAATTCAAAATATTTTTCTCTTGGTAGTAATAACAAAATATTACGAATTTTAAGGTTCGTGTGAATGAAAACATCAGATAGAATTTCAAAACAATTAACTTTTGCACATTCTTTGGATTTAACAGTGTTCCATCACCAACCAACTTTTGTTTCTATTTTTTTTATTTTCTTCCTCTATTTCTTCATCATGTTCTTCATAACTTCATCATTCAAGCCCATAATTTTAAAACAAGTCTAGAAACAATTTCAAAATTACAAAAATCTTAAACATTTTTGGGTATCTAATTGTGGACTCAAACCATTTTTTTTCATTTATAGGTTTTATGCGTGTTGATGATCCATGATAATGAGATTATGTTGTTGTTTATTTTGGGTGAGAGAGAGATTCCTTCATTTTTTTTTTATTGAAGTAAACGTTTTGTCCAAAAATTAATGGAATCGACTATTGTGACTAACATTCATATGGTTAAATGATCAAAATGAAATTTTTTCTTTCTTTAATTAAGAGATCAATGTGAAACCAACAATATCTATAAGGGACCAAAATAATAATGAAGTCATATTTTTTTAATCAGCCACTAAACCTCCAATTGAGTTCTTTTCCTTATCATAATTTCTCTCTATGCAAATAAATAATACTCAACAAGGATGAAAGAGAGAGAAAAAGAAAAAAAAATCAAATTTGGGTTTTCAATCTGATTACATTCCACCGCCATTCAGACTTGAGACAATTTCTCTTCCCCCAACTCCCTCCTCCCAAATTTGTCCTTTCACATAGAAAACTTTGGAAAGTTTTTTCTGATGTAAATTTTAGTTGAATTTACTAAAATTTATATTGAAAAAAACTTCGAGAAACATTTTTCAAAATTTTCTACGTGTTTCGCGTGAGAAGAGAAATTTAAGATGAAGAGAAAACATCATACTTAAACTTGAATAAAAACTATTAAAAGACAAAATGTGGGCTAATGGGCTTGCAGAAATATTGAGGCTACCATTTGAAAATCTCAACCAAGAACAAATGAAGAAATACAAGATCCTAAACCATCACACACATGAAGACCCAAAGTCTATTTATTTAGAGATCTACTTTTATTCTTCACTGATTTCTTAAAAGTCACACTCCTTACATTTATTTAATCAGATAGGAAAAAACACCACTTATTTCGCTGTTGGATGAATATATTCGGACAAAACAATGTTCTTTTCCCATCGAAGGCAAAATTCAAACGAGGTAAATTTTAAGAATCTAGAGCAATAGAAACTCCTATTTGTTCACGCGAGTACTCCATTTAGAGGACCTTCAACAGAGTTAGGGGTTTCAATAGATTTAGGAGCTTCAACAAATTTAGGAAGAAATCCTTTTTCTCTGCATGTGTCAATTGCTTCAGTGTACATATCCTCCAAGTTGTATTTAAACTCGAATCCCAAGTCTTTGATTTTCTTTGAAGAAAATCTAACAAGCTCCAATTGATCAGGAATATTGTTGAACCTATAATTTCAATTTGAACAATCAGCATATAACACATAGTTTCATCTATTATTTATGAATACATGATAAATTTAGTACTTTTCCTTACAAGAAAATCACACTTACTTTGTGGGAACATTGTACTCTGGGTACTTTGCATTAATCAATTTTGCAATGTCATGAATATTAGCCTCACATGCACAACAAATATACCTCCCTTCTACTTCCAAATGTTCAAACAAGAATATGTGAGCTTCACAAAGATCGTCCAAATGAACAAATTGACCTTGCTTTATGATCGAATAATGGCCCTCATTTCCTGCCGATTTATGTGAGAACAAATTAAACATGTTATCGTCTATAAAACATTAGTTCGATGATAAGATTTTGACATTTTAACTTTAAGGGCCGAAATTCAAATATTTCGAGAGTGTGTACCGGTGATAGGGGAAAGGGCGGTGATTAAGCTAGGTGGCATAAATGGACTAAGAAAGGGACCAACAACAAGTGGTGGAATGATTGTGATGAAGTCCATGTTGTGCTCTTTGGCAAATTTCCATGCTTCTTGCTCCGCAAGGGTCTTAGAAACAAAATACATCTAAACAAAATTGAAACAAATAAAATCATTAGTATTTGGTAGTGATTATGATGTAACTTCAATTATAAACTTCTTAACATTGAAAAAGAAAAATCACAAATTGTATTTTTTCCGGATCTCGAGTTTGGTATGAAACTAAAAAGGTTAGAGTAAATATGATTGATAGCACAACCGTAGTTGCAAAAATCGAACTAAATCAATTAGTTGGACTGAGAATTAGTTGTTTGTCCCAATTGTCTGACCAACAATGTAGATTGGTTTTAGAATTAGTCGAATCAGTCCAAAATCGACAAAAAAAATATTAGTTTGAATTGATAAATTTTATTTAATTTTAAAAATAATAAGCTATAAAAATCCATATACATGCTTTTTTTATCATTTATCTTTTAGCTAAAGATTTCCTTATCTTAGAAAATATATAATGTAATAATTTTATGCTAACTTTTAATTAATTTTTCAATGTTTTAAATCAACTTATGACTAAATATATTATAAAAAATAAAAAATTTAATCATCACCAATTCAACTACAATGAAACAATCAATCCGGTTTAGGTTAAACATTGTACTTTTAAAAAGAGTGCGTTATTAAAAATAAATCTCTAACCCATCCAGTCATCTTTACTCTCCGGCAAAACTCAACGTCACTCCAACAACTCTCATCCCATGAGAGTTTTTTATTTTCACTAACATTGACTGTTCCAGCAGATGATGTGAAAACCAATCTACGGACAGTTTTGGCCTTGAGACATGCTTTCATGATGTCTAGGACTCCATTTATGGTAGGCTTGATCACCTCATTCTGCAATTCAAATCAAATTTCAAACAATATCAAACTCAATTAATTTCCATCTACATTGCATTTCAAGATTTTTATAACCAACTTTCAATATCAATTATATGTATTTTCTACCAAATTAAAAGGCATCACTAGTCAATATGTCGTGGGCAAATTCAACAAATTTACATATTGTTTTTTAGCTACCTATAGGTTATATGACTAGAAAGTTAGGTTTGTGATTGCGACCATACATATTTCATTAGTTTTGGACACACATCAAGTCAACATGAATTTTTTTTTTTTATAACTTTTCTAGGTGTAAAATTCATTTTCTTAATGAGTGATTGTAATTTTTTGTATATTTTTGGAATATTCCTTTTTAAAGAATCATAAATTTTTACTCAAAAAAGAATAATTTTTTAAAATGCCATTATGTTGGATTAATGGTGAGTATCGTTGGCTAAAAAGGAATAAATTCATACATTTAATGGTAATTATAATACATAATGCACATATATTTGCTCTTTCTGCTTTAGTTGTCGTTTTCATTAAGAAAATTTTGCTACATATATGTGGTGTAGTAGTTCATTCCATCAGTCAAAAATCATGATCCAGTGCTCAATTAGTCCATTAAGCCATTCTCCAAATATGTAGGAAATAAGATTTTTTATGAAACATGGCAAGGTCAACCCTCTTTGACTCCTACTAAAATAAGTCATTTCTCATATTTTTTTAGGAAAGTTCAATATATGGTCCCATGGAACATGGATGTACCAAAATAAAAAAGTATAGAATTTGATAGATGCCTAAAAACTTATATGTAGATAGATATACCTCAGGGTCCTTGGACTCAAAATCCATTGGTGTAGCAACATGAAAAACTCCTGTGCACCCTTTAATTGCTTCATCAAAACTACCCTCTTTATCAAGATCAGCTTTCCAAAGAGACAATTTGCTATTTGCACCCGGCAGTTCCAACAAATGTTTCACTTTCTTCATGTTATCTGCATACCAAAATGTGAGCATAAAAAATTTCCTTAAATTTTGAAATCCTTGGTCCAAACTCACTACTAGTGTTATATATAAAACATGTGAATTGACTTAGGCATTAAAAGATAGGAAAAACAAGGACCTGGGTCGCGTACAGTGGCTCTAACCGTGTAGCCACGCTCGATGAGTCTCATGACCAACCATGAACCAATGAAACCCGCGGCCCCCGTGACGCAAACAGTTTCGGATAAAGAACCCATAATTTTGTTTCTACGTTTTTATTTTCTAGTCTATTTCTCTATTCTTTTTTTTTTTTTTTGCTCTTTTGATTTTGGTTGTCCTTTGAAGGTGGAATGGAGACAATGTATGAATTGGTAATGCTTTTATAGAAGAAGATTTTTGTGCTAAATTCCAAACGAGGAAGTTCAATGAGTGGGGATATGTATGACCTACAAATTTATGAAAAGTATGACCTTCACCTGCCAATCAACACTTTTTTTTTACATGAACTAATATAGGAATGTAAGACACAACTATATACACTTTTCACTAAAAAAAAAAAATAGAAGAAAAGAGGAAAGGTAAGTTCAAAGAAAACTGATTGTTAGATTAAGAAACGTAGCTGTGCGATATTTTACACGAGTTACACATTCGTCTATAAATTTATACGATAATGATATATTGATGTAACTTTATATAACTTATAAATTATTGACATCGGTACATAACTTACTAAATGATGTGATAACATTAATGAATTTATTTTGTATAACATATGGGAGTAATTAGTAGAAATATATATATCGTCCACATTTAACTCAAAAATAGAAGTAACTAAACAAGAACAAAACCTATTCATCAAAGAAAAACTTGCAAGTTATATTTTTTCGAAAAAAGATAAGACTTTGGACAACATTGAAGACGGGAATAATCTCTTCATATTTGAAAGATCTCTTGTACCTACTCTTTTCGATTATCAAAAATAAAATATGCTGTTGCATGCACATATCAATTGAAAAGGATTGTAAAAGATTAAAATTCACAATTTTTTCCATATATGTCAAAGTGATGGAAAAGAACGAATATCATAATTTATGATATTTCTATAAAAATTCATTTTGTAATTACATTTTCAAATATCTTAAATTTACATCGGCAGTACATCGACTCTTATCTTATTAGATAATATTTAAAATTTGTTAGATAAAATTTATTTACACTGACAATACATGACTCTTTTATCTTATTAAATAATATTTGGGGGTGTGAATTAGATTAAATTATGATGTTCTTTGAGTTGTGTCTAACTCATCTTAGTACGCAGTTTATTGTTAGTTGGTTTCTTGGGGATTACTACCTCACGCTAAATTATTGTATAATTTTATTGTATATTTTGAGCTTAAGCTCTCTTTCACATAAAAAAAAATATCTTTACTAATTTATTGGAATTTTTTCTATATTTTTTTTTGGTTTTATTAACGTGTATCATAAGGACACATGTTAATCAATCAAAAGTAGTATTATTGAATTGACACCATTTTGACTCTTGAAAAGTTTAACCACAATTTTTAAGAAGAAAATTTCTATATTAAATTGTTTATCATGTGTGATTTTTTTTTTCACTTTTTTCCTTGTTATAAGTAAATAGGTGATTTATAGTCCCAAATTTAAGATGTTTATATGAAACTAGTATAATATTCATGCTTACACACAGGCTCGTGCTTTTGTTGCTGCGGTTTTTTTTCTCCTTAAGAAATTTCCCTTTGTCTCACAATATTATTTGCATTTGAACCTTTTACACAAATTAAAAAAATATGATAAGTAGTGTCCATGAATTTGAATTACGTTACATTCACTTATTTACCTTATAAGGTGAAACATTAGACTACTTAACCAAAAAAATTGATAAATAAAAGAAAAATAATAGTGATTTTACCAACTCTCAAGGATAAATTGTGTTAATTAAAGGATAAATACAACATGAAAAAATATAACTAAAGTTATATTGAAAACCAAGAGTGAAAGTCTTTTTGGACAAATTTTTTATCCGAATGTGACAATTATTATAAATCAGGAAGAAAAAAAAAAAAGTAAGCATACATTTATGTCATTCAAATCATTCTCTTATTCTCTTACATTATGAACCTATACCTTACACCATGCCATCCACAATACGAAACCTTAAATACATACATTACTCAATATACATCGAATTGTGATTTGTAGTCTTAATGAACATGTCTTGATTCAGGCCAAATTCTAATGAATTAGAATTTGCTATTTGCTACTCTTTTTTCTTTTTTTTTTGTAAACCAAAGGTATCCTCCGCACGCAACTGCAGAGACTAATCCCCTCGAGGTAACTGATATCCATTTAAGGGGTTGACCTCTCCCAACAAATGCTTCTCCATACGCACCGGCCGGGGATCGAACCCACTTGTCATACCCCATTTTTTGACCAAACGCTTTTATGCGTCATTTTTACGACGGATTTTTTTTTCTTTGTTCGTTTCTGACGAAATTTCGGCAGGGAGGTATTTTAAAATACCTCATTTGGTTACATTTTGTTTTCCTCTTATTATTTTCTGATTTTTATTTTATTTTTATATTTCATTTTCGTTTTTTTATTATTATTATTGATATATTATTATTTTTATTTTTATTTTAATTGTTATTTGTGTATATTTTCCATTTTGGTTTTTTTTTTTAAAAGAAGTCCAGATCATTTTTTTTTTTGTCCAGGCCCAAAGGGGCAATTTTGTCCAAATGTGGTAATTTCATCTGTCAAACCCTAAACATCTGACACAGTATAAATGCTGTAATTATGACACTGTTCCCTAGGTCAGACTTTTCTTTCCAGCCGCAGAAACACTGAAAATTCATATTCTCATCCTTTTTTCAGATCAAATCAACACAAATACAAAAAAAAAATCATCAAAAAAACGAAATTAAAAAGAACAAACAGATTCTTCATCTGTTCATCACAAACCCAGCGAAATCAACCATCATCATCAAAACTCATCACGAACCCAGAATCCAAAAACTCATACAAATCCCAAATCAAACAAAATCATCTCGGAAATCAGAAACCACAAATCAAAATCCATACCGTCATCTTCACAAGACACAAATCGCAAATCCGAAAACCCAAAATCAAACCGCGAATCATTCGAACCCGAAACCAAGAACCCAGAATCATCATCCCAGATCCAAACCGAGACAAACGAGGACGAAGGAAATCAAAACAGAATCAAAAGCGAAAGGAAAGAGAAGAAGAAGATTTGAAACAGAATAGAATAGAAGAAGAAGAAAGAGACTCGAAGCATCAAGGTTATTCCTCGTCTTTTATTTTTTTCCATTTTTTCTGTTTTCCAATCCGAACTTGTTTGTGTTTTGTTTATTTGTTTTGGATCTGGATTCGTGTTTAGAAATAGTTGGGTTTGTGTATAGTGTTATTTTGCTTTAAAACGAAAAATGAAGGTTGTTTTAATGGAGGTTTTGTTTTGGAACTGAAAAAGCAAAGAGAAGAGAGGAAGAGGATGAATCGGCCGTTGGAGAGAGAAGAGAGTTGTTTGTTTGTGTTTTTTTTAGGGTTTGGGGGTATTTATACCCCAACCCGATCTGGTGTGCGCATGTCTATTGCGGCACACCATGCACCCGCGCCTGTAACCGTTTGATACGAATCCGTTAGCCTAAGATCTTACCACGTTGATTTCAGATCAGGGCCGTCTGATCCATCAGACGGCCATAACTTGATCCCGTGTTTTTTTTGTTTTTGTTTGAACAGAAAGGGTTTTTCCTTTGGACTGGGCTTTTCACTTTCTGTTATTACTGCTTGTACCCCCTTTTATTTTTCTGATTTACTTTTGCACCCCCCTGCTTGTTTATTTTTGTTTTAGATTATACAAATAAGTGCTTATTTGAACAAAAGCTTATTTAGGCTTTTGAGTCAAATGCTTGCACTAATATGAAAGATCTCTTTAGATCACAATTTTTTTAGCTTATTTAATTAAGTATTTTTATTCATCTGTGTTATAGCTTATGAAATAAGTGCTTCCGGCATAAAGCTATTTTTAGCTTAATTTAGCCTTGTGAAGCACGATATGGAGGCTTATTTTTATTTTGTTACTAACTCACTAACATTTATTTATGCTTATTATTTTTATTTATTGTTACTAATCCATTAACTCAACAATTAACTTTATTCATTGTCCTTAACTTAATAATCCTTTCTAATTTAACATGTCGAATATTACTTAATTGCTCACTTAAGTTTAATTATTTGTTTATGGCTTTATTAATTAATTATTTATCTCTATTGCAAGGACTTTAGAATGTATTTTTAGGGTTTGGTGTAAATTTAATTTAAAATTGCATAGCATTATGTCGCATTCATTTCATATTTATTTTTTTTCGTAAATACTTTAGAATGTGATTAGGAATAAATGTACATTATAAATGAAAAATCGCATCTCATGCATATTTATTTATCGCTTTCCGCAAAAACGTTAGAATATTAGTTTCCGAGGGAAAAGACACCGTTTTGATCAAAATATCATTACGGATCGTCTTCGCGCTTATTACGACGTTTTTTTTTAGCATTACCCTTTTAGTGATTTGGAACCCAACATTCCAATAGAAATAATTAGCGTTTTATTCTCAAAAAAATGAGGTCAACACCTCTTCAAAAAAAGTTAGTCGCTTTTATTAAAAAAAACGAGGTCAAAACCTCTTTCAAAAATACGCATTGATTTAACTTCAAATATCGAAAAACATCAAAACATTTTTATCACTCAAAATATTTTCTCAACAAACCTTGGATTTCAAACCAAGTGTCCGCATCCTATTTCATAATCAAAACTTTAATCAATTTAACCATATAGACTTTTTTCACAAATTAACATCAATCAAACTCACACTTTGCCATTTTTGGCTTTTGGTATGTTAAAACCATTTTCAAAACCTAAAAATCAAACAAACAAATTTACTCGTCTTTTTACCCCGAACTACGGTGGTTTGATCCCTCGGGTACATAGGCATGAGACTTGTCTCTCCGATCAATAAAATCAACAAAAAACATTTTCTTCTTTTCTTTTCTTTAAACCTTTTTTATTCTCACACTTACACATTTTTTACAAACAAATAAAGCGCATAGATAGAAATAAAACAAGAGGTTCCTATAGAGTACTATAGATACTTAGGGTGCTAATACCTTCCCTTCGTATAACCAACCCCCGAACCTTGTTCTCTAAAAAAATAGGGTTTTTTCGAACTTTTTCCCTTTCCCTCGGATAAATTAAAGATCGGTGGTGGAATATTAAATTGCGATTCGAAGTTAATTAATAACTCGATATCCAAAAATCACCGCGACAGAAATGGCGACTTCACTGGGGACAACCAAGCGGGTTGAACCTAACTTGTTTAAATTATTATCTTCGCGCTTCTTTTTATTGTAAATATGTGTATATATTTGGGGTTTACTTTGAGTAGTGAGATAAGTCCTAACCCGGACTTGAGAGAAACAATAAGATAGGATGGGGTATAATCAAAGTATCGGGCTAAGAATAGTCTTAGACCCCGATGCATGTGATATAATCCCGCTCAGTGGAGGCCTCATGATAGTAGTACTCTGTTGACATGAATAGTCATGTCGGCGTTATTACTTATCAATGTGAGTGTCCCGAGAAGCTGAGAACCTTAGAATCACATTAACCCATCTTGGCCTTTTAGGGCGTAGTGCGGTGGCTAACCAAGAATGGTCTTGGGATTAGTCGATACGCGAGACTACACTCAAACGAGATTGTTTTGAGAATATTATTGGAGCGGGAATTAGTTCCGTAAGCCGGTGATGTTCGAAAGACGGTTGATGACTTTGGGAACTTATTAGAACCCGTGATGCAGGTACATATGAACCTTAGTACATACCATGTGGGGGTTTTCACCTTTGACTCCAACGATATACCTTAACCCCACCATGTTTTCCGCATTATTCATGCATTCATTCATTCGTAAATTTTTTCTTATCCAATTTCGAAGGACTTAAGCAAATTATTTTTGTAAACATTATAGATATGGACATTGTAAGGAGAAATATCAAGAAGATAAGTTTCAAAAAGCCCGAGTTGACAAATTTGAGAAAGCTAGGGTCTTTGGTATCTGATCCAGAAAAGTTTCGAGAACATCATGGGGGAATTTTGAGCATACTCAAGACTGATGTGGAAGTGGGGGCACTTGAGGCTTTGATCCGATTTTATGATCCACTTTATCATTGTTTCACGTTCCCCGATTACCAGTTGGTCCCCACTTTGGAAGAGTATGTAAATTTGATTGATTTGCCCGTGTTGGACGCAGTACCCTTTAGTGGTTTGGAGGAGGTTCCTAAACCACTAGATATTGCAACAGCCCTTCATTTGAAGAAAACTGAAATATCTGCTAATCTCACTATCAAGGGAGGTCTCCAAGGTCTAACCTCTAGGTTTTTGTACAACAAAGCTTTTTTCTTTGCTAAAGCAGCAAGCAATGATGCTTTCGAGGCTATTCTTGCCTTACTCATATACGGGCTCGTGTTGTTCCCCAATGTGGATGATTTTGTAGACGTCAATGCAATCCAGATCTTCTTGTCAAAGAACCCGGTCCCTACCTTGCTCGCCGATACCTATCATTCTATTCACCATAGGACTCAGAAAGGGGATGGAGTCATTATGTGTTGTGCACCTTTGCTATATAGGTGGTTTATGTCGCACCTACCCCAAACCCCTCGTTTCAGAGAAAACCCGGATAAGCTCCGATGGCCTCAAAGGATCATGTCTCTCACTCCAGAGGATATAGTGTGGTATAATGCATATTGTGATGTCGAAGTAATCATCGATGGTTGTGGAGAATTCTCCAATGTGCCTCTTCTTGGTACACGTGGAGGAATTAACTACAATCCTATTCTTGCTAGACGACAGTTTGGATATCCCATGAGAGATGAACCTAAGAATATTTATTTAACCAGGGTATTCTACCTCAACCAAGAAGGTTTCTCGGATACAAGGAACAGATGCGTGAAAGCTTGGCACACCATTCACCGAAAGGATAGGAATCAGTTAGGAAAAAGGTTGGGAATTGTTTCCGAGCTCTATACCAAATGGGTTATCGATCGGGCTACAACACTTGGGATACATTACCCTCTCAAAAGACCTTTATCTTCAGTTGTTCCGACACCGTCATCCCAACCTTTACATTTTGATACCAAAGAAGAATTCCAGGAGCAATTGGCAGAGCTGATCCGTGAAAAGGATGCTTGGAAAAAAAGATGCCAGATAGCCGAACTTGAGAATGAAACACTAAAAGGAGAGTTGGAACAAAAGGACCATTTAATCTTTCTCCAAAGCCAACAGATTGTTGAGAAGAATGATTTACTCCAGCAAAAGGATGTTTTATTGAGACAAGATAGCAAGAGGAAGAAGAGGCAAGGGGATTTATTTTCCTCTGGCTTCGATTCACATTTTGACGGCTAGTCGGCTTCAGAAGTTCGGATTTAGTTTTTATTTTATGTTTTTATTTTGTTTGAAAAAAACTGGTTGTAACCTTTGAATTATTAGTGCAATTTTCTTTTGTTATTATTTTTTTTTTATTTATTTTATTTTATTTTATGTAAAATGTTTACAAAATTATTGCCTTAAAGTCCTTCGGAAAAAAACTTTTGCATATTTTGGCATAATGCATATCATGCATCATACTGCATACATGAGTTTTCAAAACAGAGTCTCATATTCTTTCTTTTTCTCCCCCTCTCAGTTAAGGTGGCTCGGCGTATTCGGTACAAACCTACTCGTGTTTATAATACCCGGTTCCGGTTGAGAAACAAGATGAGCAACGTTGAGGAAGAAAACCATATGCTCCGTGAGCAGGTGACGACCATGCAGACAGAGATTGAGAAATTGACTAGCATGGTGGCATCCCTAATGGCCACCCAGAATCAGGTGCCAGCTCCGGTACCTCAGTCTAGCAGTACCTTTGTACCTCCTCCAGCTTCGTCTGCGCCTTTTAGTACTCCTCAGTATGTGATGCCCGAAGGTTACCCGTGGGGCATGCCTGTTGGATTCCTCGGAGATGACTCACGACCAGTGGTATCTGAAATCCCTCATGTACAGTCGACAGTTCCTATTCCTCAGCTTGTTAATACACTTCCCCAGGTCACAGCAACCGTTTCTGCACCTGTGATTCATACTATTCCGCAAGCTCAGATGCCCATCTTTCATGCTGAAAGCGTGGCAGGTTATGACAGGATGGATGACTTACAAATCAAGTATGATGAGATGCAAAAAGAGATGAGGGCTCTTAGAGGAAAGGATTTATTCGGGCAAGACGCGCATGAACTCTGCTTAGTCCCTGACGTTGTGGTCCCACATAAGTTTAAGGTCCCAGACTTTGAGAAATATAAGGGGAGCACCTGCCCCAAAGCTCACTTGATAATGTATGCTAGAAAGATGTCTACTCAGACCAGTAACGACAAGTTGTTGATACATTATTTTCAAGATAGTCTAACCGGTGCAGCTCTGAGATGGTACATGGACCTTGACAGGGCAAACGTCAGTTCCTTTAATGACTTAGCCAGTGCTTTTATTCGGCAGTATAATTACAACTCATATCTGGCCCCTGATAGGGATGAGCTACGAGCATTGGCCCAAAAGGAGAGAGAATCTTTTAAAGAATATGCTCAGAGGTGGAGGGAGCTTGCTGCTCAGATTCGTCCTCCGATAGAAGAGAAAGAATTGTGCAAGTTATTTTTGCATACTCTAAGTCCTTTCTTTTATGAGAAAATGGTGGGTATTGTGTCAAGAAGCTTCACCGAGATGGTAGAGATGGGAATGTGTCTAGAAGAGGGAGTCCGTCAAGGACGGTTGATAAAAGAAAATGCTCCAACTAGCACTACTAAGAAATATGGCAACAGTTTCTCGAAGAAAAAAGAATCTGAGGTTGGCATGGTGGCTCAAGGAGGACCCCAGTCTAGATACCCAGCTTATCAACATGTCTCAGCCATTACACCTACATCTCAACCACAAATGACCCAAGCACTACCACCACAATATCCATACCCTTATCAACAACCATACCCACAACAGCCACAAATTCGACCACAAACTCCCCAACAACCCTACAATTATCCCAATCGCACCCAAAGAAATCCACCATTCGACCCCATACCCATGAAATACGCTGATCTACTCCCCGCCCTACTCGCCAAAAATTTCGTCCAAACGAGACCACCTCCACCTGTGCCGGCAGTACTACCCACCTGGTACCGTAGTGACTTGACTTGTGCTTTCCATCAAGGGGCCCCCGGCCATGATGTGGAACGTTGCTACGCCCTCAAAAAAGCTGTTCAAGAGTTAATCCGAAATAAAGTGCTGTCTTTCAAAGATGAAAATCCTAATGTCCGAAACAATCCGCTGCCCAATCACGGGTCCTCCGTCCATTTCATCCAAGATTGCCAAGAAACAAGCGCCATTCTCAGTGTGAAGGATGTCAAAACCCCATTGGTACCTATTCATAGTAAAATGTGCGAAGCAAGGTTGTTTAGCCATGATCATGAAACTTGTGAGAAATGTTTGAGAAATCCTCAAGGTTGTTCCCGAGTTCAGGAAGACATACAAAGGTTGATGGATAAGGGAGAATTGGTTGTCACAAAGAAGAGTGAGGATGTTTGCGTTATAGTTCCAGAATTCAATACCTCTGACCGTCTTGAGATGATTTATAATAGTGGAGAGCCCACAGTTACCCCGCTAGTGATCTGCTTGCCAGGGCCTATGCCATATACGTCCCTGAGAGCTGTGCCATATAGGTATGATGCCACCATGTTGCAGGATGGGGTGGAAATACCTATTCCTCCTTTGATATCCGTGGATAATATTGCAGATAGTAGCAAAATACTGAGGAGCGGGCGTATTCTTCCCGGAGTTGTTCAAGAAAAGACTGATAGTTCTGTTGAAAAAACACAAATTCCTGATACTAGTAGGACTAGTGAAAGAGTGTATGAAGACTCAGATGAAGTATTGAAAATGATCAAGAGAAGTGAGTATAAGATCGTGGATCAATTATTACAAACCCCTTCCAAGATTTCGATGTTATCACTCTTATTGAATTCCGATGCGCACAGAGAGGCACTAATGAAAGTCTTGGACCAAGCCTATGTCGACCATGACGTAACTTTGGGCCAATTTGGTAGCATAGTGGGGAATGTCACTGCTTGCAATAATTTGAGTTTCAGTGACGAGGAACTCCCTGAAAGAGGGAGGGGTCATAACCTAGCACTACACATCTCAGTGATTTGTAAAAATGATTCCATATCCAACGTGTTGGTAGACACCGGGTCGTCTTTGAATGTGATGTCTAAGACTACTTTGGACAAGCTCGCATACCGTGGGGCGCTTTTGAGGCCAAGTGCAATAATCGTGAAAGCCTTCGATGGGTCGAGAAAATCAGTAATTGGGGAAATAGATTTACCCATCTTAGTTGGCCCTTATGAGTTCCAGATCACCTTTCAAGTCATGGATATTCGAGCATCTTACAGTTGTTTGTTGGGGCGACCGTGGATTCACGAAGCTGGGGCAGTAACTTCCACGCTTCACCAAAAGCTGAAATTTATACGGGAAGGAAAATTGGTGATTGTGAACGGAGAGGAAGCTTTATTGGTCAGTCATCTATCAGGTTTTTCTTATATCGGTGCTGATATTGAAGATGGTACAGCCTTTCAAGGGCTTTCTATTGAGGAAAGAAGTTCAGAAAAGGCCAGAGCACCTATGAAAACTGCGAAGGATGCACAAAAGGTGATGCAAGGGGAAGAAGCTTTACATTGGGGACGTCTATTACAGTTGGCAGAAGGCCAGAAGAAAGGAGGTTTGGGTTGCACTCCGTCCACGAAAAGAAGTAAGCCGGATGTGGTTTATAAACCCATCACAGATGTCTTTCTTGGTGCTGGATTTATCAATGCTCCTCCGGAAACTAATGCTATCATTGAGCATGAGGATGAGGAAGAGCCACCTTGTTTCGTAACTCCTGGAGGAATTTGCCGCAATTGGGTTACTGTTGATGTCCCTTCTGTCACACCTTTATCTAAGTAATATGTTTGTCTATTTTTGTTTTTTCAAAAAAAATCCTTTTGTCCTGCCCCAGGCAAAAGTGAAACTCAAATAGGGCTTTGTTTAAAGCTTCAAGTATTTTAAAAAAAAAATATGTGTATATTGTCATTTTTCTTATCGTGACACTTTATTTTATTTATATTCTCATGAAAAATGGTAACACAAAAAAACCAAAATATGTACACATCTTTTGGTTTCACCTTTTTTCTTAGCTTTAATCAATTTCAGAAGTTTGCATTCACTATTGTTTATTGAAATCAATCATAAATCATATGCAGACTAAGCATCAATAAACCCGTTGAACACAATGATCCTATGCCCTCTCCCAACTTTGAGTTCCCTGTCTACGAGGCTGTAGAGGAAGAGGATGAAGAGATTCCAGATGAGATCAGACGATTGTTGGATCAAGAGAAAAGAACTATTCAGCCCCACAAAGAGGTTATAGAATTGATCAATCTGGGTAATGAAGAGGAGAAGAAAGAAATCAAGATTGGGGCATCCTTAGAAGCGTCTGTCAAAGGAAAGGTGATTATCTTACTCAGGGAGTATGTTGACATCTTCGCCTGGTCATATCAGGATATGCCCGGTTTGGATCCTGAAATTGTGGAACATCATTTGCCTCTAAAGCCAGAATGTTCTCCGGTAAAGCAAAAATTAAGAAGAACCCATCCGGATATGGCTCTCAAGATCAAAGAGGAAGTACAAAAACAAATTGATGCTGGTTTTCTTATCACCTCGGAATATCCTCAGTGGTTGGCTAATATAGTACCGGTTCCAAAGAAGGATGGTAAAGTTAGAATGTGTGTCGATTACAGGGATTTGAACAGAGCTAGTCCGAAAGACGATTTCCCTTTGCCTCATATTGATGTGCTGGTCGATAACACAGCTAAATCCAAGGTTTTCTCCTTCATGGACGGTTTCTCCGGGTATAATCAGATTAAAATGGCAGTCGAGGATAGAGAGAAGACCGCTTTTATTACACCTTGGGGCACTTTCTGTTACAAAGTGATGCCTTTTGGTCTAACAAATGCGGGTGCAACTTATCAAAGGGGCATGACCACCCTTTTTCATGACATGATGCATAAAGAGATTGAGGTATACGTAGATGACATGATTGTTAAGTCGGGTACCGAGGAAGAACACGTGGAGTATTTATCAAAAATGTTTCAAAGGTTGAGGAAATACCGACTCCGTTTAAATCCCAACAAATGTACCTTCGGTGTTAGATCCGGAAAGCTTCTGGGTTTCATTGTCAGTCAAAAGGGCATCGAGGTAGATCCAGACAAAGTCAGAGCCATCAGAGAAATGCCAGCTCCACAAACAGAAAAACAAGTCAGAGGTTTCCTGGGCCGATTAAATTACATCTCCAGATTCATCTCCCATATGACTGCCACATGTGGGCCGATATTCAAGCTGCTCCGCAAAAATCAAGGGATTGTTTGGACAGAGGACTGTCAGAAGGCCTTTGATAGTATCAAAGAGTATTTAATGGAACCTCCAATCCTTATCCCTCCAGTGGAAGGAAGACCGCTCATCATGTACTTGACCGTGCTGGAAGAATCCATGGGTTGTGTGTTGGGACAACAGGATGAAACCGGTAGAAAAGAACACGCAATTTATTATTTGAGTAAGAAATTCACAGATTGTGAATCTCGATACTCTATGCTTGAGAAGACCTGTTGTGCTTTGGCGTGGGCTGCCAAACGTCTCCGACATTATCTGATTAATCATACTACTTGGTTGATATCCAAAATGGATCCAATTAAGTATATTTTTGAGAAGGCAGCTCTAACCGGAAGAATTGCCCGTTGGCAAATGTTGTTATCTGAATATGATATTGAGTACCGTACTCAAAAGGCAATCAAGGGTAG
The DNA here is from genome assembly GCA_951799995.1 of Trifolium subterraneum. NCBI lineage: Eukaryota > Viridiplantae > Streptophyta > Magnoliopsida > Fabales > Fabaceae > Trifolium > Trifolium subterraneum. The sequence goes on from OX637463.1 coordinate 58,364,164, forward strand.
TATTCTTGCAGACCATTTGGCTCACCAACCAGTTGAAGATTACCAGCCTATCAAGTTTGATTTTCCAGATGAAGAGATCATGTATCTGAAGATGAAGGATTGTGATGAACCGGTGTTTGGCGAGGGACCAGATCCTGAATCCCAGTGGGGTTTGATATTTGATGGGGCCGTTAATCTCTATGGCAGTGGAATTGGGGCAATCATAGTTACCCCTAAAGGTGCTCATATTCCTTTTACCGCGAGATTACAGTTTGAATGCACTAACAATATTGCAGAATATGAGGCTTGCATTATGGGCATTGAAGAAGCTATTGACTTAAGGATCAAAAACATCAACATCTATGGAGACTCAGCTCTTGTGATTAATCAGATTAAAGGAGAATGGGAGACTCGCCATGCTGGTTTGATTCCTTATAGAGATTATGCAAGACGGTTGTTAACATTCTTCAATAAAGTTGAGCTACATCACATTCCTCGTGACGAGAATCAAATGGCCGATGCTTTAGCCACTCTATCCTCAATGTACCGAGTTAATCGCCGGAACGAGACACCAACCATCAGTATTCGGTGCCTTGAGAGACCAGCGTATGTGTTTGCGGCCGAAGAAGTGGTTGATAACAAGCCTTGGTTCTATGATATCAAGATGTTCCTTCAGAAGCAAGAATATCCCCCTGGGGCATCTAACAAAGACAGAAAAACTCTGAGAAGATTGTCCAGCAGCTTCTTCCTGAATGACGAGGTGTTATACAAAAGAAATTTTGATATGGTCCTGCTGCGGTGTGTGGATAAACATGAGGCTGATTTGTTGATGCATGAAGTACATGAAGGTTCATTCGGAACACACCCTAATGGGCACACAATGGCCAAGAAAATGTTAAGAGCCGGCTACTATTGGTTGACAATGGAGTCTGATTGCTATAAACATGCCAGGAAATGCCATAAGTGTCAGATTTATGCGGACAAGATGCATCTACCGCCAACTTCTTTAAATGTTCTATCTTCTCCTTGGCCGTTCTCCATGTGGGGCATTGATATGATTGGCCGGATTGAGCCGAAGGCTTCCAATGGACACCGTTTCATCTTAGTGGCCATTGATTACTTCACCAAGTGGGTTGAGGCAGCATCTTATGTCAATGTGACCAAGCAGGTGGTCGTACGTTTTATCAAGAATCATATTATCTGCCGTTATGGCGTTCCTAACAAGATTATCACAGATAATGGGACAAACCTGAATAACAAAATGATGAAAGATCTGTGTGACGAGTTCAAGATTGAGCACCATAATTCATCTCCTTATCGGCCTCAGATGAATGGAGCAGTTGAAGCTGCAAATAAGAACATTAAGAAGATTGTGCAGAAGATGGTGGTTACTTACAAAGATTGGCATGAAATGTTACCTTTAGCCTTACATGGATACCGTACTTCAGTTCGTACTTCGACAGGGGCAACCCCTTTCTCTTTAGTATATGGCATGGAAGCAGTGCTCCCCGTAGAGGTTGAAATCCCATCAATGAGAGTCTTAATGGAAACTGAGTTGGCCGAGGCCGAGTGGTGCCAAAATAGATATGACCAATTGAATTTAATTGAGGAGAAACGCATGACGGCTTTATGTCATGGACAGTTATATCAGAGAAGAATGAAACAGGCTTTTGACAGGAAGGTTCGACCCCGTGAGTTCCGTGAAGGCGACCTTGTGCTCAAAAAGATTTTGTCCTTTCAGCCGGATTTGAGGGGCAAATGGACGCCTAATTATGAAGGCCCGTATGTTGTCAAAAGAGCCTTTTCTGGTGGTGCTATGACTCTCGCAACCATGGATGGTGATGAGCTCCCTCGTCCTGTAAATGCCGATGCAGTCAAGAAATACTTTGTCTAAAAAATAAAAGAAAAGCTCGCTAAGTTGAAAACCCGAAAGGGCGGCTTAGGCAAAAATGAGCGTCTCGGTGGGCTGAAAACCTGAAAGGGCGGTCCAGGCAAAAATTAGAGACATAAACAGAAAATAATTATCCTGATAGGTCGAAAACCTGAAAAGGCGATCTATGCAAAAGTTAAGGAATAAGACAAGTAACTGCATCGGACCAGGCATCACCTACTTAGAGCACCTCGATTGACAGAGTATTTTTGGCTTATAGCATTTTAGACTGCAAATTCAAAGTTGTCAGGGAGAATAGCGATCATTGTGTTTAATGTACCTTTCCCACATAATTACCATTTTTCATCTTTGTAATGATCTGTGGGGTTGTGCTTTTCGCCAATTACCACTCTATTAATCAAATTCGAGCATGTGCCCTCTATTTGGAATTCAATTTTTATTTGCAATTTTGTTTTCCACTCTTTCAATTTAAAATACTTGAAGCAAAAACTCAAAAATAATTTAAAGTTTTCAGTTGCTATCTTTTTGAAAAAACATAGATGACAAACATATCTCTTAGATTCACGAGTCATACAAGCATATATCAACATTGTTCCGAAAGCGGTCAGATTCAACGAAGCAAACACAGTCATTGCTAAAAAAAAAGAGAGAAAGAAAAATAAAAAGAAAAGCTCGCTGAGTTGAAAACCCGGAAGGGCGGCTTAGGCAAAAAAAAGAGCGTCCCGGTGGATTGAAAACCCGAAAGGGCGGTCCAGGCAAAAATTAGGGGCAAAACAAAAAAAGAAATATATTCCCGGTGGATTGAAAACCTGAAAAGGCGATCCAGGCAAAAGTTAGGGATTTCAAAGAAAAAGAAGAAGAAAAAGCAAAAGCATGACTGTCGAAACAAGACCGTGAGAAAATATTCAGTTTCAGTGTACGAAATGGCGACTTCTGCCAGATCTCTGACCATTGGGCTTTACCCCAAGAAGCAATTATTCTTACTATGGATCAACATACTATGCCGGGTGTTACCCCGAGGATCTGATTTATTTCACCTATAAGGATGCTGTCCCCAGCAGAGAAACTACCGAGTGGTTGTACGGATACGTCGGCCCAATGCTCATCTTATCCAGTCAAATCTTTTGTCTCATCCAGTCATGTACAAATATCATTCAATCATACAAATACAATCATTCACATGTACATACATGCAATCATTTACATGTCCATAACATACATTTATACTTACATACAATCATCCACATATTCATACATACGATCATACATACATACTTACATACAGTTATTCACATATGTGTACATACATTCGCATTCACATGCAACATGCACACAAAATCATTCACACATACAGCATTGACCATCATGTGTCTTGTTTCATATATCACAAAAGAGTCATCCCCAGTGAGTCTAGTCCAGAGATGTCTCCATCATACACATTCAAAGTAGCAGATTTTGCAAACAATCAACTGCAAACTTACAGTTCATTTCCCCAAAAGAAAGTCATCTCCAGTATGCCTGGTCCAAACAAATACATATTCTTGTCATGTCTCGCTCTCCCACAATGTTGGTGGACACTGTCTTTACTTATGTCCGTACACAGGACTTTATCTACTTATGTCCGCACACAGGACTTTACTGCTTTCTGTCTTTATTTCTGTCCGTACACAGGACTTTATCTGCTTATGTCCGCACACAGGACTTTATCTGCTTCTGTCCGCACACAGGACTTTATCGCTTTCAGTCTTTACTTCTGTCCGTACACAGGACTTTATCGCTTTCTGTCTTCATTACCCCTGTCAGATAATCTTCATTACATTCAAACACTTTGTAAATATAGCACTCATAAACATATCACTAATAACCATAAGCATAATACTCATAACATCATATCATAGCATTTTATTGTTTATTCCGGTCAAAAAATGATGTACTCTGTATTTAAGTCTCTTCTATCGTCGAACCAAAACAAAAATATCATAAAAAAAAAATCATCTTTTTCTTTTTATCTCCGATGGAAGAAACTTAAATAGGGGCATCTGTCATACCCCATTTTTTGACCAAACGCTTTTATGCGTCATTTTTACGACGGATTTTTTTTTCTTTGTTCGTTTCTGACGAAATTTCGGCAGGGAGGTATTTTAAAATACCTCATTTGGTTACATTTTGTTTTCCTCTTATTATTTTCTGATTTTTATTTTATTTTTATATTTCATTTTCGTTTTTTTATTATTATTATTGATATATTATTATTTTTATTTTTATTTTAATTGTTATTTGTGTATATTTTCCATTTTGGTTTTTTTTTTTAAAAGAAGTCCAGATCATTTTTTTTTTTTGTCCAGGCCCAAAGGGGCAATTTTGTCCAAATGTGGTAATTTCATCTGTCAAACCCTAAACATCTGACACAGTATAAATGCTGTAATTATGACACTGTTCCCTAGGTCAGACTTTTCTTTCCAGCCGCAGAAACACTGAAAATTCATATTCTCATCCTTTTTTCAGATCAAATCAACACAAATACAAAAAAAAAATCATCAAAAAAACGAAATTAAAAAGAACAAACAGATTCTTCATCTGTTCATCACAAACCCAGCGAAATCAACCATCATCATCAAAACTCATCACGAACCCAGAATCCAAAAACTCATACAAATCCCAAATCAAACAAAATCATCTCGGAAATCAGAAACCACAAATCAAAATCCATACCGTCATCTTCACAAGACACAAATCGCAAATCCGAAAACCCAAAATCAAACCGCGAATCATTCGAACCCGAAACCAAGAACCCAGAATCATCATCCCAGATCCAAACCGAGACAAACGAGGACGAAGGAAATCAAAACAGAATCAAAAGCGAAAGGAAAGAGAAGAAGAAGATTTGAAACAGAATAGAATAGAAGAAGAAGAAAGAGACTCGAAGCATCAAGGTTATTCCTCGTCTTTTATTTTTTTCCATTTTTTCTGTTTTCCAATCCGAACTTGTTTGTGTTTTGTTTATTTGTTTTGGATCTGGATTCGTGTTTAGAAATAGTTGGGTTTGTGTATAGTGTTATTTTGCTTTAAAACGAAAAATGAAGGTTGTTTTAATGGAGGTTTTGTTTTGGAACTGAAAAAGCAAAGAGAAGAGAGGAAGAGGATGAATCGGCCGTTGGAGAGAGAAGAGAGTTGTTTGTTTGTGTTTTTTTTAGGGTTTGGGGGTATTTATACCCCAACCCGATCTGGTGTGCGCATGTATATTGCGGCACACCATGCACCCGCGCCTGTAACCGTTTGATACGAATCCGTTAGCCTAAGATCTTACCACGTTGATTTCAGATCAGGGCCGTCTGATCCATCAGACGGCCATAACTTGATCCCGTGTTTTTTTTGTTTTTGTTTGAACAGAAAGGGTTTTTCCTTTGGACTGGGCTTTTCACTTTCTGTTATTACTGCTTGTACCCCCTTTTATTTTTCTGATTTACTTTTGCACCCCCCTGCTTGTTTATTTTTGTTTTAGATTATACAAATAAGTGCTTATTTGAACAAAAGCTTATTTAGGCTTTTGAGTCAAATGCTTGCACTAATATGAAAGATCTCTTTAGATCACAATTTTTTTAGCTTATTTAATTAAGTATTTTTATTCATCTGTGTTATAGCTTATGAAATAAGTGCTTCCGGCATAAAGCTATTTTTAGCTTAATTTAGCCTTGTGAAGCACGATATGGAGGCTTATTTTTATTTTGTTACTAACTCACTAACATTTATTTATGCTTATTATTTTTATTTATTGTTACTAATCCATTAACTCAACAATTAACTTTATTCATTGTCCTTAACTTAATAATCCTTTCTAATTTAACATGTCGAATATTACTTAATTGCTCACTTAAGTTTAATTATTTGTTTATGGCTTTATTAATTAATTATTTATCTCTATTGCAAGGACTTTAGAATGTATTTTTAGGGTTTGGTGTAAATTTAATTTAAAATTGCATAGCATTATGTCGCATTCATTTCATATTTATTTTTTTTCGTAAATACTTTAGAATGTGATTAGGAATAAATGTACATTATAAATGAAAAATTGCATCTCATGCATATTTATTTATCGCTTTCCGCAAAAACGTTAGAATATTAGTTTCCGAGGGAAAAGACACCGTTTTGATCAAAATATCATTACGGATCGTCTTCGCGCTTATTACGACGTTTTTTTTAGCATTACCCTTTTAGTGATTTGGAACCCAACATTCCAATAGAAATAATTAGCGTTTTATTCTCAAAAAAATGAGGTCAACACCTCTTCAAAAAAAGTTAGTCGCTTTTATTAAAAAAAACGAGGTCAAAACCTCTTTCAAAAATACGCATTGATTTAACTTCAAATATCGAAAAACATCAAAACATTTTTATCACTCAAAATATTTTCTCAACAAACCTTGGATTTCAAACCAAGTGTCCGCATCCTATTTCATAATCAAAACTTTAATCAATTTAACCATATAGACTTTTTTCACAAATTAACATCAATCAAACTCACACTTTGCCATTTTTGGCTTTTGGTATGTTAAAACCATTTTCAAAACCTAAAAATCAAACAAACAAATTTACTCGTCTTTTTACCCCGAACTACGGTGGTTTGATCCCTCGGGTACGTAGGCATGAGACTTGTCTCTCCGATCAATAAAATCAACAAAAAACATTTTCTTCTTTTCTTTTCTTTAAACCTTTTTTATTCTCACACTTACACATTTTTTACAAACAAATAAAGCGCATAGATAGAAATAAAACAAGAGGTTCCTATAGAGTACTATAGATACTTAGGGTGCTAATACCTTCCCTTCGTATAACCAACCCCCGAACCTTGTTCTCTAAAAAAATAGGGTTTTTTCGAACTTTTTCCCTTTCCCTCGGATAAATTAAAGATCGGTGGTGGAATATTAAATTGCGATTCGAAGTTAATTAATAACTCGATATCCAAAAATCACCGCGACACCACTATTTGCTACTCTCTTGTTCTATAATTGAGGACGGCAAAGCGTGTTGAACATGGTCAAATTCAAAAATCAAAATACCAATGTGGGTTGGCAAACTGACCCATCAAACAATTCTTATTTTTCTTCTTTTTTTTTTTTATGTTTATAGACGAAATAACGAATATCATCAAATCAAATTGCACAATATTTTTTTAGAGAAAATATTAATTCTTAAAAAAATAAATAGAGGTTGTACGTATTTTCTCTCACAACTCAAATTCGTGATTATATTAGTACAATATATGGTTTCTCTTTTTGGTGACAACTCAAATTCGTGGTTATATTAGTAGAGTATTCGTGGTGTGTTGCTCTTGTTGTGACGAAGGCGTTTTGATTCCTCTAAGTGGTGTTGGAAGCTTTTTCTTCCTCTCCATCTTTGTTTTGTTTGGTCACGATGTTGTTGGGTTGTTGGCATATCCGACAGTGGGTTTGGTGGTGCTGGTTTGCAATAGTAGTGCTGATTCTTTGTGGTGGTGGTGTTGGCAATGAGTTTTGACTGTTTGGAGGTATGGTGGTGCTAATGTGGTGATGTTTGGATCTGGAGCTACCGGTGTGTGGTTGATGTCGTGAGTGATTGGTTTTTCTATAATACTTGATTCTCTGATTGCTTCCAAATCTGTTGAGATTTACAAGATTCTTTGAGTTTATGATGATTTCCAAATATGTTGAAATTTACAAGATTCTTTGTATCTGGTTGACCTCTACTGCATCGGTGTTGACTGTTTTGAGGTGAACTGTGAGGTGAGACTTATCTGCCTAGGAACTAAAACTATGTGCAATAAAAAATTTATGTATAATAATAAAAGAGGAGCGCTAGCATTATTCATAATAAAAACTAAGTAAAAGCTAAAGTTAAAAAATCACAATTTTATAGTATCAAAAACATATTTAACCCTATTTTTAGAGTCAAATAACCGTCATATGAGCTTAGCTCAGTTAACATGAATATTGCATTATATATGCAGGGGTTCTTAGTTCGAACCCGATCATCCCTCATTCCAACTTATCCATCTTAAGGGTGAAATTTTCAGTCACTAGACCACTTAAAAATAAATAGGCTAAATTGCACTTTTGAACCTCTTAAGTTTCAGAAAGTTGCGATTTTGGCCCCCTATGTTTCAAAATAACACTTTTAACATCTTATGTTTACCCCGATTCACAAAAGTTCAATTTTAACTAAGTCAAAACGGATGTAACAAATCGCTTAAATGACTCAGCTGTCACGTCAGTTTTTTTCTTCTTCTTTTCTTTTCATCTAATACATAAAATCATCTCTTCAGATAATTTGAAGCATGTGCTGAGCAAGAAAAAATTGATTGTAAATGATATGATTAATTGGATGTTGAAACTGATGTAACAAGTCGCTTAAATGACTTAGCTGTCGCGTCAGTTTGGCAAGATCTAAGATCCTTGATTTAAGTGAAGGAATAAAACCAACTAGTCCCATCTCTTTCTATTATGGAATTGGATAGTTACTCATGTGAGGAAAGGGGGAAGGGATCGTCATGCAAGAACTAGAAGAGGTTCCTCTCAGAGGTGGTCTTGATCGGTTGAGTCGTATTCAGTTGGAAGTGATTGACTCACTTTTAGAGTATGGAGAACGTGAAAAGGGTAAACTTCGAGGCCTCCGGCCGAGTTAGAATTGCTTTTACCAAAAGATGCCTCCAATCTCTTAATAAAGGTATCTTCACTAGTAGAAAAAAGACATTTGGTTTTGGAATTCCACTACTGATATACAAATATCAGTAGTGAAATACAATTGAGGAAGAGATTCCACTACTGACATGTAAATATCAGTAGTGAAATATTCATGGGTAGGAGATACCACTACTGATATGTAAATATCAGTAGTGAAAAGTAGACACGGTGGCAATCATGTAATTACATTGAAATTTTGTTTTAAGATATGCTACTACGGATGTTGGTTCTAACCGTAGTGAAACCTCTTACCTTGGAATATCTTATAAAGATTTTACTGTCTCCCTCCCATTAGCACGCGTACGTATCTCTCATTCCACAAAGAAGTATCTCATTCCACAAAGAACCCTAGCTAAAATCCTTCGTCCCTCTCCCATTCTGATTCCAAATTCTTCACCTCCCATTCTCATTTCAAAACGATTTCTCTGTTCGTGTTTGTGAATCTGACTGAAACCCTCACTAAATCTCGTCGTGAACTTTCGTTTCGCCGTACATCAAAATCGCTCGTGAATCTCATGAAACCCGAACTCGCCGAATCTCTCTCATGTTCGTGAACTGTTCTTCGTTTTCACGATTGAACGAAGTTTTGGGTTTCAACCGATGACAGTCTCCTCACTCAGGTTTGTAGAGATCTGATGTTTCTTTGTTTTGGGTTTTCACAAAACTGGTGTTATTTTACTGGTCTTTGTTTCATCTGACTGAGTATGTATCAATTGATTGGTTTGTTTGTTTTCAGATCAAGGATGGATTTGTTGAAGGAAAGGATCTTGTTGTGTCTTATGTCTGCTGAAGGAAAGGTTATTATTGTTTATGCAATTGGGGGTTTTCTGTTTTAGATCTCCTATGATATGGGTTTAGATCTATAGATTTGAACTCTTTGTTGATAGGGTTTGTGTTTGTTTGGAACATAAAAAATTGATTTCTTTGTTAATATCTGAATATTATGTTGATTCCTAATTTAAAGTGTCTTCAAAGTTCTCTGATTGCTTTGCTTGTTTTGCTATTAGAAGTTGTAATTTAATTACCCTTTTTTAAATTCATATATGAACTACTATGCATCAGGGGCTGAGGATCAATGGACTTTGAAAGAGAGCAGAAATGCATTCTCAAGGATTCTGTAATCTACAAACTTCTTTTATTTGATTTTTATTTTCCCTTTAATTTAAGGTTGTGTGTTCTTCTGAAGCACTTATTTCAATATTATGTTTACTGAAAACAGGTTCAGACCGCGAATTCTCATCGATGTAAGCAAGATAGACTTGACAACAACTGTATTAGGCTTTAAAATATCAATGCCTGTCATGATTGCTCCTACAGCATTGCAAAAGATGGCTCACCCTGAAGGTATTCACTCTTCTGTGTTACATTAAGATATTGCCTTTGAATTTGTATTTTGCTAATGTTTTTGTACTTTTTGTTAATACAGAATCCCTTGATTCTTCATGTGCTTGATATTGAAAACTTGTAATTAAAACAAATCATGCAATTTTTGTGCAGGAGAATTTGCTACTGCTAGAGCGGCTTCAGTAGCTGACACAATCATGGTTTGGTTTAGTGTAAAATGATTATTTAATATCATATTTGGATTTAAGTTATAGCTATGTCTAAAGTCACATATATTTGACTGTGATTTGTTGACAGTGTATTAAAATTAAAGCCATTGTATTTACTACTTGCGAGATTCATTTTCATCTAAAGCCACAAGGCCTCCTGCTGCTGCTGTATCCCCTGCTTATGATCAGCAGGTAATTTTATCATCTAAAAAATGTTGTCAATTGAATTAATTTATGCGTTATTGTTATTATAGGTGCGTCGTGCATAGATATAATCTAATATTGTGAAGTCTCGATGTAGATAACGGAATTGAAGCTATCCATTGATAGTCTTGAGAAGGAAAGAGATTTCCACTTTGCAAAACTGACTCCTGAAGTTGAACATTCACCGGGAGAGAGTTGTGCAATGTTGAGGTAGCTCTAATCACCCACTCAGTTTTGCTTCTTTTAATATTGATGTTTTGCTTCTGATTATTTTGAGGTTTTGCTTTTAATATTGATGTTTTTCTTTCTGTACATTGATGTTTGAACTATATGCAGAGAATGGTACATTATCAGTTGCAGAGACAAGAGGACAACTACTGGAACAATATCTTTCTCAAGTTGCCCTGACAAATGTTCTAATGAGTAATCAAGATCAACTTCAAACATGATATATGATCTCTATGTATATGTTTTTTGTAATGCTAGAAATATTAAAATGCATTTGCAATTTCTCAGCTAGCAGTTGAAAATAATTAAGTTTCATGTTTTCCTACTTGTTTGTTTGAATTTAGGTATTTATATTATTAATCTTGGAAAGACATTGGAGAAACTTCAACTAGCTGCTAGGGTCATTGTTGCTATTGAGAACTCTCAGGACATCATTGTCCAATCTGCTAGGCCTTATGGTCAGAGAGCTGTTCTCAAGTTTGCTCAACGTACACTGGAGCTCATGCCATTGCTGGAAGGCACACTCCTGGAACATTCACCAATCAACTTCAGACTTACTTTAGTGAGCCCCGTCTTCTTATCCTCACTGATCCGAGAACCGATCATCAGGTTTCGCCATTATCCTGTTGTTATATGAATAATGTCTATATCTTTTGTTATTTTATGCATATAAGTGTTGTGCTGTATGATAAATTTGTGCAATTTTTCTATGCATGCAGCCTATCAAGGAAGCTGCTCTTGGAAATATTCCCACAATTGCTTTCTGTGACACTGATTCTCCTATGAGATATGTTGACATTGGAATTCCTGCTAACAACAAGGGAAAGCATAGTATTGGTTGTCTCTTTTGGCTTTTGGCTAGGATGGTTTTGCAGATGCGTGGTAGTATTCGCCCTGGTCTTAAGTGGGATGTCATTGTAAACTATTTTTTGTTTTTATGTTTTGTAATTGTTAAGAGTATGTGTAGTCTGGTGTTACATACTGATGTTTTGTTCATGATATTTGTATGAATAAGAGATAATAGTCAAGTTGATATAGAGATATTGTGTTTTAATTTCTAGGATGAGTATATGTGCATTTTGTAGATTAATATAAGGATATTGTGTTTTCATTTTGGGAAAGAAGATATTTAATTTCTTACACATGATCTTTGTCATTGTTATGCAAATTGAGACTAATATAAGGTTTGCTTATTTGTTATGCAAACTGAAAAGTCCCATGAATTGGAGTATTTTTTTTTTAAAAAAAATAAAGACTTTTCACTACGGGTACCATGTAAACCCGTAGTGGAAACACCACTTTCCACTACGGTTGGAGTTATGGACCGTAGTGGAATCCCTTAGATTTTTAATAAAAAAATATAAAAGTCCACTTTCCACTACGAGTTACTCTAAGACCGTAGTGGAAACACCACTTTCCACTACGGATTTGGATCCGTAGTGGAATCTCTGAACATACAACTACACCTACAAACACTACTGTTCCCCAACAGTAGTGGAATGTGTTTTTGGCCAGTAGTTGTATCCCCTTTTTCCACTAGTGCTTCCTGGTGACAGCTGTGGCAGTGGAGCAGCATCATTCATTCTAAGTTAGAAGGACGTCTTCCCCAGAGTGATGGATGGATATCTAATTTTTTTATGAAGCATCAGCTGAACATTTACTACATAAAATCATCTCTTCTATATTATCTGAATTTGAAGCATGTGCTGAGCAAGAAAAGATTGATTGTAAATGATATGATTAATTGAATGTTGAAACTGATGTAACAAGTCGCTTATGTCACGTCATTTTTTTTTTCTTCTTTTCTTTTCATTTGATACATAAAATCATCTCTTCTATATTATCTGAATTTGAAGCATGTGCTGAGCAATAAAAGATTGATCGTATGAGATGATGGAGGAGGGCAGGAGGCTGCTTTAAAGCATCAAGGTACAATTGAGGAGGACCTTGAGAGTTACAAGACAAAAAGCCAAATAAATAAATTAAATAGCCAAATAAAAAAAATTAAATAACCAGTTGCCTAACCCTATGCTGTAATCGCTGTCTACCTATCTTTCGAGAGTGATGACCTTTACGTTGAGCACGTGACCCACCAAATGGTTTATTTTGGTATATATTGTTTTTTTTTTGTGCATAACAAGATACCACCACCAATTTTATTTTTTTACGAGAACAAATGGTTTTTTTTGTTTGGTGGTTAGTATTTGTTTTCACTACGCCCTCCTTTGATTATGGGAGTGTTGTGCTTTCCTACCTAACATTACTCTTCCTACCAAAATAATTGTCGCATTCGACTATTACACGTTTGTTGATATACAATTTTAATTATTAATATTTTTAGTTGTGTATTATTAAAAATTATGAAAAATTGATATTTTGATATTACTCATTGAGATAAATCTAACAAGATCTAGGTTAATATTTGTTTTTATACATAAAAAATATAGTCAAAGTAATTTATATGAATAGTGCATATGGTCAAATTGTGACAATTATTTTGGGGCGGAGGAAATACTTCCGGTCCTTTTTATAAGAAATAGTTAGCGGCACTTCGGAACCACATGAGTTCACCGGGGTGGAGCACAGTCCACCAAAATCGGCATAGGTTAGATGCTATTGATGGACCATGGTAAACCTATCTTCATTAAAGTAAGAACTCTAGGGAGCAAAATTTAGAAAAACACAATTCGCTACTTAAAATACGAATATTAATTCGTTAAGTTTGCACTTTAACTAGTGAACCTTATAAATACTATTATAACATGTTTGGTTTAGCGTTTGCTTGCCAAATTCCGTGTCGCGATGCAAGCTGAACGTGATATTTCATATTTATGAAGATGTAATTTGTAGCTTTTGGTCTACTGTGAGAATTCACCCTCCTTTCACCGCTATGAAAATATTTTCATAAAATCTGCTAGTTAAAGTACAAATAAGTAACCAACTGTATTTTTTTAGATTTTATACCCCTTCAACACTCGTTGGTTATCTTGCGAGAGGAATATATTTGAAATTCCGTGGCGTGCAAAAAGAAACACTGATTCTCTAATGGGCTAATTGGGCCGAATGATATGAAATAGAAAAAGCCCATTCTACACTGTGAAAAACAAAAACAAGATATATCCACACAATCTCGAATTCTCATCTATCTCATCTGAAAAAATGGCACACTGCATAACCAATACCTTTGTACAAGGAAAACCATTCCTTCCTCTTCCCACAAAAAACGTAGTAATAATCACTCACTTCCTTCAAATTCTTCACATCGTTGTGTTTCTGTATCGAACTAACTAACTAGCTATTTTTGTTTTGTTTTGTTTGAGTTTCAACAGCAACGAGGGAAGAAAGTGGTTAGTTTTGGAGTGGTTTGTAAGAAGAAAGACATACACCCAGATTTCTACGAGGATGCTAAGGTTTATTGCAACAATGAGCTTGTTATGACAACAGGTGGAACACAGAAAGAGTATGTTGTCGATGTTTGGTCAGGGAACCATCCATTTTACCTTGGCAACCGTAGTGCTAATATGATAAGTGATGATCAGGTGGAGAAATTCCGTAAGAAGTTCGGTGAACTTTCACAGATTATGGAAATTCCTGTACTTAAAGGTGAGATTGTTATTCCTTCAAGACGTAAAGGGATTAAAGGTGGTGGTGGTGGAAAGAAGAAGTGAGTATTTCATTAGTGAATATTTCATTTTGCAATTGTAATTGCTTGTATGGTGTTTGTTGAATTGCCTCTATGAATATTTATTTTTGTATTTTAAATGTGGTGAAATAATTGTTTTATGTGATGTTGTTTTGTTTGATAGTAAATGTGATTTTGATGTAATGATTGTGTTGATAGAGATTTTGATGGAGGGATGGATTCTCTAACTTTCGTAGTTGGTGAGTTTAGTGTATTTAGGAGTGAGATTTATGCGAGAGAATGATTAGTTAAGACCTATGAAGCACGAACATAGACACCACACTCGACACGACACTGACACGTCGACACCGATAAATAATTTGAGAAATTGACATAATTCAATGCAATCATAAGTGTCTATGAAGGTGGCATGGTGAGTCAATGTTGTAAAATATTGGCCATGACGGGTTTTTGGAAAACCGATATGGCTATTTTGTGAAGGATGGAGGTGGCATGGTGCCATATGTTGGATTTTTGGCTCTCTGCCAATCTGTCATCAATAACATTGTTGTGAATTAGGATCATTGGATTAGATGAAGTTATATTTTAGGTTCTATTATAAGCAAGCTTTGGTAAAGTTTGAACATAAATGGTTTGATTTTCGTCCAATGGTTTAGATCCTTTGGCTGCTTGAATGGACGATTCTTCCCCCTTACAAGGAATCCGGATTTTATCCTGTTTCCTATGGAAGTTGTATGTCTAGTATGTTCTAAAAGGATGTTTTAAATGTTAGGAAGTTAGTGGCTATGTTAGATTTCTAAGGTTCGAATTTGGACCTTTTGTTTAAAATTCCTTCGATGTCACTTAACTCGCTCAACCAAGCTATCTACTAGGGACATGTGCTGTATGATTCTGAAATATTAGAAACTTTGTTGAACCTGGGGTACTATTTACTGCTACAAAGAGAAAGAGACACTATTAGGAAAGTAGGGTCTAAAGCTTACCAATTTTTAATCTTGTAAAATAGAATTAGATGGTGCTCTAGTTCTTGGAGCTAAACTAAGGAGGGCTTAGAAAAGAAGTTATAGCCATTATGACTTAATCCTCAGTTATGGTTGTGATCTTCTATGGATATGATTGTCCACTGAATGAGTAAATTTTACAGCTGAAAAAAGTTCTACTCCAAATATCATTACCACAAGTTCTTTCTGAATTTGGAGGATGACAGAAGAAAATATCCATAGATTTGGTTTGTGAAAGTATTTGGAGATCCAAATATCAAATAATTCTGTCTGGGGTAGTCAATATTGTGATTTTGCTGAATAGAAAGAAGGTTGTCTTAGGAGTCTAATCTCATGTTCATCATACTGATATGGCAATAGCCTCTGAAAATTTTATATATGTAGAGTACTTTTACTATTGATGAATCATGGGAACATACCCTCTCAATTGGAGAGTTCATTGGATTTTCTCCAGTTTCAATCCCTACCACTAAAACACACTATCTCTCTCTTTTCTTTTTTCTGTCTCTCGCATGCATCATAGTTCAATGCCAGTAAAGTTTGCACTGTTCAATTTGTTGGGTTGAACGTTGTAGTGAACCAATACAATACAGTGGTGAGTGTTGGAGTGTCAATTGTGCTTAAGATCAAAGAAGTTTTACATTGGATGAAAATGTTAGTGTTGAGCAACATAAAAGTGAGTGGATTCTTGTACCAAAAAAAAAGAGAGTGGATTCATATATCCAATACTTTAAAATTTCAGTGAATATTTGATGCCCTGACTACTTATGTGCTTAGGCTTAATGTGAGAATCATCAGTTGTTTAGGCTCTTCTTATTTTCCATTCATGATTGACGAACATACATTTTATATGGGAGGTAGATCTTCTCATTTCTCAAAAGAAGTAGAAGTGTTAATTATTATTATTATGGCGTATACAAGAAAGCTGTAATCTTTCTTCTCATTTTTCCCTTTAAACCAAATGGTTTACTATGTATCCAAAAAAATTAAATGGTTTACTATTCATGGTGGTGGCAGCATCCATGGCAGTTGCATTGCACCGCCTGTTTGAGGTGGTTAGATTTAGGTTGAGTTTTAGGATATGGAGCATAATCATTAATCAGTGGTGAGAGTGAGAGAAGCCATTGTGTTTCTTATTCTCTTCCCATTCTCACGTTTCTTTTTTATCCAAAAACAGTATATTTACCGAAATTTTTTTAGTGTAAATTTTACACTATTATTTACTGAAATTTACACTAAACAAAATTTTGGGTTCTATTTACAGAAATTTTCTGTGTATTTTGGGATAGAAAAGAAACATGGGGTGACAAGAGAAATTTTCTTGCATAGGAGGCTCATTGTCTCACTGTATTAAGATTCAGAAGCCAGTATTAAGATTGGATTGTGAAAGTAGTTATTATCATATGAATTTTTCTCTTCCCTCCACCACATTTTTATCTAACCCAAACTAAGGCGATCCGAAGATTTCTTTAAGTGTTAAAAATGAAAAAATTTGAGTGAGAAGAGAATTGTGTGGTGGGTGGGAGGGAAGAGAAATCATCTTATCACATTTTGCAATTTTTTGTCATTGTTAGTTGTGTCATTGAAAAACAAAAAATGAAACAATTGGATAAGCATTGTATTTTAATGAACCTGAACCTGAAAGTGGAAACAATCATTTTCACTGTTTGCATAATTAATCTGAACTGGAAAATTTCTCATTAAATTTGTGGGTTGAATGAACATGTCTAGGAAAAACTCTTTGTTGCGTTGAACGTGGGTTTGAAGTTTATAAAAAAAAGAAAAAAAAAAAATCAGTGATGTTGTTTACTAAGGTCTTCAGTAATTTTGAATTTTGATTAATTTTTAAACCCAAATGATTAGAAATTCATCTCATTAGTAAGAAATTCCGTATTCGAACTTCAACTCTGCATATAAAATATTATATTCTTACTGCTTAAGTTATGCTTACTCAATATATATATATACATATATATATGGCTAATGCTGCGGTGGACCCCCTTCACAAGTGGTCCACCGTGGACAAGTGATATACCGAACATGAATTTTATAAAATTCACTGTTGGATTGAAAATTTATATCGTATAGATCATCCATAAATTTTTAAATTTTTTTTGAAAATCATTTGATATGTTATTGAGACCCATCAAGATTTATGTTATTTAACAACCATTAATCTTGATGTGTCTCAATAACATATAAAATGATTTTCAATATTTCTAAATTTTACTATGGGTGATCTATATGATATAAACTTTCAATCCATAAGGTGAATTTTGTAAAATTCGTATTCGTTATAGTGTTATTCGTGACTGGTCCACCATGGACCACTTGATGAAGTGATCCATATTAGAATTTCTCATAATATATATATATATATAATTTTTTTAAAGACAAATATATAATATAAAAGTATACCAACAACACAACAGTAAATTACACATACCAATAAGGAGCACTAGAGGTACAAAAACAAGTCAAGAAACCAATGAAAGATACGGAACACACAACAACTAAAAGGAAAACCAACAAAGCATCCAACTACATGACCATCAAACTACACAAAAGCAAAAGCAAAAGCAAAAGCAAAAATACCCTAATATAATTGATGTTGGATTCATTGATGATAAACAATGAATTATTTAAGTCCAAATTTATAAAACAAATATACGATGTTGTTGTATATTTCTATTCATATATTAATATGATATAGTAAGAATCCATATTACTACTTTATCCGTTTCAAAATGATAGAAAAACAATTTTCAACGTATTATCACAAATTTTAGTCCACAAATTTTAACTCATGTCAAGTTTTATTTAATGTATTTTAATATTTTATAATGAACTTTAATTAATATTTTTTTTACGTTTGTTTTGTATATGTAAGACACATATTATTCATATATGATCAAGTTCACTAATAAATATTATAATTATAACTATCACACACGAGACAACAATTTTGCATTGACGAGTAATTTTATAACGAGACTAATATCGTAGTATACAATATTCAACCTATTATAATTTACTCTATTAATTTTTTTGTATTATCTTAATAGAAAATTGTAAATTCAAATTAAACAATCTATTATAACTTATTTTATTAATATTTTTTTGTATTATCTTAATGAAAAAATGTAAATTAAAATTAAATTATGTAATATAACATTAATCATTATTTTTACTTTCGATAATATCACCCTACTGTAAAAAATATTGCAGCTGTGACCTGTAGGTAGACACGTGTATCATACCAGTTCCACTTCTGTTTTTTTTGGTACATTCTAGTTCCACTTCTACTTAATAAGTAATTAATAGATTTTTATTTATTTATTTTTATAATAGGTAATACAATATGAGGATGGTACATTTAATATTCACGGAGAATTCATATCCATAAACTACGAAAAACGACTATCATGAACGCTGACAGTAATTTGTCCTAACTAGGACCTATCAAGCACGAATAGACACCGACAACGAACACGATACGAACACCGATACGTCGATATCGATAATAATTTGAAACAATAATATAATTTAGTATAATTATAAGTGTCAGTGTCGATGTCTGACAGTGACACCGAAACGTATCCAACACAGATACACCTAATCTGAGGAGTGTCCGTGCTTCATGGTCTAAGACCATATTTCAAAAAAATAGCGTGCATGGTATTTTTAACTTCAATAAAAAACATAAGTATTTATTGCAAAAAGAAGTTCTCTGCTTATAGATGCAAAATATTTGATTTGTAAGATTTTAATACTATAGTTTGGGATAATTAATTGCATCCCTCCTGTCAAGTAATTGGTTGTTAAAATTTTTCAATTATGTAGTGGCCGCTATTGATGGTAATTTTAGGAAGAGATGTTTGATTATGGTTTTTTTGTTGATGCTTGTGTGTAAACCATTAAGTCTGTTATTATAACTATATTTTCTTTCAGTGAGATTTTGCAAATACTGTATTGGATAAGTTTACAAATCTGTTGTAGTTGGGATCAAATTTGAGCTCTATTAATGAGTTTCTTAATATTTATAATTAAAATTGGAGCAAACAAATAAAAACTCTTATCCTTTTCTTTTATCACCAATATTTTTTGGATAATTTGGAAGTGTATGAATTTTATTAGATTTGAAGAAATTTATTTCCATGTAATAATAAGTGATTAAAATAAGGGGTGAGTACATCTTGATGCAAGCTAGTGAGTCTTTCAATAATATCTGTTGATTCAAAAAAAGCTAGATCAATTCAAAGGGAGTATGTGTTCTTCATTTGCGAGTTTCAAATTTTCAAGAATTTTAATGTTAAATGTCGCTCCTCCCTCTATTAGCTCCCAAAATAATTTTAGTGAATCGATATTGTTCCCTTAACTTTTGGTACAAACTGTCTTGTTCCGGAACTCAAGGAAAATACCTTTCAACTCTGAAATATAACATTGAAAGTCTCCAGCTCCTCGCCACTCAAGGAAAACACCTTTCCTACCGATGGAGAATTCTTTGGTTGCGTACACATGGCACTGATGTGGTTGGACTCTCCACAGCTGTAGAATATCACGGTCCCGTACTCTTGCATTCCTTCGCACGATGCCGCTGCGCCCCACATTTAAAACATGTCAGAGTTGTATTCTTACAATCAGTAAAGCAGTGCCCCGTGCCCCCACAATATTTAAAACACCTCCGAGAGTTGTCTCTCCCACTTGTCTCTTTGCCATTCGTAGTCCCCTGCTGAGACTTACGATCTTCCTTAGTAGCCGGGCTCCCATAAGGCTTGCCACGATCCTGGCCCCCATTCTTCTTCTCATTCACGGCCTTGTAGTGATTGGACCTTGCCCGACTATCTTCATCATAGATTATGCACTTGTTGACCAAGGTAGCAAACTGGCGAATTTCTTGAAGGTGGATGCAAATGTATTTTTATAAAAATTTCCCGTGGGGGGTGTCCGACTTTTGAAGGTGGCCCAACAGTCACATTATTTACACACTCGCATTCTAGAACGCGAACAGTGCTCGCACCCTATTTGACGAGGGGGTTAATTTAGCAATTTTAGGGGAGCTTGAGAAATTACAGGGGCTGCAGAAAGTAAATCTCTCTAAAAAATGAATTAGCCCATCACGGCCCACAGAAATTGTGGAAGAAAAATATAAGAAATTTTTTTTTCTACCCCAACAAACCTCTCTATACCCCTACACTTAATGTTGAAAAGACAAATATGCCCTCATATAAAAGGTAAAACTGTAAAAAAAAAATTCATTTTCATCATTCTTTGAAAAAGTGTACCGAGCAGAAAATTTTCGAAAAGCAGAGAGTAAGTATTTTTTTTCATTCCGGTACACTTTTTCAAGTGTACCGCAATATACATTGCTAGCGGTACACTTTGAAAAAGTGTTCAAAGTGTACCGCAATTCAAATTCGTGGCCTGTTTACATTGCGGTACACTTGATAAAAAAGTGTACCGCAATGCACTGCGGTACACTTTTTATCAAGTGTACCGAGTGTTTTAAATTTTATAACTGTCGGTACACTTTTTTTGAAGTGTACCGCAGTGCATTTCTTTTTTTTTTTTTTTAATTTTCTTCCATTTCAGTGGTGCGTACAAGAGGGAGAGACGGTAGAATTAGACATGCCGGCGTAGGACGAGGAGTTTCTATTCCTGTTGAGCAGGAACAGGAAATTGAGCAGCCTGTGTTTGTCGAGCAGCCTATGATGCAGGAGGATGAGGATGTTGCGCAGCATGGCTGACCTGGAGGACCGCTTGATACGAGTCTTCTGACGCGCTACTCAGACCATGTTGCTCGTTATATATGGTTTGACACGGTATAAATTATTTTGCGTTGTTATTATTTGTTAATTATATTGATGAAGTTATTCTAGTTGTGATACTGATTTCGTTTAAATATATGTAGGAACGTATTGAAGGAGCGAAACCTGAGTTACGTATAGCATCTCTTGGTACCAAGCTTACTGGTTGGGTTCCTGGTCCTGGTGAACATCACCCAAATATTCAAGGCTGGTTGGATGAATCCGGGTTGAAATGGCTTGAGCGGACTAGTTTAAGTAAGGTGGCCCACATAGTGTAAAATGTTATTTTCAACGGTAAAAAAATTCAAAATATACGTTCCAAACAATTTAGCAAGGGCAAAAAAGGTTATTAGAAAGGTTACCAATGAGGGCAACTCTCAACCATAGAGGTATTTTTCTTAATCCGCATGATCTCCCCTGTATTTTTTGTTCTGCTATACTTGAAGATTGTGCCCACCTCTTTTTCTATTGTCCGTTTAGTAGTAGTGTGTGGGAATCGGTTTCTCGATGGATTGGAAAGAGACTCTCGACAAGTGCTTATGGGTGGAATCACTTTAGGTTGTTCGGTGACTTGTTAAAAGCAAATAAAGGCGAGCGAGTGAGACACTTTTTTGATTTTTAATGTCACCAAACTGCAGCAACCGATTCGACAATTAATTTGGTAAACCATGAAGAAGCAAATCACATTTTTAATGTCACCTTTTTTGAATAAAGGTGACATTATACTCTAGGCAAGTTTAATGTCACCAAACATGATGAAACGTAGAGTCTATGGAAGCTTCGAAACAATGTGATTTTTAATGAAGCAACTCTGAATGCTTCTTCACTATTAGATGACATAAAAATCATCTCTTGGGCATGGGTTAGTGGCCGTAATGGTCATACATTTAGTATTTCTTTCTCAAATTGGTGTATCGATACTTTGGCTTGACTTGTAAGGATTTTCAAAGCATACTATAATTTGCTTTGACTTGTAAGGGTTTGAGTACCCCCTGTACTCCCTTATAATATAATCCATTTGCTTACCAAAAAAATAAATAATAAAAATGCCAATTTTCTGACTAAAAATAGCATTTTTATTAGAATTATATATATGCTTATCTTTTTTTTTTGTTGAATAAATATATATATGCTTATTTTGTTGTCTAGTTAAATGTGAACAAATTTTATCAGCCCCACTCATTCATTCATACATACTAAAAAGAATCTAAAATAAAGTTAAAAACAAAACAAAAAAATAAATACAAGGACCATTTCCATTTTTTGGACTCATAGCACTATTCTTCGTTCCCATGTAAAATGTTCATGCATGAGATCGAATATGAAGTTGTACTAGAATAGAAGTGGACACCACGTAGAACCAAAGCTATCAACATTATTGAAGTTGGATTAATCAAATTTTTTGTTTTTGAAAAGGTGGATTAATTCATCATTAATTTGTGAACAAAGTATATATATAATATATTCAACTTCATTTTATTAAACAAATATATAATATTTATGTTTCATTGTCGCTTGACAAGAGAAATAACCAAATTGATGTATTTAGTCCTAGTCTTGGACAAATGATCCTCCACAAGTTTAGCATATCTTTGAAACAAATCATCCATTACATGACTTCCAAAATGAGATTCCAACATGGATTCAACCACAGCCCTTATGGTTTTTGCAACACGTTCTCCACTTGACATGTTCATTCCTAATAAATTATTATCACTTTGCAATTCAGTCCCATCATCCCAATCAATTTCATAACTTTCATGAGAATTCACTATGAATGACCCTTCTTTCTCAATTTCTATTTTCAATTCTTCAAAACACGGTGCATAGTAAGGAGCATTAAAAGAATCCACCTTTTCTTCTTCAACAAGACCCTATTTAGCATAAGCAAATATATAAATAAATAGAAAAATAGTTTAGAGTTTAAAAACTATATATTGGACTGTAATAAGGACAACGAAACCTAAGTGCCATGCATTTTAGTGGCGATCTTTATCGGAAAACGGTCCAATATAAAGTTTTGTCTAAGATAAATAGGAAATATATATCTGACTACCTCTGAAACCATATTCATAAGAGCATGCGCTAAAAGTTCCCATTGATAGCAACAATTGGCTGATGTTGGGTCCATAGATATTCTACCCATAAAAGAAAGGACCATGTGTCCCCCATTTACCATTTCTAGAGAACGTGACTCAAGAAATTGTGAAAAGTCGTTTTGAAATTGTTGTAAATAAGCTTCTAATACACAATTGGGACTGCTCTTTGATATGTAAATTTTTCCTTTGTTCAACCTTCTCCCCCTTTCATCTTCCAAACCACAAGGAACCTGTAGATAAAATAATAATAATAATAATAATTAATTAGTTGGCCACATGTTAAAGATATCCAACTAACTAGTGTGTGTTTGGACGAAAAACATTTTAGAATTGATATAATATTAGAGGATAATGATAATGCAAATTTTTCTATTTAACTACATTATGTGGATGATAAATTTGAATATTTTTTTTAAAAAAAAAATGGGAATCTTACAAAGTTTTTTGTTAACACTAAATTTAGAGAATTTTAAATACCACCCAAAACTAACTACTTAAATGACTTTCTTACTTTTTTACAATGTGATTATCATGGAATTATTCCTTATAATCCTTAAAATTATACAAATTGGTTCCTATATATTTTTAAATTTTACAAAATAGTCTCTAGCTATATTTTGCAAATTGGCGGGTCCCTTATTACTTCTATTTAAATTAAAGTTTTGCAAACTTAACAATTTCATAAATTAAAATATTTACTACATTTGCCCTTACTAAACACCATGTTGTATTTCAATAACCAGACTTAACTATTTTATAAATATGTCTCACTAAGCAAGACAGTTCAACAAGGTATTAGCGGCGGTTTAAACTGCCGCAACATAGTATAGTGACAGTTTCATAAAAGTCGCTTATCATGGCGTCGGCAGACCATATAGCGATGATTTTCAAACTGCCACATAAACTGTCATAAACTATTTAACGTTAGTTAAAACCATCACAAAGTCGAAAAAGATAAAACTTCAAAATGTCCAATTAATATTCCAATTAAACAAATATTTAAAATCAGATCTTCCAATTAAGTCCTTTTGTTACACTTGATCTTAGTCAAAATATCCAATAGGTAAGAGCTTGACATCAAAATTAATTAAGTAAATTAGAGATCAAACCTGAGAAAGCCAATGGAGACTTGAAGAAGAGTGCACAAAATGGAGGGATTTAGTTGGAAAGAGTCTACCATAAAAGTTGCCCGGTACAGCAGAAACAAAACAATTAGAACTAATATTTCCATTATTATAATTACTCTTTTGTTGCCTTATTTTTTTGTGGAAAGATGGCAAAGAAGCAAAAATGTTGTTGAAGTCATTGGTGAAAAGATCATTCATATAAAACATTAGTTCCTTTGGTGTTGGATGATTCAACAAGTTTGAGGTTGCATTTATAGCTTCAAATATTTCTAAAATTACCCTTAATGCATTAGGCCCCGATGCACAACCTAAGTCAGCAATTCCCATCTTCATTATTGGCCTTTTCTTTGAGCATATAATTTCCATAATAGCTTTCTCTGTTGCTTCATTTGTCAATGATATTATCTTCCTCTACAAAATAATTTATAATTTACACACACACAAAAAGTGATCTTTTGTGTTCAACAAAACAATATAGTACGAGTAAACAACACCAATTATAAACTTAAATTTGAATTCTTGACATTTATATATGGTCAATACAATTGAATGTGAACAATTGGATTCAGTTGTAACTTAACTCTAGCCGTGGATATTTAATTGGACTATTTATTTTTATCAAGTAGTTTAGTGATCAAAATTTCACACCCTAAGTTGAACAAATAGACAACCTCAGATGCAAATCCCGACCTCTTCATATTATAATATCGGTACCAACTGAACTATGCATGCTCACGGGAAGATTCAATTGGGCTTATACCGCACGATATTGCTTCATGAAAATCTAATTGATGCAAACATATACACATGTTTCTTAAGGGTCTGTTTGGTGTGCATGATATGATAGTGACATAATATGATTTTTTTTTGTTCAAGTAGCCTAGCTAGCGACTAGAAATTCCACCCTTAAGGTGGATAAGTGGGAGGACCGAAGTTCGAACCCCGGCCTCCTGCAGATAATAATGTGATGTCCAACCAAATGAGTCAAGCTCATGGGATGTGACATACTATGACTATAAATCCAAAAAAAAATTTCATTCATAGTCGATTAACTTAACTACTCACACTTTGAAACCCAACAATCTCTCCCAAGTGTGAACTCTGCATAGTTGATCCAATAATAGAATCCACTCCCACGCCCCAACCAAGTCGAATGAACTAGGGCTTTAATACAACATGTTTGGAAGTCCAAGGGAGCTTGGGAAAAATATCAAGTCAAATGCTCCACAATAAGAGAGGGATACTGTAAAATTACTTTTACATATAGAAGTGATTAATTGTACCAACTTACATACTAATTTTATACAATACATAACTTTGGAAGAATCTAATTAAGAAAGGCAATATCAATAATACCTGGACGAAGGAGTTCATGGCATAGCTAGTTTCACCAGCTCCTTTGTTCATGTGAAAGGTTTCCACTAGTGTTTCCATTTCTTTTTTGTGGGATATGATTGAGATGTTGAATGTTCCTTTCAATTCTATATCTTCAGCAAATGAATATGTACCTGACTAGAGTCTAGAGGTGTGTGTATAAATAGAGTAAGTTCCAGCCTGATCTACCCCTTATGGAGGTACGATATTAATTAGTCCATATCATGCAAGGGGTCCCCTACATAAGTTACGTATAGCAAAAAAATTACTTTTAAAAAAACATTATTAATTAAGTCTTTTTGCGTGAACACTACTAATTATTTTGTTGGTTAGTTGAAGCATCACTAAATCATGTACCCAATTCCTAAGGTTTTGTGGCTCATGTCTATGTTAACATAAATGAGTGTTGTTATTTGTGTGGTGGCTATTGTCAAGAATATATAATAGAAGGTATGCCTATAGTTATGTTACTCCCTATATGTAGCTTGTTCTGATTAATGTAAATACTATTAAATGATGAAAGAATAGAGTAGACTATTGTGTTTGCATTATTATTACTAACATGTGGATTATAAAACCATCCAAAGCACCGGCGGAGCAACACTATCACCAGGGTTCTCATAAGGAAAATTCTATGGTGAAGTCTTGATTTGGACTTCTTCGGTGAAGTTATAATCTGACCAATGAGAAAGCAGTGTTAACTAAATCAATAACACTTTGAATTATATAGTACATATCACTTATACGATACTTACCATGTATTTTTATATCTATTCATATTGCAACTAAGTCCTTACCATATTAAAAGTTACAAAATTGCTCCAATCTTTAAATTATTTTTAATTTTAATTGTGATTGTAAAAATCAATAAAAACAAAATTACAACTAAAAAAACAACAACAAAGTCACAACATCATGTTCTGCACTTCTGTTCATCACCAAAAAAGTCACAACATCATTGTTTTGCCCTCATTCCATGTTCGTTTGCCATTGTTGAGCGAACAGACGTTTGCCGTTGTTGCGCTTATTTCATGTACTCGGTTTTGCAGTATTACTTAAAATCTCTTTTCCCTTCAGATCTGTCTCTTTTGTGGCAGCTTCGTATCTCTTTTGTTCCGACAATGAAGACGATGAATTTTGGAGGCGAAGACAAATTCCGGTGACACTAATTAATAGATATGAGATTTTTTAAAAGAGAAAAAGACAATAGATTTTGATATATGTTTCTAGATCTGAGTTTTAAGGTATTCTTAATTGAAAATGAGTTTTGATATATGAAGTCACAATTAGTTTTTGGGACATAAATATTTTTTTCTATGGTTTGAGAAAGTGAAGATTATGAAGGATGACAAAATTGTAATGATTTCTTGATTTTGGTTGGGGATGATGATGAGTTGGGTGATGATAAGTTATTTTCTGGAAACATGATTTAAATCCAAATTAATGAAATAAATTTTAATTATTAAAATAATTTTAACTAATAAAAGGACTTATATGCAATAAGCAAAATTTCATTAAAAAAAAAAGATTCACCATAGACTTGCGCTAACGTGGCATAAGTTAGCATTCTATTGGTTAATTAAAGTGACTTCACCAAAGAAGTCAAATGCATGACTTCACCATAGAATCTCCCTTCTCATAAACCCCTCAACTTTTTGAAATTCCACAAATAATCCCATTTGTGTCACAAATTTTACATGATCGTCGTCATCAGTTTGGTTTGCTTCAAAATTTTGTATAAAAAATTACAATTTTTTTTTTGAATCGGCAAATATTATTAGTAACACTCCACCATAAGTATAAGACATACTAATGGAGAGTGACGAGACCTGCATGTATTAGATCTATCTTTTGTGGGTTCGAATTAAAGCTTGAGCATTCATCAATAATTTTAAGACACTTAGGGTTATAATTTATCACGCATTTGACTTCCACATGACTCAAGATATTTTTCTTTGCTGCTATGTTTTTGTTCCCTATAAAATGCGAACCTTCTAAATTTAGTCATTACTTAATTTTTATTATATCTTTAGTCCCTATAAAACTTTTCTTGTCTAAATTTGATTAATTATAATTAAACTCCTAAATTATTTAATGATTTTGTATGAATATTAAATATGAATTTTTAAAATTGCAAAAATTTAAGATAAAAGTAACGAAAATTATGACATAAAAATTAAATTTGTAGTAGCTCGTGTTTTTTGGAGGAACTTTTTATGATGTTCTAAATATACTTGCAGAAAAATTATTAAAAAATACACGTTGACATAACAGTATAAACCAAAACTAGGTGCATGCTAATTTTTCAGTAACTAAAAATTTAATAAAAATTAAATAACGATTATTAAACTTAGAGGTCACCATTTTGTAAGTATAAAAAAATATATTTAACCTAATTTTTTTTTATTATCTATGAATACTTTTTAATTAGTACCTCATATATAGATTTTTTTTTTTAGTTTCCCTT
Source organism: Trifolium subterraneum (assembly GCA_951799995.1). NCBI lineage: Eukaryota > Viridiplantae > Streptophyta > Magnoliopsida > Fabales > Fabaceae > Trifolium > Trifolium subterraneum. The sequence continues at coordinate 58,392,250 of OX637463.1, forward strand.
TCAAAAAAGTTACCTCATATATAGATTCACATTTACTAAAGTTGCAAAACATATTCAAAACTTTGCCTCTAACAATACAGATGTTTCTAAAGTTTCACATGCACCAAATTGTTGTCGCGACCACCAGATGAGATGTAAGAAGTGGACAGCTTTCTCAACATTAATTTCATCAAGAACCAAATATATACTACGTTTCCTAAACCATACATGCATATTTTCCAAACTATGAAACTTATTATTCAAATATTTCGTCAATCTAAAATCTAAATTTCACGTTAATTAATAGTACAATAGTATCTGTAAATTTAGTTCAGTTGGTAGAAAGGTTGCATTACATACGTAGAGTTATTATGTAGAGGCGAGTTCGAACTCCATATACCCTATTTATTTATTATAAAAGTGAAATTTCTAATCACTATCCTATTTAAAGAAAATAAAAAAGAAAACAATTTGACTGTGGTAGGTTTAATATTCATGTAAAATTCGTATCCATAAACTATGTAAAACGGGTATAATGAGCACGGATGAAACACATGACAGTGATTTGTTCTAACTAGGACCATATTTTTAAAAACAAAAACGTGATATTTCTTAATTACTTCAATGAAAAACATAAGTGTGTTCGGAAGACTATAATCAGGGACGGAACTAGGTATGTTTCAAAGGGGGCGGTCGCCACCCTTGAACATACATGATACTAATGTATACTCCTTATATACATGTTGTTCGCCCCTGTCCATATATTGACAAAAAGTAAGTATACGCCCCTGCAATAAACAATCACACTTAATTATAAACTAGTAACTACTAAGTAACAATGATTTCAATTTATACATCCACTAAGACAAAAACTAACCGACCAAGTCATTTGTCACCAGTTGATTCTTATTCACAAAAAAAAAAAAATTATTGGCCATTGTAGTGTAAATACTGAATAGTCAATTTTAGTTTGCTCAACCGAAAAGACAAACCACTCGCTGACTTTATTTTAAATTAGAAGATAAATTAGAGATTAGTCAGATAAGTTAGAAGATAAAATAGAGATTAGTTATATAAGTTTAGTTCAGTTAATAAAAACATCTCAATATATGTAAAATTTGAAGTTTAAACTTCGAACAGTTACTTATTCACCTTAAAAATACGAAATTCTATTCATTACTTAAAAAAAAAATAGAGATTAATTTTTATTTGCTAGATTGATATTTTAAAATTTTATAATGTTATATTTTCGCCACCCTCGATGAATTTTTCTGGTTCCGTCCCTGACTATAATTATCTGCATCCAAAGAATTTTCTTATAGAGAGGGCCAGAGGGGTATCTGAATGCGGTAAAAAAATTCCTTGGGTTCAGTCGGATGTTTGTAGACCTAAAAAGGAATGAGGCTCGGGAGTTAAATTTAAAGGCCTTTAATTTATCTTTGTTAGCCGACTGACATGTTAGATCCACCTAAAAACATGAAGATTTAAGTTAGCAAGGTGCACTTTTTCATTTTGGACAAAAAAATCATTCATATTTATTATTTAAAACTAGTAACTTGAGGGATAATTTTGTAATTTTCATTTAAATTTTTTCTTAATTTGCATCCACTTTGCTAATTTACCTCCACTTTATTTTAAAAAGAGACACATGACTTAACATAGAACACTTGATTTATCGGACAGGGGAAATTACTTGAAAGACACATGACTTTCCCACTTCAATTAACTATTTTCTTTAATTAATTAAATAACATTGACATAACTATCCTTCTATTTATAACATGTTTGAGTAGTGGTAATTTTTTTGAAAATAGTTGTAAGGAAAGATGTAAAAACAATTTTTATTGGTTATTAGTTATAGAAAAGATAAGAGAGATTGTAAATTAAATACAGTTTACATTTAATTTTATGACAATAAGCAAAAAGAAATCTTGAAAAAGATAAATGTTTGAGTTTTCTCTTTATAATTTTGGACAAAAAAAAAAGAGTTTTTTCCCTTATAATTTGGGACGGATAAAGTAATATAATAGTATTTGTAAGCTTAATTCAGTTGGTAGGAAAATTGCATTATATATGTAGAGGCGAATTCGAACTCCAGACACCTTATTAATTTACAATAAAAGTGAAATTTCTAGTCACTAGGTTATTGGAAGAAAAGAAAAAGAAAACAATATGAAGGTGATACGTTGAAAGTGATACGTATAATATTCATGGAAATTTATATCCATAAACTATGGAAAACGAGTATAATGAGCACGGATGAAACAAATGACAGTTATTTGTCCTAACTAAGACCATTTTTTTTATAAAAAAACGTGATATTTCTTACTTCAATGAAAAACATAAGTGTGTTAGGAAGACTATATATAATCTACATATAAAGAAATTTCTTATGGAGAGGGGTATCTGGCTGCGGTAAAAAAATTCCTTGGATTGGGTTGGATTGGATGTTTGTAGACCTAAAAAGGAACGAGATTTTAGGTTTGTTTGGATTGATGAGATATAACGGAATGGAGAAGGGAGTGAAATGAGATGTAGCGGAATGAAATAAATCTTTCATTTTATTGTTTGGATATTTTAAAAAAGAGATGAACAAAATTGAAAGTAAGTGGTGGTATTGAATCGAATTCATTCCATCTTATTCCATTCCATTATTATTTTTCAAATCAAACAATGAAACATTATTTTATTCCATGTCGCTCCATTCCATTCCATTATATTTCATCAATCTAAACAGAGCTTTAATTTATCTTTGTTAGCTAATTGAACTAAACTTAACGTCTCTCTATATATATAATGTAATGTTCCTACCAATTAAGTTTAACTCATGTGAATAAAAAACATTATCTATTAACCATATTTTCTTTCGATGGGATTTTGCAAATACTTTGTGGAAACTGTGTACAAATGTATAAAAATCTTATCCTTTCTTTTATCACCAATATTTTTTGGATAATTTAGAAGATCATGAATTTTATTAGATTTGAAGAAAAGTTACTCCCATACAAGTATACAACAAGTGATTAACAACGTAAGAGGTTTGTATATCTTTATCAGCCAACTAATCAATCTAAATGGAGCACATGTTAATTAAGATAGGAATTTTGCATCTAACAATGCAAGAAATTTAATATTTGAAAATACACAAATTTTAAAAAATACTTTCTACATTTATTTCATTAACATGTACTCTATTCTTCAAATAATTTTAATAAATCTGTCTTGTCCCTTTTATTGTTGGTGAAATGTAACATTGAAAAACAAATTTTTTTAAATTTCATAAAACTCTTTTTTTTAGGTTGTTAAATGGCTAAAATTTTCATCTTTATAGTAGATAAGTAAAATATTTGAAGTTCGAACTACGATTCTTAATGTGATGTTAATTCCTACCAACTGAAATAAGGTTATGAGACGTATAAAAAACTCATTTTAATTGAACGTATAGTTATTTTTGAAAAGTGCAATTGGTTCACAATGATTCGAAATTCATGTTTAGCTCTGAAAAATTGAAGCGACAAAATTTCCAACAATAAAAAAAGGTCCTAATGTTGTCATTGCCACGTATAAAGAGCTAACACTGCTCTAACATGCTAAGCTACATAAAATTAACATTTAAAAAATATAATGCACAAATTTGAAGAAAATATCACTATATTTGTATTCTTAACATGTGTGCCCTTAGAACACGTGTTAATATTTTTCTAATTTTATAACTTTAAAAAATTAAATTAATTAATTGTTGAAAATTTATGAGCATATTCCTTCATCATCAATTTGGAATCAATCGTTAGTTGGTTCAGTGGTGATTGGCGCTGAACTTGGTAGGGAGGACCACGGTTCGATCCCCCGCAACTGCGATCGGGAGGGGGCTGGAACCACTTGATGTCAGAACTGACCCCCAAACCAGATTAAACTGGTGGTGAAAACAAAAAAAAAAAATTTGCTCACTAACATCATCATCATCATCATCAATTTGTGCACTATCAATCTATCATCATCATCAAAAACACCTCCAACCATTTTTTTTATCTTCTTTACCAACACCAGAAACACCATCACTAAACCATAAAATAAATTTAATATGAAAAATAGCATTTGATGATAAAAATCTGATATCTTAAACTATATATGTTCTTTCTCATCTTCCCATTTGATAGTTGGTCATGGTGGTGCTTTACTAGTGTTGTTTGACTAGAGAAATGATGAAAGTGATTAATTTGGCCCTAGTATTGGACAAATGGTTGTCCACAAGTTGAGCATACCTTCTAAACAATTCATCCATTATATGACTCCCAAAATGACATTCAAGTATGGACTCAACCACAGCCCTCATTGCCCTTGCAAAACCTTCTCCTCTAATTTCCAATTCCATCCCTTCATCCCAACCAATTTCATAAGTTTCATGGAAATCCATCATGAATGATCCTTCCTTTTCAATAACCATTTTCAATTCTTCATAATTAACAACATGCATAGTAAGGAGCGTTAAAAGAATCCACCTTTTCTTCTTCAACAATACCCTATATACCATAGTATAAATTATTTTTACACAGCCATTTAATGAGAGGTCTGTCTAATATGAACCTCTTAAAAATGGTCTAAAGATAAATCTTTACCATTTTTCATAAAAAATGAATTTTATATAGAGAAAAAAACAATTTTTTTAGAGTTTAATGGATATACTTTGTCAGTGTAAATTAATTTTACATTGACATTCAATAAGAATCAAATATTTCTCCATGTCATACGATTATAGTGGGGTGTAATGGAATTATTTGGCGAAATATACAGTTGATATTAATTAACAGTGTAAAATTAATTTACATACATATATATATATATATATTTTTCTATTTTTTTAAAAGTTTATTAAAATTAGTAGAGTCTATACTGTTTGACTAAGTCCATATTACATGACTCATTCAAGGAGATTTTTATTATAAAAAAATAAATGAATTTATATGCATCGACATTGTAAAAGATATTTTACAATGTCAAACAATTATAATTAACAGACATTAAAATACTATAAAAATAATCATTCAATTCGATATTTTAATATAGATATTTATTGAGATATTTAAATTACGCTTAAATATGTTTTTGGTCCTATAGTTTTGCAGAATTTCGTTTTTAGTCCCTGAAGATTTTTTTCACACTTTTTAGTCCCTTGAGTTTTGTCAGTCAGTGTTTTTAGTCCCTACTTTTCAATCAACTCGTACATATCATTCGAAATTTTAAATTTTTTTCTGCAGTCATGTTTAGTACATTATATGAATTTCTCTTACAAAAGTTTAAATTTTTTTAACAAGAGATGAATTAAATATGAATTTTTTAGTTTTTTGCACATAAAAAATCATAAATAATTCATCTTATGTTGAAAAATTCTAAATTTTTATCAGAGATGTTCTTATAATATTATAAACATGAATACAAAGAACAGTTAAAAAATGTGAAAGTATACAAGAGTTTAATTAAAAGTAGGGAGTAAAAATACTCACTGACAAAACTTCAGGGCTAAAAAGTGTGAAAAAAATATTCAGGATTAAAAACGAAATTCTGCGAAACTACCAGAACCAAAAACATGTTTAACCCTTTAAATTATATATAGACTCAGTTCAAAGGTCTCGAGGTCTTATTATTTTTATCAAATTTTGATATAATATTATATATGTTTTGCATTTTTTTATTATTATAAATTCATTTTAATCTGGAAATGATAAGATTTCATCTATAAACCATTTTTTATTAAGTAGGAAATACATTATATACCTCTGAAACCATGGTCATAAGGCTTCTAACACACAATTGGGACTGCTTTTTGATATGTAGAGTTTTCCCTTATTTAACCCTTTTCCACTTTCGTCCTTTAAACCACTAGGAACCTATAGAAAAGATTTTAGAAATAAAGAACTAAAACTTTAATTTAGATAAAATAAAAGATTAAAAGTGAATTTAAGCTTTTAAGTAAACACATAAGAAAGTCTACCCGAGAAAGCCAATGGATGCTTGAAGAAGTAGTAAGAAAGTGGACGGAAAGAGTCTACCGTAGAAAGTGCCTGGTACGGCGGCAACCAAAGTGAATTTTAAAAGCCATTCGATATTTATATGGACTTGGATCCATAGTCAATCTCTCTCTCAACAACATGGACCTGGATCCGTAGTCAATCTCTCTCAACATGTCATTAAGTGGTTTTAGCCCGATTGCAATTGCAGGGATCAAATCGTGATCCTCCTTACGAAATTCATCGTCAATCACCACTAGACTAGCTAAAGATCGGTCCTTGGGTTTTATTTTAATAATTTAGAGTTTGAGTCTTTTGGCTCATTAGATTAATCAAATAAATGGTCTCATAAGTCCTAGTTCAACCGACAAAAATGCCGAAATTGTTAGGTCGGACGTTGTGACCCGGGTTCAAACCCGAGATCTCGCAATTATCTATGAGTTTAATTTCGGTGGATTACCACTTCTTCTAAGACAAAAAAAAAAACTAGATTAATCGAATAAATGTAATTTATTGTTGAGAGAGATTGACGAAAAAATGAAATTAAAAGGATCCAATTCCTATTGGTTCATGGCATAGCTAGTTTCGCCAGCTCCTTTGTTCATGTGAAGGGTTTCCACTACACTTTCCATTTCTTTTATTTTTTGTGGGATTGAGATGTTCAATGTTCCTTGAACACTACTATATATATTTAATATAAAGCAAATGAATATGTACATGAGTACCAGAGGTGCGTGTATAAATAGGGAGAGGAGGTGCCATTTTTTAGGCAAGGAAAACTGGTCCCAAAATAGCTAAGTATACCCAAAGAATTTCCTAACAAAACACCCATTTTTTAGAAGGCACTTGATCCCTAAATAGACAAGTACAGAAGATCAAGAATTTCCTAACAAAATATATTAGAGTTTTTTTTTTCTTCCTCATTTCGTGTTATTGTGGTGTTCGTTTGATTTAGATTAACATATTAACTTCAATCAATTACATATTCAATCAAAGATATGGATGTCAACGTTTACATATTCATAGACATGTGTATTTCAACAACTTTTATTTTGCACATTATTTGTAATGTTTTGTCGTTGTATACTACTGTTAATTTGAATATTGTGAGTTTGTTCGCAGATTCATCATTTTTCAGTTTTATTAAAACTTAAATTTGTGTTTGTTACTAGAATACTCTTTTTTTCTTTTTTTTTGGTAAAGTGTTACTAGAATACTCTACCAATTGGAATGAATATATGTCTATTAATTTTGTTAAAAAAAAAAACATTATTAATTAATTAAATATTTACCCAGACATCTAAAAACCCACATAAATAGAAAGCTCTTTAATTATAAATAAAAAATGAAAAAAAAATAGAAAGCTCTTTATTCAGTGCGTTTGATTTACTAAAAAGAATCTCTTAGAAATTCGAATTTTGATGATCAAATGGTTTATTAATCTCAACTAGTTAGGGTGATTGTGATTTAAGAAAAACTAGTTCCTATATACGAAATGACCACGAAGTCTCAACTTATTCTACTTATTATTACTAAGGAATTATCTTTTTCTCAATTGAATATTTCAGTCTGACCTAATTAGACTCATGGTCACTTGGGAATTCAAACTTTGGAAATTTAACTGTTCAATCTCAACTTGTTGGGGTATCAGTTCCTTTAGAAACTCGATTCCTATTAATGACTAATAAAGTTTCAACTGATTCTACCGATTATGATTAATGAATTATAATTCTTTGGATCTAACCGTTCAAACCCTAATTGGACTAATGATTATTTTCTATGAAAAAGATCATGGAGTCTCATGAAAAAATCTAACGATTAAATCTAAACTAGTTGGAGTAACCATGACTTAAAAAACTCATTTCCTATAAAAAGATCTCGAAATCTTATGAAAAAGAATATGAAGACAACATGACCGGTTGTCATCAATGATATATCTATTTGGTGTTAATTGTTATTGGTGTCATACTCCTTATCTTTTTTGTAAAAGTCAATTCACATTTTTAAAAAATGAATTTTCTCTTGTTTTTCTTTCATTAAAAAATTAAATATTGTCTCCACCACTATAAAAATGCGTTTAATTATAAAGAATCAACATTTTATCGTATATACTCCCTCCGGTCACATATATTAGCAAAAAAAACTACCTATACGGTGTTTAAGAAATTTAGTTAAGTGTAATTAAGTTTCTTGATTTAATATAAAACATGAATAAATTTATAGAAATAACTCTTCTTTTTCTTGGAAATCACATGCATCTTTTGAAAAGTAAGGGTATATTAGGAATAACAGTATTAATTAGTGTAAAAGTAGTTAACTTTTGCTTATAATAGTGACCAAAATTTTAAGTGTTTTTTTGCTTATAAATGTGACCGGATGTAGTATTAATATATTATTATAATTCTTTTAATATGTGCAACGGTGTAAATAATACTAATTCTTTTTTTGACTAAAGTGTAAATAATAAATTGTAGAACAAGCTCTGTGGATCCGTCACAAATTGTTATAGTGACTTGTCTTAAAAGTTACTAACCATATTTTGTGGATCCGTTACGGATTGTTACACTGAGTTCTCATTTCTTAACAATTGAGTTAAAAAAAAAGAAAAAAAACACTTATAAATTTTCTCCCAATTCCAAAATCTAACAAAATTAAGTTTTACTCTTTCCTTTCAAGTTACTCTAGTAACCAGGGACGGAGTCAGAAATTACCTTCAGGAACGATAAGTTGAAAAGTATAATTTAATAAACGCCTTGTGTGGTTGCTCTTGACGCTAAAAGAGGATGAATATTAAAGAGATTATTGGAGAAAAAATGTTCTTAGCACTTCTTATAAAAACATTACAGTGCTGGTGCAACACAATCAAACAACACACAATCACGGAGGAACACAACAAAAAGGTATCATTCCTGGTCCCACCTACTTTGTTCTTGTGGTTCAAACGCAATGTATTATTTCTACTTTGGAGTGTGTTGTCAAACTGTTTGATAAAATGTCTGACTGAAATTTTTATGTGAAAAAACAGATGGAGTTGACTTTAACTGAAGAAGATGCAGCTCATTGGGTTTATAGAGGTGAAGGTGCTGCTAATATTGTTCTCTCTTACACTGGTTCTTCACCTTCTTATGTGAGTTCTTTCTTCTTTTTTTGTTTCTGCTTGTAACTGAATTTTGCTTAATTAATGTTTATCCTAAGCCAAACTTGTATTTTGTTGAGAGTTTCTTTGAATTTGTCATTGTTTCATGTTTGGATTGTAAAATTCCTCTATTTGAGCTTATTTCAATAAAATTTGCATGTTAGCTTATTGAATAAGCACCCAAGATTTCTTTGGATCGACTTGTTTGAACTTATCTATTGGTATCAACACTTTTGACACTGTTTGGAAGAGCTTATGGAAACAACTTTTGACATGTTCATAAGAGCTTAATTTTGCTGTTGATCCAAACAATTAAACTGTTTATCCAAATGTATCTTACTTAGATTGGGAAAGTGATGCGCATTCGGAAGTCTCCAAGGAAGGAATCAGCATTGCAAGGAGTGAGGAATACCATAGCTCTGACTCCACATGAACGCCTCATCTGGAAAGATGTAGATGAACTTATTTCCTCTTCGGATAAGGAAATTGCTGGGCAACTATATGTCGATCATGTCATGAAGCCTTTGCTTGGTTCCAAGTATGTTGATGCTGGGGTATGTAGTCACTGTTCACTGTTTCAATTAAACTGTTTTTATTGTCATATTGGAAACACATTAACCCAAAATGGTTATTTTTATCATCATGGATGCTTGCTTACCTTTAGGATTCCAAATCACCAACTTTTTTATTGATATAAATGGTTTTGTGAGGACGCCCTATTTTTACAAATAAAAAACAGTTAAGAACTTAAGATGTTGCATGAATAGGTTTTTGTGATTATGCTCTCTGACCTATATCTATTTTGGCACTTTCTAGACTCACATTCTGGTGACAAAGGAATTCCTTGAGACGGTTGAGAAGAATGTTTTAAGTCAACGTCCTGCTTCGCGAGTTGATGATTCACGGGTTGATACACAATGCGATTTCGGTCTTCTCATGTCGGATCATTCAGTCTTCCCTCACGGTATTGAGACAATTATCATTGCACTTGATTCTGCTGGTTACAATTTCTCTTTTTAATTTGAATTATGGATCTAAATATTAGCATTGTATTGTGTAGCATACCCTTACCTGCTCAAAAATCATCAATTATATTTGTACATGTGTGAGAAGTTAGTCTTTAAACTTGAAACTACTACACTGCTCTGATTACACTGCCTCTCATTGGTTGTAATATGAACATGCATTACTGGTGGGTGTAAATGTGTAGTGTTATATGAGACTTCTAACAGAAAAGAGTAACAACAATAATATTATATTAAGCTGCATAATCTTTCATTTTGAGTGCTGTCCCCGGTAGTATTTACCTAGTAAGTAGTATTAAGCAGTTGATCTATGTCTTTTAAACACAAACTTGTCAGATAATTAAAAGTTATGTAGTAAGCTTCCTGATTCATTTCAGGTAATCAAGAATCTATCCCCAGCATATCAGTTGAGATAAAGGTATGGTCTACTTCATTATGTTATTGTCCTTTGGTTTTTTTTTTCCTCCCATTAAAGAATAGCATAAGTTTAGAATGAATATCTCTATTTTCTCCCATCATGTTATTGTTCTTTTGATTGATCGTAACATTTTAACTTTTCTGTTTCTCAAAAAATAGCCTAAATGTGGATTTCTTCCTCATTCAACATTCATATCTGAAGGAACTGGTATCAAAAAGAGGGTAACTCGATTCGAAATGCATCAAGCTCTGAAATTGCAACGTGGAGAGGTACATCCTACAAATTTAACTTTGGATAGTGGTCCTATAGCTTCTAGCAGCATTTAATCATCCGTCTTTTGATTGATGTATTAAGAGACAATATCCGTTATTTTTTCTAGAACTAAACCTGTTAGAAAATTTTCAATATGTATGCAGATTTCACAGCAAAGTGTGTACGACCCACTTGATCTGTACTCTGGATCCAAGGAAAGAGTACATAAAGCTATCAAAGATCTCTTTACTACTCCTCAAAACAATTTTCGCGTATTTTTGAATGGTTCTCTCATACTCGGAGGACTAGGAGGTGGTGCTAAAAGTACAGATGCATGTATTGCTAAAGTACTTGAAGATGAACTTCATTCGGTCATTCAAGCTGACGATGGCCAATGTACAGAGAACTTATTTACTCTTGTTACTGAAGCCGTGCAAAAATCGGGAGTCCTTAATCAGCTCCTGGAGGTTCAGAAGCTTGATAGTATTGACGTAGAAGGAGTCATTCATGCTTATTATGACATTACTTCTCAACAGTGCAAGGTGTGTAGAGAATTGAGTGAAGAACAGGCAAAAAGATTTACCTCTTTGCATTCTGTGTCATTGGATGAAAGCTTGCGAATCGTGAAGGACTACCTGATAGCTGCAACTGCAAAAGACTGCAGTTTGATGCTATGTTTTAGACCAAGGCAGGAGGATGATTCTGGATCCGCCTACAATTCTGTATATCTTGAGTCAACTAAACAAGCCTTTGACTATAAGGTAGGCATAACATTACAGTTATTATTATTGGTTTAAATTTTTGCTGTCTAGTGCTCCATATGAATATGCTCAGTTAATTTTCATTTGATAGATCTAGGTTTTCCTTACCCGTTTCAATTTTCACTTGCATTACTTGTTAAAGAAAATGCAATGACGACGTGCGAAAGTTCTTTGCATGCATATCATAATTTACATAATATAGTTATGAATTTTGTTTCCTTTAGCCATATTTTAGGTACATTATTGCCATTCTTGAAGAGTCCATTTTATTTATCTTTATCTACAAAACATAGAAGTATATAACAGCTATATTGCTTGTGAGATTAAATGCCTTAGTTTGGTTGCAACTTGATTTGTGTTAGGTTCATTTTATTGATCTCGATTTAAAGCGATTGAGTAAAGTGGAAGATTACTATGAGTTAGATAAGAAGATAGTGAGCTGCTACAAACAAATGATCAAAACGGACGAGGAAAGAAACGAAGATGCAAATTTGCAGGGTGTTCAAGTTGGATACTGAGATATCATAGATTTCTTCCTTACAAAATGCTGTTGTGGTGATGCTAGTTAAAAAGTGAAGAAGAAACTTGGTATGAATATTTTGCTGCATTACCCTCCTAACCTGCTGTAGTACCCTACTATCAATTTTCTGTATACTGAGACTGTCACATTGCCTCTTTTACATAATGATTATGTGTTCTGTATTTGTATTAATTTCCTATTCCTTCCATTTTATTGATCTCATAAATGATAACTCAAAATAAATTTTTGTTTTTTTAATATATTTAATGTTAATATTCTGCATAATAATGCATTGGATTGTGGAGGCTTGTTGTTCTAAGATAAATAAATACATTGAGGTTCCATATTTTAATCAAGAGACAACTGTATATGTGAGATGGTTAGTAGAAATATACATAAGATAATATGACAGCTCTATAATGAAATACGTGTTGGCTTTAACATTATTATGTCTGGTTACCGACTTGTTCCATTGACACATACAACTAACTTACAAGAACCAATAAGACAACCTCTTTGTCTCTGCTGTTAACTTATAGTAAGAAACAATTCAGCCTGTCTTAAAATAATTTAAAACATCTATAGCTAGAGAATGGTAATTGTGTTTAGAAAAATTTAAAACTGGAGAATGATGGATTTTGAGGCAATGTGCAATATTTATTCGGTGCACTCATTTGATTCATGATTGTGGCAACTTTCGTCATTGATGATCTAATCCCATTTTAAAGAAGTCTTTCATCTAATGATGATGTTGCCACAATATAGATCAAACAAGTGCACCGAAAATTGTACATTGTCGTAAAATAATTTTTTATCATTCTTCGGAGTTGGAAAGCTATTCGATTGAAACCAGCAAAAGATCCTGGTGCATAAATGCTAGTCTAGAATGAGAAACACTTGCTTGGCAAGAGTATTTGAACACTAAATTTTGGCGCACACACAAATAAATAAAATAAAATTGTCACATCAAATTATATTACTTTGATATATTTTTTTAATTTTTTTTTTAATGTTCCTTGTGAGTGTTGTCTAATAAATAGTATTATTTATGCTTGTGCCATAGAAGAATTGTTAGTCTAAAACCACCTAAAGTATGAAATGTGCCCCCCTTAACATTTAAAGCTTAAAATAGACATTGAAAAAGTTCACGACGAGGTCTGTTGTATTTTTTGTACAAGATTTTAGAGGATGGGGTTTTGTAAAAAGCTCATGATCTGGTCAATTGTATTAAGTTTTTCCTAGATTATCTTTAAAAAATTATGGTAATTTATTCGACAACCAATAAGAATTAACCATATAAATGAATTTATAAGTGAATTAAAAGTTAGTTTGTGAATATCCGTTACAAATATAAATATAATCTCTATATTTATAAGAATAAAAATATGATTTTAACATTATTAAATATATTTAAAAAATTGTAATTTTTTAGATAATTGGGTAAGAGTGTTAAAATCTAAACTGATCGAAATAAAAACCACAAACTAATTTTTAAAAACTGAAAATTGCAAAAAAAAAAAAAAAATCAAAATATTGTGCATATATTTGGATGTCCGTTTGTGAAAACCGCTGGTTCGAAACAAATTTTGGATTGATTTTTTAAAACTGATCCAAACCGAACCAACCGCATGCATATATTTTAGTACTTATTTTGTTGGTTCTTAATTTTTTAATTCTACTTATTAGTTCAATTTAATCTATTTTTTTTTACTATTTCATATGCTTCAAATACAATTTATATCATTCCAAAATATTAATATTTAATATATTCTATATTATTTTATACATCAAACCTATTACTTTATGGTGCCTATATAATATTAATATTTAATAATAAAAATTACAATTTGGATATCGAAAAATCGATAAAAATTAAATCGCAATAAATTGAATCGGGTTGGATCGAATTTTTTTAATTAGACGCCCAAAACCGAACTGCGAACACCCCTTTGATCGGGAGTTTGATTGGATATCGGTACTCATTATAAAATTTATTTAAAATAAATTAATATAAAAATATGACATAACATTAAATTTTATCTACAAAATACCATTATCCAACTAAACTTCGAAATACTAGATAAAATTCATTTAAAATTTAAATTTTGAGTAAGATAATCGGAACCCAGTCAAACTCTCGAAATGAGAATGTTAAAATTGAGAAAATCTTGAGTGGGCACAATGATTTTCTCACTTGATTTAGTTACACACATGTTTTTTTTTTTTTTTAATGAGTTACACACATGTTTAATACTAAAATGTAAAACAAAAAATAATTAAATAATATGTATTTTTAAAAAATTTATGTGAGTGTAACTAAATTTTATGGGAGGTAGTTATTACACACACGTTGCGTGAAGCAAATGCTTGTGCGGATGTTTTGGCAAAAATGGGTGCTATCTCAAACTCGCCTTTGGTGAAAATCTCCACCCCGCCTAGTGATCTGTTAAGACCTCTTATGGAGGATGCTTGGGGTGTAGATTTTATTAGGAAGTAATCCCCCTTTTGTTTCTGTTTTCTTTGTTTTTTTTCTCTTTGTAACCAAAAAAATAAAATAGAGTTATCGTAACTATATGGTACCAAAAAAATAAAAAAAATCGTAACTATATATTATAAAATTGACATAATAAGTACACCACTCTTCGGTTAAAAAAAAGTACACGTGAGTACTTGACTATGCACAGCCAGCCACAACCAAAAGCAAAAGCAAAGTGAATAGAATACAGTAAAAATATAGTAACCTTTGAACAAATAAAAAAACAATATATGCGCTAATGAAAATTAAAGCACAGGAAAAATCTTTTTCCATCCAACGGTGCAGCAGAGATGGCAGTGGGAGTATTTGATGCTGAGGATCAGAATCATTGCGTAAGCGGTGCGGTTTGTTGCTACATTAAACAAACACTCTTATAGATAACAGCTCCCACTTAAATAGTCATTTTATTCTGCCATAAAGTAGGTTAAATTATAGTTTAAAGGAAAAAAAAGTTCATTTAACATAAAAAGTTTACATTGTGTCACTTCATTGTTGAACCTGTTTCATCTGTTTTCTATTTTCCTCTTCTTCTCTTGTAAACAATTTTATACATAACTATCACTTGAATCTACTTCAGCATTCATCTCTCACTTAAATAGGCATTTTTTGTGCCTAAATTAGGTCAAATTATTGAATCTTCTTACATTGTGTCACTTCATCCTGTTGAATCTGTTTTTTATGTTCATCTTCTCTTTTGTCTCCTATAAATAACCATCACCTGAATCTAATTCATCATTCATCTCTCACTTAAATAGGCATTTTTTTGTGCCTAAATCAGGTCAAATTATAGCTTAAGGCAAAAAAGTTCATTTAACATAACAATTTTACATTGTGTCACTTCATCATGTTGAATCTGCTTCTTATATTGTGTCACTTCATCTTGTTGAATGTGCTTCATCTGTTTTTTATTTTTTATTTTCCTCTTCTCTCTTATGAACAATCTTATAAATAACTATCACCTGAATTTACTTCATCACCCATCTCTCACTTAAATAGACATTTTTTGTGCTATAAATTAGGTCAAATTATAGTTTAAGGCAAACAAGTTCATTTAACATAACAATTTTACATTGTCACTTCATCCTGTTGAGTCTGTCTCATGGGTTTTTTATTTTTTATTTTACCCAATATGTTGTTGATCATTCACAATGTTATCATTTTTTTTTAACTAATCTGTTTGTTTTCTTAGGAGCTGGAATGAAAACCAATCGATTCACAATATTATTAGGGAAATGGGTGGTAAGAAAACTAAAATCCTATTCTCTTAAATTTGTCAAAGCACTCCATCATGATTTATCTGTTTCCTTAGGAATTGGTAATCTCAGTCTAATGAAGCTTTCAAAGCAGTGTAAGTGCCACTTCGTTATGATGAATCTGCATCATGTGTGTTTCCTTATGAGCTGGAATGGCAACTTACTTCTTCACAATATTATCAGGTATATGGGTGGTAAGAAAATTAAAATTTTAGTCTCCTCAATCTTTCAAACCATCTTTTACGGTGAAAATTGTATCAATGGTTATGCTAACCCATAGATTTATAAGTAAGAAAATTATAGATTTAAGTAAGAAAATTATATATTTAAGTGAGAAAATTAAAATTAAGATAAAATGGTGGGTTGAAAATTGCATTTATTTCAAAAATTCAGAAACAATCATGAAGATCTTATGCGGTGCCATTGACCGCTGCTGGATTGTTGATCATGATTGAGTCAACAACAGACAACAATCTTATATATAAAGCATGCAGATGTGATGCTCATTTTTCTAGTTTTAGTTTTTAATCCACAAGCTTTGTTTTGAATGTTTAAAACTTTTTTGTAGTAACCTATAAACCTCACTAACCACAAGCTTTGTTTTGAATGATAAATACATTGAACTTAGGCAAATATGTTATACTTTGTATGGTTTCATAAAAAACATGATATCTAATTTCCTCTTTTCTAACATAATACTTATGCTAGATTTCTAGTCCTACATATATACACACAACATATCATAATGTCATTCAAGAGCAGTATGAGAGAGCTCAAGGAAATGAAAGAGGGACTTAGCAAAATGTATAGAAGAGGTGCTCCTCTATGTTCCTCACCAACAACAGAATCATCATCATATGGCCAGTGGGCTAACTTACCTTATGAGTTGCTATTAGACATAATTCAAAGGGTGGAAGCTAGTGAAACCTCGTGGCCATCTCGTCGAGCACTTGTAGCTTGTGCCTCAGTTTGTAGATTGTGGAGAGAGATAACAAAGGGTATTGTTAAGATCCATCAGAAGCAGGTACTTCCAAAGGCTGCTCCTGCTACCGTAACGGTATCTTATCGACTCAATATTCTTCCTGCAAATGGTCTGAGGCGAATACAGTGTACAATGCACTTAATTCCTATGTCCTCAGTCAGAGAAGGAGGAACTGCTCCTACTCCTTTGAAATTTAGCTCAACTTGCACTGATTTTGAAAGTGAACAGCTGATTTTGGAAAACAAAACTCCTAGATGGAATCAACAACTGCAATGTTGGTGCTTGAATTTTAAGGGACGGGTCACGGTGGCTTCAGTGAAGAATTTTCAGCTCATAATATCTACAGAACCTTATCAACTTATACGCAGATGATGAGACTGTTATACTACAATTCGGAAGAATTGGGAAGGACATATTCACTATGGATTATCGATATCCTCTCTCCGCTTTTCAAGCCTTTGCAATCTGCTTGAGTGCCTTTGACACAAAACCAGTTTGTGAATGATAATGCATTTGCAATCTTCTTTGATATAGAATGTACATATACGTAAGCAAGCCAATGTGTATGTAATTCTAGTTTCTAGCTATTAGGATTGATGTTATATGTGTAAGTAAGTTTGTTAATTTCCTAAGCATGAATCATATTAGAGAATAGAGAGACAGTTGCAAAGTACTCTATAGCATATAGTATAATTTTTCTTGTAATATTTTTGAACAATTCCAAATAAAAATGACATTGTACATTAAAAAAGTATTTATATTATACATTAAAACCTGAGATGGTGCATGAGAGTTGACATGGTTAGATGATATTGACAGAGAAGACGGTTTTGAGTGAGTTGGATGAGGCGGCGATTGATTTAGAGGTTCAATTCTTGAGTTTTGACAGGAATTGAATGAGAGAAGGCCTAGATGGTCTTTGAATAGGAACTTTTGTGTCCGATTGAGCAGTTGATTTTGTTGAGGAGTCTTTCGGATGGCGAGACATTGATTCAGGTGTTCTAAAACGAAATCATTTTCATCTGTTGTTTTGACTGATGCCTTACCTGCAGTGCAGTGAAAAGTTCTACTTTTACTTATTTATCACTAATATTGGTAATTTAGTTTTAATGCTTATTCTGATTAATTTGATGTCCTTAGATATATATTTGGTAATATGCTATATAGGGGGGTTGAAATTATGGTATCTTAAACCACCCTTCATCGCTGTGATCATTTTGATATAATGCTGTTACTGTGATTACTTGTTTTTATGCTCAACCTGATGCTTTTCTTAAAGTTATGCAAATAGTATTCAAACTTTTCTAGTAGAAAAATACTCCACTTTTGTGTCAAGGTGAAGTAATTTCCTACTAGAAACATTTGTTTCCATAAGCAAATTTGTGAAAATTTATAACGGTCGTCGGATTTTCGCCATTTTGGTAGTTACGTACCAAAGTAACCAAATTAACGTTATTTCGCCATATTTTCACCATTTTGGTAGTTACGTACCAAAGTAATCATATTAATGTTATTTTGCCAAATTTTCAACATTTTGGTAGATAAAAACTGAATCGAAGCGTATTCGAAAGATAAAACCGAATCTAAGCATTTTCGGAAGATAGAAACCGAATCGGAACGTATTCTAGTAGTTACATAACAAAGTAACCACATTAATGTTATTTCGTCATTTTGATAGTTACGTACCAAAGTAAACGTATTATGGTAGTTACATACCAAAATAGTTTAAAGGGTAAACTGATCAAGATGAGGGACATGAGAGTATTATAAGGGGGTCTAAAAAGCATTTTTCATAATATTATTACTGAATACAGCTACACAACTTGTAAGCTGACACAGCTTGTCCTACTCACTTTACCTTTACCAAAAACTCCGTCAAAGAATTAGACTAAAATAATTGATTTGGTCATGAAAGATACGTGGTTGTCTTGTTAATCCTATTAATCATTGAAAAGTTCTGAAAATTTAATATATGAGTTGAAAGTCCTTTACATTAAGGAATGAGTCATACAAACACCTATATGATATCCACCAAATTCCAACCAACCAATATAGACCTTTGTAATGATCATCTTTCCAAATGAAAATTTTCCTAATAACGTCCAACTTTAACCAAAGGCATGGATGAAATTAAAGTATTTAAATTATTAAAGTTCTAACAATGCTGTGGATCAAACTTTAACTTAAATTGAACTTGATAAATGTCATGCAATTAATAATTTACAATTCAACACTCAAACTCAACAATATTAAAATTTAGAGAGATAATATAGTTCCATCACACAATAAATTTATACAGAAAATGTACAAGCCAATAAATTTGAAGATAATGTGGAAATATACAAGCAGAAAAATAAAAAAAGTAAAATCCATCACATTCGCGCAACAGCTCCGTTCTGTACAATTGTCTCAAAACGAGCAAAACTTCCTTTTCTGTTTTACAAAAACAGATTGTACATTTAAGACTTAACATGCAAGATAATAATATCAAGTTTTGGATTTTTAACGTACAAAATACAAATATCTTTGACTTACCTCGAATTTTCTTCTTTCCTGACTATCTATGTATGCCATAAGTTCTTCTTGTCTAATCAAAGCTTCATATAAAGCCTGTTTAATAAATAGAAAACACTGGTCTTTATACATATACCAAATTTATTGAACAGTTTAGCACTCGGCCAATCTCAGTTTAAATGGAAAATGGTCAGCTGCGGAGAGGGATGGTATAAAGAGCGAATAGATATTGTAAAAAAAATATATAGTCAACCACAAAGTATGCTCCTAAGTTTTTCTATGCATTTCTAACACAGATCAAGTTCCTCTGACCCGTGAGATGAAACAAAGATCTCACAGGTGCAATTTCGTAGACAAGAATCTCAACTCTAAGCAGTAAACTCAGGACTCAGGAAATATGCTTATAATTTTTGTTTACATTTAATGCTTCAGGTTTATCTTAATAAACTCATTACTTAGTTAAGTTATAACTTGACATTCACAATTAGAATACGATAACTGAGCAGATTATTGGTGGACAGGCCAATTCATTGGCAAATGATATCACAAAAGACACTATTTTTCCTTGAAATTGAGAACTAATAAAACAGCAGGAACTTAATTTTATTTAGCTTGAAGCAAACAAGCAAATTTAATTTTTTAAGTGAAATCCAGTTACCTTCTTTGTAGTGATCAATTCAGCTTCCAAGGCATCCACACGATAAACAGCAGCATTCAGAAGCTCCTCTTTCTCACATGGCATTACATCAGGTTTTGACTGCAGCATTTCAACCTTCTCTTCAAGCTCACAAAGGCGTTTCAAAGCAGATGGGACAAGTTCTTCCTTTATTGATCTGGGAGCAGGTGATGCGGGACGAGATTCCTCCTTGGTTGTTGGCTGGACACGGTCAGAGTCATTGTCCTTTATTCCCTTAGTCATACGAAATGCTATTGAACGAGCAAAAGTAAAAATGGCAACAAAGAAGCCAATGATAATAGCCCATATATATGAACTCTTTCCGTCCGATCTTCCAGTCCTCGATAGATATTTTTCTGCAACAGATAACAAATACATTACTAAAAAACATACATACTTTCCTCAATCTAAAATTCAATAACTATGCATCAAGTGTCCAACCTGTTGTGCTATATGACTTTTGAGTTGTCACTTGTTTCTCCTTCCATGCAACATCGACAGTCTTGTCAACCATGGGAACGTACTCATCATACTCAGGGAAACCGGAAGAAAGACCAGCCCTACCAGCAAACCTTGCCTGGACAAACACCAAAGCAGTTGTATTTAATTCAGAGTAAAATGTATGTAGATCTAATTTATCTTTTGTTTCATTCCTTTTGCAACAACAACAATATCAAATCCCGTGGCCACTTACTTCTTCATGGACAGGAGTCAACCTAGGGTTTGTATAATTCCCACTTGCTTTGGGGGAAGTGATATCTTCAACTTCAGACCCTGATTCTCCAGTTGATGTATCACTACTTCTTATCTGCCCTCAAAATCCAAACAAAGAGCTTATCAGAAATATACAATCCGAAATTCTAATATATGAAGTATCTAAGACGGTATTCGAAACTATACCATTGGATAAGATGCCTTATCACATTGAATCACTGTCCCCTCGTCATTAGAAATTGTTACTATTTGTCTCGGACATTGTATTTCACCATTGAGAACCATCTGCATACATACTACTGCTTTTAGATGAGTTACAGATACATAGCAGAAGCCATGACAAGATAACTGGTATATATTTCAGGAGAAACAAAGTCTAATCTACATAATATGAAGAAGAGAACCTTTAAAATGTTTGGATCTTGCCATGGCCCTTTATCAGACCTCATACAACCGCCTTGATCTATACAAGTACAACTACCACCAAGAAATTCTGGCAGCTCACTGAAAAACCACACAGATAGTGAGAATGTCGAAATGATAATGCAAGTTGATTGAGAAATAACACAATTAAGAACATGAGTGCGTAGTTACCTGGCATCAATAATTTCAAACAACTTATTCTGGAACTTGTTTCCAAGAACCTAATGAAACATCGGATTATTAATTAATTTAATTAATGCTATATATACACTACAGATTAGTCTGTCAACTGTAAAAGATTGTTATTTGATTGAAATACTATAAAAGTAAACAAGTATAGTTAATAATTCAGATAACTAATACATACATTTATCTTTGAACTAGTTTTGGGATCAATGAATGTTTTCACTGTGTTCCAAAGCAGCTTGAAACCAGGACCTGCATTGATTATAAACATTCGGCATAGTGTCTGCATTGAATCATTTACAGGTTAGAATAGAGAATAAAACAATGAGTCTCAGAAGCCATGAAGAATTGAAAACTATCAAAAAAGTTATGATTAAAATAACATACTTCGGGATAATAGTCACCATCAATTTTCTGCAGCCGCATAACAAGTTCCCGTGCAGTTTTTGTGAAGTTTTTGAAACCCTACAAAGCATAAGAATAATTCAAGCACATTATTAACTAAATTTAAGTCAAAATGGTGCCAATGAAACTTTCAAGTCAAGATCATTTATACAGTAAACTTACCACACCATGAACATCCAAAATGGTTGTGCTTGAATCTATATGTCTCTTTGCAGCAATAGAACAAGCAGGAAACTTAACAGCAAACGTTTTCTCAAAACCCTGTACATGGTATTTTAAATACCTTTCCATGGTAGTTACTTGCATAAGCTTATTGGGATCAACTTTACCTAGTCTTTCAATATAAATAGGTCTTCCTTCCTTATCAACACCATGATAACCATGTGGATAGTATTGCATGACTTCGTCCAACTCACTGAACTCAAAATCCTAGAGCGAAAGACAGGAAACCAAAGCGTATGAACAACGGATTCAAGAAAACTAAAATGTATGGACGATCAATTCAAACGTGATCAACCAAAGAAGAAAACTAAATAAAAGGTTTGGTATATTTTCAGATCGGATGACTCACCTCCATAATTGAATCGGTACCATACTCTTTCCTCCATTGGATCATGTTGGCCCACATCTGCTTTGCCTTCTCAATGTCAAATTTCCTTGCTTTCAAGAATCTGCAAAAAAAATGTCAGATAATTCAAATTTTAAATTTAATCCAAGGTGAACATGTCATTTGTAAAACCTATGGTATAAATTTGCAATGATATCCTCTATGCAAAGCACAAAATGTAGTGATTTAAACCAATCTACATAGATGACTCGTTGATTTAGTTCTGTAATTGTAGGATTCAAATTTGGTCCCTAACATTAAAAAAAATTCCAAAATGATCTATGAGATAGAAAATCCTTAGTCACATTAGTACGTCAAAGACAGTGTTTAGGGACCGAGAACAACACAAAAGGATAATCTAATCGAAAAAATTTCTTTATTGACTATTTTGGAATTTCGCTAATTATGGAAACAAAATTACCCAACACCTACAATTTCAAAAACTAAATTGGTGACTCTAACAGAGGTATAAAAAAATCAATTAACCATGCATTTATTTATTATGATATTAAAAATGATATCTTTCTCATCCATATAGTTAAATTAGCCGAGAATCAATAGGAAGCAGTAAGCTATTAACCTCAATAACATATGATAGTCATCAAGTCTTGATGGCAACAAACTATCAGAAATAAGTGAATGTCGAAAAGCATCCACTGCTTGTAACTCCTTAACATCTCGAACATCCTCAATTGCGAGCGAATTACTCCGGCTTGCATTCTTTCTCCGGCTTTTCTTCCTAAGAGAATGCCTAAATTTACTCGAAGCATTTATCGCTTTCTTTTTCAAACTCCCAATTCTTGTTCGCCGATCATCTTCCGAATTCTCAAAATCTGATTTTCTCTCTCTTCTTTCATCATGATGACCAGAAAAACCTTCAAAACCTAAAAAACAAAATTTGAATTCAATAATCCAGAATTAAAACCAAATGCAGAAGTCAATGAGATATAAATTCATATCATAAAAGGTTAGCAGCGCAGCTTGTTGCCTGCTTGTCTTTCATTTATGTGTAATTATCCTCGATATATAATTTCAACTAACTAATCAAAATTTAATTTTAATCAACATTTCAGATATGAAAATGAGATGATCCAAAAACCATTACTAACTTGTTAAACCTAATACTAATACAATATTATGTATATATATATATATATATATATATATATATATATATATATATATATATATATGTATTAATTAATCTTAATATTAATCTAAATTGAGCTCAATTAACCTCAATTATAGTTAATTCAGTGACCTAGATCAGTATATAAGATAATTGGATTCATGATTCATCAAAAGATAATTCAATTAAAAATTCATAAATTACAAAAAAAAAAAAAAAATAGTCAAAATTTTTAAAAAAAATCTTACATGGACGAGCGAAGCGATCAAGAGGACCTGACATGTGGAGAATGAATTGGTAAACAAAAAGCGTTGAATTTATTCTGAATTAATGGAAGCATGAAAATAGAAAGTATGAAACAGAACAAAATTTAGAATTTAGAATTATAGATCAATCTTTTAGTTTTTTATTTAGTTTTATTTTATAGTAAGTGTCGGCAGAAAAAGGAAAAAAATTGATTATTGGAATAAATTAAGAAACGGTGAAACTGATGAAAGAAAGTTAAAAAGATGTATAAATTAAAGTCAGAGATGGTTACCTCTTTCAGCTTGCCAAGGCAGCCATCAATATATTATTTTTTTAAAAAAATTATATACTTTCTTTGGCCAATATGGCCGTCTTTTGTATTGTTACCAAAAAAGAATATATTTTTCTGAATCGAGCCAAAAAAGAATATTATATACCATGTGATTTTCTTAACACTATTATATTATTTAAAGGTTGTCTAAGATGTGCAACATTGCACAGGTTAAAGTAATCAAAAGTAGTAAGTATTTAATAAAAACAACAATTCTTTATTAAAAAATTATACATTTAATATAAAATGTACAAGTTTTAATACAAACTTATTATTTAAAACTTCTTGACATATGCAAATTTGCACATGATAGGAAACTCCATTATTTAATTATAAATAAATTAGTTATGGACAAAGTTTCTTTTATAGAACTATCTTTATTTTTGGTTGGTAGATAAAATTGCAAAGTCATTGAAAACTTACACAAATAAAGAGGAGTGACCAGAGATCAAACTCCAATCATAGAGTTTGACACTAACAATTTCGCTATTTATATTATTAGCCAAGATTTGTGGACTCATTATTCAAAGTCATAGCAATATAAGTTGGTGTCAAATCAAACATTTGAGATTAGCTGTATGCATAGGTTATAGCCACTCTTGACAAATATTCTCTCCGTCCCAAAATAAGTGACCTATTTTTGACTTTGAGTACTATTCATATGATCTACTTTGACTATATTTTTCTACTAACATATATATGCAAATATTACCACATGAGATGTTGTTTGATTTGTCTCGATGAGTATTTTCAAAATATATAATTTTTATAATTTTTAATAAAATATAATTTAAGATATTAACAATTAAAGTTGTACATTGACAAACGTGACAGTAGTCAACTAGGTCAGTTATTTTGGGACGGATGGAATAATAAGTTAGTATAATGACTTACCTCCTAATTTTTTTTTCCCAATTTGGGTAACATAAAGCAAAATAATGTTTTTTTTGTCAAAAAAAAAAAAGCAAAATAATGGTTTCCATCTCTAATCATGTGACCAAAATTGTTTAGGTGTTATATTCATAGAATTTTTAATGCAACGTATCTAATTTTTATTGGAAAATCCGACACATAAGATGAATTCTCTTTTTTTATCAACTTTTTATATGCATTAGTAAAAAATTAAACAAGTTACCACTTATTTAAGATATCATCTTTCACAAGTCGGCGATGTTTCATTTTCTATATCCTACAAGTAGTATATTTTCCACTGTGATATGACACCACCATGTATATTTTCTTTTATACTCCCTTCGTCCCAAAATAATTGACTTAAATCTAACTTGATGTACTACTCATATAATCTACTTTGATCATATTTTTCTACTTATATGTACATGCAAATATATGCATATGAGATGTTTGATTTGTCTCGATGAGTATTTTCAAAATATATAATTTTTAATAATATATAATGAGTTTAATTGATATGCACCGACGGTGTAAAATAGTTTTACACCATCGTCCAATAAATAATCATCATTTTGCCATGTCATGTCAAGAAAGTGGGGTAAAGTGGGGTGATGTGGCGGAAAACATGGTTGGTATTGGTTGACAGTGTAAAATTATTTTACACTGTCGGTGCATATCAATTAAATCCATATATAATTTAAGATATTAACGATCAAAATTGTACATTGACAAACGTGAAGTTGGTCAACTGGATCAGTTATTTTGAGACGGAGTATTAATCTTCTAATTATCGGAAAAAAAAAAAAAAAAAGTTGGTTCGACTGCTCGACCACTCTAACCAAATATTATTTTCATCAAAAATTGAATTTTAATTCAATTCATCTTCAAACGATACCATGTTTATTTTTTATAGGCCCACTATTTATTTTTTTAAACTAGCATGGCGGGATTTCGCTGTCGGTGCGCGGCTGTCCTTAGTGGCTAGTACATCCAAATTCCAAATCTGTTATCTTCTATTTTTCCTTTCATTTTATTTTTCCATTCATTATTTTTACTTTTTTTATTTGTTGTTCATTCATTATTTTATTACAGTACATTGTATATCATTATGTCAAATTTGTATAGTATAATGTGGAGTTAATATTATCCAAAAGTCAATCATGTATGTACAGTTTAACTGGTTTCTACTTCAATTACTATTCTATTAATAAATAACAAATTCTAGTACTGTAAAGTCACATAAAGTTGATGAGTATTAATCAATATTTTAGAAAGTAATGTGCACGAGTTGGGCGCCAAAAGCAAGTATGGACGAGAATGGCTTTCCTTCAACCGAAGGCATTATTTGACCTTTCTAAAGGTAAGATTTTCTAGTAGCCCTACTATAATTAAAGGTATAATAATAACATCATTCACCTTATTTATAATAGGTTGATTAGTACATGTGAAAAATGGAAGACTGTTGTTTACATGTTTACATAAATTAATGTCTATAATGTTTAAGAAATGATACTTTGACATCATCATGATGTCAACTACAATGTTCTTATTTTTGTATACTTTTAATATGTGTGTAAGTTATAAAAGACAAAAAATAAGAAAGACATAGAGACAAAGATAAATATATACGGTGCTTGTAATCTCACTATTTTGATATTCAAATAAAACTTATAATCTTTATTTTCACAGCTGGGCGGATGCCAGTAATAAGTATTGGGGGCTCAAGCCCCCACCAAAAAATTTAGTTTTCCTTTAATATTAGCGATATATATTTTTTAAGTCTCCATGACTAAGTTATTGTCTACTCAATATAAATTTTATTTCTTATTTTTCAACTTTTTACTACCTCAAATATTTAATTTCGGCTTAATTACATTTTTTGTTACTTATCTTTATTTTAAATTTCAAGTTAGTACTTTATCTTTTAAAAATTTTAAGTTGGTACCTTATCTTTTCTGCAGGTTTCAAGTTGGTACCTTCCGTCAATTTTTAACTATTACCGTTAAATTTGGACATGTGTCATTGATTTATATGTCCAAAAAAATTGCCATGTGTCCAAATTTGACGGTAATAATTAAAAAATTGACGGAAGGTACCAACTTGAAACCTACAGAAAAGATAAGGTAACAACTTAAAACTTTTAAAAGATAAGGTATCAACTTGAAACCTAAAATAAAGAAAAGAAACCAAAAGCGTAATTAAACCTTTAATTTCCATACAAATTCTATCCGGTTTGGATCCTCTCATGCTCTTTTGGTGCTACTATCTCTCATTTTTCTCATTTAAGAGTGATGATTCATAGAAAATGAAAAGATAATAGTTTAGAAGAGAGAAAACAGATGAATGAATGAATGAATGGATGGTTGAAATTAATACTAAATGGAAGCAGGATCTAAATCCCTTTCTATCTTGATAACTACTCTTTTTCTTAATTCATCTAAGCATCAACCATTTTTTCTCCTAACATCTTTTGAGTTTTTTTTCCCGCTATAACTGTGTATTTTATAAAAGTTCGTAATATTTTTAGTCAAAATATATACACTATACTTTCTAGCCCCCACTAGGAAAAATTTCTGGATCCGCCACTTTTCGGTATACAAAAATATCAAGTTTGGCTGTGTTTTAGCACCTTAAAAATACAGTTGTTTCTTGGAGAAAAAACTTGGTATATATGATAGTAATTAGTAAGGTATAAGGTAAAGTTGACTTATCAAGAGTTAGTAATTGAAAGTGTTTGTGCTTGTGATTCTTTGATGATAATTGTGTTTGTTATTAAATGAAGAAGACAATGATCAAATGAACCAATGATTCATGCACCTCTAGCTAATCTACCATACACACTCACATAGAATATAACTAACTCCTAGAGTTAGTTACAGAAATAACAAACTCTGTTAGCTAGTTACAGTTAGTTATTCTATATAGTTTCCTTTCTCTTCTTGTATATAAGGAACCAATGTGTAGCTTATCAAACATATTGTATCATAATTTTCATTTTGCAGTTTCAATCTATAATGAAATTCTCTTTGTTCTTCATCTCTTTGCCATCTTTATGATGGTATCAGAGCAAACAAGCTCTGTTGCGCTCTCTCTCCTTCGTTGTTGATCTAACCGTTTACCGTTATGACTCGTAGCAACGCCGGTACCAGCACGACGGCACCGTACGTTCCTCCGCCGGATCCATCTCAGATTCCTGGCAACATCTACTACGTTCATTCCTCCGATGGACCTTCATCCGTCGCGGTTACGCCGGTGCTCACTCATTCTAACTATCACGCATGGGCTCGATCAATGCGACGAGCTCTTGGCGCCAAGAACAAATTTGATTTTGTTGACGGATCAATTCCAATTCCAGATCCGTTTGATCCATCTTTTAAGGCATGGTCTCGTTGCAACATGTTGGTGCATTCTTGGATAATGAATTCAGTGGAAGAATCAATTGCTCAGAGTATTGTGTTTCTTGATAATGCTTTGGATGTTTGGATTGAATTGAAAGAAAGATTCTCCCATGGCGATTTCATTCGAATTTCTGAATTGCAAGTTGAAATCTATGGTCTCAAACAAGGTAATCGTTCTGTATCTGAGTTTTTTACTGCTCTTCGAATTCTTTGGGAAGAACTTGAAATTTATCTCCCTGCACCTGTGTGTAATTGTCCAAGAAAGTGTGTTTGTGTCACTGGTGTTAGCAATGCTAGAACTCAACATGATTTGTTAAGAACAATTCGTTTTCTTACTGGATTAAATGATAATTTTGATATGGTTAGATCACAAATCTTGCTTATGGATCCACTACCACCTATAAATAAAGTTTTTTCCATGGTAATTCAACATGAAAGACAATTCACTCCCTTACAAGCTGTTTTAGATGTTGAAGATTCCAAAGTTTATGTTAATGCTTCTGATAGTAGAAGATCACAAGGTCGTGGTAGGTCAGGGTTTAATTCTCAATACAATAGTGGTTTTAATCCACAGTATAACAATAAGAAAAAGGTTTGTACCTATTGTGGAAAAGAGAATCATGTAGTGGAAAATTGTTATAAGAAACATGGATTTCCTCCTCACTATGGGAGAGTGTCGCGGTGATTTTTGGATGTCGAGTTATTAATTAACTTCGAATCGCAAATTGATATTCCACCACCGATCTTTAATTTATCCGAGGGAAAGGAAAAAATTCGAAAAAACCTATTTTTTAGAGAACAAGGTTCGGGGGTTGGTTATACAAAGGGAAGGTATTAGCACCCTAAGTATCTATAGTACTCTATAGGAACCTCTTGTTTTTATTCTAACTTTGCGCTTAATTTTATTTGCTTGTAAAAAGGGTATAAGTGGGAAATTAAAGTAGTGATAAAAAGTTAAAGTGATGAAAAAGAAGAAAAATGTTTTTGTTGATTTTATTGATCGGAGAGACAAGTCTCATGCCTACGTACCCGAGGGATCAAACCACCGTAGTTCGGGGTAAAAAGACGAGTAAATTTGTTTGTTTAATTTTAAAGTTTTTGAAAATGGTTTTAAAGACCAAAAGCCAAAGGTGGCAAAATGTGAGTTTGATTGATGTTAGTTTATGAAAAGAAAAAAAAGTCTATATAGTTAAATTGATTAAAGTTTGATTATGAAAATAAGACGCGGACACTTGGTTTAAAATCCAAGGTTTGTTGAGAAAATGTTTGAAGTGATAAAAGACACTTGGTTTGAATTCCAAGGTTTTTGCGATAAAAGGACACTTGGTTTGAATTCCAAGGTTTTTTGATAGAAATGTTTGATGAAAAATTGTGTTTCCATGATATTTCGAAAAGAAAATAATTATGTATTTTTTGAAAGAGGTTTTGACCTCATTTTTTGAGAAGAAAATAGGTAATAGTTACGCGCACAAAATGACACTAATCTAAAACGTCACAGCTAATAAATTTAACGCGAAGACAATTCGCAATGATATTTTGATCAAAGCGACGCCTTTTCCCTCGGAATTTAACGTTACGCATATTGGCGGAAAGCGATAAAAAAAAAAAAATATGCATGAGATGCAATTTTTCATTTAGGGTACACTGGCCTAATCACACTCTAAAATCTACGCAAGAAAATAAATATGAAATGATGCAAGAGAGGGGGTATGCTATGCATTTTTATTTAGAGTTTACATTTGGCCTATTTACATCCTAACTTTAAGAGCAAAAGTAAATGGCAATTAATAAGCGATAAATACTCAATGTTACGATAATAAAATAACGGTAAAAAAAATGATGAATAAATCGATGTAATGAAATAAGTATGATATGTAATGGATAAATAGCATAAATAAATAAATACGAAACCAAAACAATGAAAATAAACCTCGACATCATGCTTTACAAGGCTAAACAAAGCTAAAATAGCTTATGCCAAAAGCACTTATCTCATAAGCTTAAAAAAATAAAATTAGCTAAAAATAAATAAAGACATGAAGTAATATTAACAACTTTTAAATATCAAATAAATCGAAAATAAAATAAGCCTCGACATCATGCTTGATTGGCTAAAATAAAAGCTAATAGCTTATGCCAAAAGCACTTATCTCATAAGCTAAAAAAAATAAAAATAAAATTAAAACAGGGGGTGTGAATAGAAAACGAAATAGCAGGGGGGTGTGAATAGCCGCAACACAGTCAGGCCCAGTCCAAACAAAGGCCCAAACAAAAAAAACAGGATTAAATCTGGCCGTCTGATGGATCAGACGGCCCTGATCTAAAACTAAAGAAGGAAAGATCTAGGCCTCCTGATTGAGATCAGAGGACAAAGGCGCGCAGGTGCACGATAAGGCTGTGCCCCTGCGCGCACAGGATCAGGAAGAGGTATAAAAGAACAAACCCTAAAAAATGAACACAAAAATCACTCCTTCCTCTCTCTCCCACCTTGCCGCCGCTGAACCTTCTTCTTCCCTCTCTCTCGGCCACTTTTTTTCTCAACCCAAACTTCACCATTTTTAAAAACTTCCAACATCAAAACTAACCATTATCAAATCCTAAACCCAAATATGAAATCAAAAATCCTAAAAATTAAACAATCATCCCAGATCGGAGGAAAAAAGAAACGAAAAACGAGTTCAACCTTTTGCTTTGTGTTAGTCCGATTCGTCTTCTTCCTCTCCTTCTCTTTTCGTTTCGTTCTGATTTCGTTTTGATCTTGCTCGGTTTCGTTTGGATACGGTTCTGGATTTGAAATCTGGAACGGATTTGTTTGATTTTGGAATGGATTTGGCTTCGTGAGGTTTGATGTTACGGTTTGATTTGTGAGTTTTGTGTTTTTTGTGATTGTGATTTTCTGGTTTTTTTGATCTGTGATGGTTTATGGTTATGGTTTTTTTTGTTTACTGTATTTGATTTCTTTTGCTTGGAAAAAGAAAGTGCTACGGCTGGCAATTTTTTCCTGTGTCCAGATCTGATTTTTTTTTACTGTTCACTATATACACCAATTGGGTTCTAAGATGGGGAACAAGGATCTGATTTTGGACAATGAAGGACACTGTTTTAGACAGAAAAAATGTTCCCTGTACTGTGGGAGAAAAGGAAGTTGACTTTCAAATTTTCCTGATTTTTTTTAATCAGGAAAAAAAAGGACAAAAGGACAAAGTAAAAATAAAAATAAAAATAAAAACAAAATAATTAAATTAAATTAATAAAATACGAAAATTAATAAAAACAGTAAATAAAATAATTAAATAAATTTTAAAAGAAAAAAGATAATGATAATGGTAAAAAATAATAAATAATAATAATAATAGAAAAAGAAAAAAATATAAAAGAAACAACAAATGAGGTATTTTAAAATACCTCTCTGCCGAAATTTCGTCAGAAATGACAAAAAGGGCAAGAAGGTTTTTAAACGCCGAACAAAATCAATCGGTCAAAAAATGGGGTATAACAGATGCCCCTATTTAAGTTTCTTCCATCGGAGATAAAAAGAAAAGGATGATTTTTTGATGATGTTTTTTTTTGTTTTGGTTCGACGGTGGAAGAGACTTAAATACGAATACATCATTTTTTGACCGGATTAAACTATAAAATGCTATGATATGATGTTATGAGTGTTATGTTTATGAGTGTTTGAATGAAATGAAGATTATCTGACAAAAGTAATGAAGACAGAAAGCGATAAAGTCCTGTATGCGGACAGAAGTAAAGACTGAAAGCGATAAAGCCCTGTGTGCGGACAGAGGTAAAGACGGAAAGCAGTAAAGTCCTGTGTGCGGACAGAAGCAGATAAAGTCCTGTGTGCGGACAGAAGTAAAGACTGAAAGCGATAAAGTCCTGTGTGCGGACAGAGGTAAAGACGGAAAGCAATAAAGTCCTGTGTGCGGACAGAAGTAAAGACTGAAAGCGATAAAGTCCTGTGTGCGGACAGAAGTAAAGACAGTGTCCACCAACATTGTGGGTTGGTAAGAACAAGTAAAGGCAGTGTCTACCAACATTGTGGGTTGGTAAGAACAAGTAAAGGCAGTATCTACCAACATTGTGGGATGGTAAGGACACATCGAGGAAATAAATTGTCTGCTGACATTGTGGGAGAGCGAGACATGACAAGAATATGTATTTGTCTAGACCAGACACACTGGAAATGACTCCTTTTGGGGAAATCAACCATAAGTTTGCAGTTGGTTGTTTGCAAAACCTGCTACTGGAAATATGCTTGATGGAGACATCTCTGGACCAGACCCACTAGGGATGACTCTTTTTTGTGATGTATGATTGATGGAGACATCTCTGGACCAGATACACTGGGGATGACTCTTTTTGTGATGTATTGAAGCAGGACACGTGATGGTCAATGCAGCATGTATGAATGATTTTGTTTGCACGTTGCATATGAATATGAATATATGTATGGACATGTGAATGATTGTAAGTATGTATGCATGTATGTATGTATGTATGAATGATTGTTATGAAGCTTGTATTTGTATGATTGAATGATATTTGTACACGACTGGATGAGACAAAAGCTTGATCAGAAAAGATGAACATCGGGCCGACGTATCCGTACAACCACTCAATAATTCTCCACTGGGGACAACACCCCTTAAAGGTGAAATAAATCAGATTCTCGAGGTAAAACCCGACATAGTGTGTCAATCCATGTTAAGAGTGATTGCTTCTTGGGGTAAGGCCCAGTGGTCAGAGGTCTGGCAGAAGTCGCCATTTTGTACACTGAAACCGAATATTGTCTCATGGTCTTGTTTCAACAGTCATGCTTTTGCTTTTTTTTTGCTTTTTTCTTTTGAAATCCCTAACTTTTGCCTGGATCGCCCTTTCGGGTTTTCAATCCACCGGGAGTATATATTTTTTTTATTTTGCCCCTAATTTTTGCCTGGACCGCCCTTTCGGGTTTTCAATCCACCGGGACGTTCATTTTTGCCTAAGCCGCCTCTTCAGGTTTTCGACTTATCGAGCTTTGTTTTTTTTAGCAATGACTGTATTTGCCTTGTTGAATCTGTCTGCTTTCGGAACAATGTTGATATATGCTTGTATGACTCATGAATCTAAGAAGTATGTTTGTCATTCGTATTTTTTTCAAAAAAGGAACTACTAAAAAAACTTTAAATTATTTTTTTTCTGAGTTTTTGCTTCAAGTACTTTAAATTGAAAGAGGGGGAAACAAAAATTGCAAATAAATTTGAATTCCAAATAGAGGGCACAGGCTCGAATTTGATTAAAAGAGTGGCGATTGGCGAAAAGCACAACCCCACAGATCGTTACAAAGATGAAAAATGGTAATTGGGTGGGAAAGGTACGTTAAACACAATGATCGCTATTCTCCCTAACAACTTTGAATTTGCAGTCTAAAATGTTGTAAGCCAAAGATATTCTGTTAATCGAGGTACTCTGAGCAAGTGATGCCTGATCCGATGCAGTTACTTGTCTTATTCCTTAACTTTTGCATAGATCGCCTTTTCAGGTTTTCGACCTATCAGGATATTATTTCCTGTTTATGTCTCTAATTTTTGCCTGGACCGCCCTTTCGGGTTTTCAGCCCACCGAGACGCTCATTTTTGCCTAAGCCGCCCTTTCAGGTTTTCAACTTAGCGAGCTGTTCTTTTATTATTTTAGACAAAGTATTTCTTGACTGCATCGGCATTCACAGGACGAGGGAGCTCATCACCATCCATGGTTGCAAGAGTCATAGCACCACCAGAAAAAGCTCTTTTGACAACATACGGGCCTTCATAATTAGGCGTCCACTTGCCCCTAGAATCCGGCTGAAAGGACAAAATCTTTTTGAGCACAAGGTCACCTTCACGGAACTCACGAGGCCGAACCTTCCTGTCAAAAGCCTGTTTCATTCTTCTCTGATATAACTGTCCATGACATAAAGCCGCCATGCGTTTCTCCTCAATTAAATTCAATTGGTCATATCTATTTTGGCACCATTCGGCCTCAGCCAACTCAGTTTCCATTAAGACTCTCATTGATGGGATTTCAACCTCTACGGGGAGTACTGCTTCCATGCCGTATACTAAAGAGAAAGGGGTTGCCCCTGTCGAAGTACGAACTGAAGTACGGTATCCATGTAAAGCAAAAGGTAACATTTCATGCCAATCATTGTAAGTGACCACCATTTTCTGCACGATCTTCTTGATGTTCTTATTTGCAGCTTCAACTGCGCCATTCATCTGAGGCCGGTAAGGAGATGAATTATGATGCTCAATCTTGAACTCGTCGCACAAATCTTTCATCATTTTGTTATTCAAGTTTGTCCCATTATCTGTAATAATCTTGTTAGGAACACCATAACGGCAGATAATATGGTTCTTGATAAAACGCACGACCACCTGCTTGGTCACATTGGCATAAGACGCCGCCTCAACCCACTTGGTGAAGTAATCAATAGCCACTAAGATGAAACGATGTCCGTTGGAAGCCTTTGGTTCAATCCGACCAATCATGTCGATACCCCACATGGAGAACGGCCAAGGAGAAGAGAGAACATTCAGAGAAGTTGGCGGTAGGTGTATCTTATCTGCATAAATCTGACATTTATGGCATTTCTTGGCATGTTTGTAACAATCAGACTCCATTGTCATCCAATAGTAGCCGGCTCTTAGCATTTTCTTGGCCATTGTGTGTCCATTAGGATGGGTTCCGAATGAACCTTCATGTACTTCATGCATCAATAGATCAGCCTCATGTTTGTCCACACACCGCAGCAGGACCATATCAAAATTCCTTTTGTATAACACCTCATCATTCAGGAAGAAACTACTGGACAGCCTTCTCAGAGTCTTTCTGTCTTTGCTAGATGCCCCAGGGGGATATTCTTGCTTCTAAAGGAACATCTTGATATCATGAAACCAAGGCTTGTCATCCACCACTTCCTCGGTTGCAAACACATATGCTGGTCTCTCAAGGCACCGAATACTGATGGTTGGTATCTCGTTCCGGCGATTAACTCGGTACATTGAAGATAGAGTGGCTAAAGCATCAGCCATTTGATTCTCGTCACGAGGAATGTGATGTAGCTCAACTTTATTGAAGAAAGTTAACAACCGTCTTGCATAATCTCTATAAGGAATCAAACCAGCATGGCGAGTCTCCCATTCTCCTTTGATCTGATTAATCACAAGAGCTGAGTCTCCATAAATGTCGATGTTTTTGATCCTTAAGTCAATAGCTTCTTCAATGCCCATGATGCAAGCTTCATATTCTGCAATATTGTTAGTACATTCAAACTGTAATCTCGCAGTGAAAGGAATGTGAGCACCTTTAGGGGTAACAATGATTGCCCCAATTCCACTACCGTAAAGGTTGACGGCCCCATCAAATATCAAACCCCACTGGGATTCAGGATCTGGTCCCTCGCCAAACACCGGTTCATCGCAATCCTTCATCTTCAAATACATGATCTCTTCATCTGGAAAATCAAACTTGATCGGCTGGTAATCTTCAACTGGTTGGTGAGCCAAATGGTCAGCAAGAATACTACCCTTGATTGCCTTTTGGGTACGGTACTCAATATCGTATTCGGATAACAACATCTGCCAACGGGCAATTCTTCCGGTTAGAGCCGCCTTCTCAAAAATGTACTTAATTGGATCCATTTTGGATATCAACCAAGTAGTATGATTAATCAAGTAATGTCGGAGACGTTTGGCAGCCCAAGCCAAAGCACAACAAGTCTTCTCAAGCATGGAGTATCGAGACTCACAATCTGTGAATTTCTTACTTAAATAATAGATTGCGTGCTCTTTTCTACCGGTTTCATCCTGTTGCCCCAGCACACAACCCATAGATTCCTCTAGCACGGTTAAATACATGATGAGCGGTCTTCCTTCAACTGGAGGGATAAGGATCGGAGGTTCCATTAAATACTCTTTGATACTGTCAAAAGCCTTCTGACAGTCCTCTGTCCAAACAATCCCTTGATTTTTGCGAAGCAATTTGAAAATCGGCCCACATGTGGCAGTCATATGGGAGATGAATCTAGAGATGTAATTTAGTCGCCCCAGGAAACCTCTAACTTGCTTTTCTGTTTGTGGAGCTGGCATTTCTCTGATGGCTCTGACTTTGTCTGGATCTACCTCGATACCCTTTTGACTAACAATGAATCCCAGGAGCTTTCCGGATCTAACACCGAAAGTGCATTTGTTGGGATTTAAACGGAGACGATATTTCCTCAACCTTTGAAACATTTTCGATAAGTACTCCGCGTGCTCTTCTTCAGTACCCGATTTGACAATCATATCATCTACGTATACCTCGATCTCTTTGTGCATCATGTCATGAAAAAGGGTAGTCATGCCCCTTTGATAAGTAGCACCCGCATTCGTTAGACCAAAAGGCATTACTTTGTAACAGAAAGTGCCCCAAGGTGTAATGAAAGCGGTCTTCTCTCTATCTTCAACTGCCATCTTGATCTGATTGTACCCGGAGAAACCATCCATGAAGGAGAAAACCTTGGATTTAGCTGTGTTATCGACCAATACATCAATGTGAGGCAAAGGAAAATCATCTTTCGGACTAGCTTTGTTCAAATCTCTGTAATCAACGCACATTCTGACTTTGCCGTCCTTCTTTGGAACCGGTACTATGTTAGCCAACCACTGAGGATATTCTGATGTAATGAGAAAACCAGCGTCAATTTGTTTTTGTACTTCTTCTTTGATCTTGAGGGCCATATCCGGATGAGTTCTTCTTAACTTTTGCTTTACCGGAGGACATTCTGGCTTCAGAGGCAAATGGTGTTCCACAATTTCGGGATCTAAACCGGGCATATCCTGATATGACCAGGCGAAGATGTCAACATACTCTCTGAGTAAAACGATCACCCTTTCCTTGACAGATGCTTCTAAGGATGCCCCAATCTTGATTTCTTTCTTTTCTTCGCCGGAACCTAAATCAATTAACTCCACATCTTCCTCATGAGGCTGAATGACTTTCTTCTCTTGATCTAATAGTCGTTTGATCTCATCAGGGATCCCTTCATCCTCTTCCTCTTCAGCCTCGTAAACAGGGAACTCAAAGTTGGGAGAGGGCCTAGGAACATTGTGTTCAACGGGTTCATTGATGCTTAATCTGCATATGATTTATGATTGATTTTATTAAATAAAAGAATGCAAACCTTTTGGAAAATGATTAAAAGCTAGGAAGTAGAAGGAAAATTAAATATATACTTTGGTTTTTTGTGTTACCATTTTCCAGAATAAAAAGAAAACAAAAATAAAAGTCATGATAAAACGACAATTTCATTAAAATACTTGAAGCTCAAAACAAAGCCCCACATGCGTGCTCTTTTGCCTTGGGCAGGACAAAAGGATTTTTTTTGGAAAACAAAAATAGACAAACATATTACTTAGATAGAGGAGTGACAGAGGGGACATCAACAACGACCCAATTGCGGCAAATTCCTCCTGGAATCACGAAAGAAGGCTGCTCTTCTTCAACTTTGTCTTCAATGATAGCATTAGTTTCTGGTGGAGTGTAAATCGGTTCGGCACTGACGAAGGTACCCTTATTTGAATTGACCGTTCCTGTAG
Organism: Trifolium subterraneum; assembly: GCA_951799995.1. Lineage (NCBI taxonomy): Eukaryota > Viridiplantae > Streptophyta > Magnoliopsida > Fabales > Fabaceae > Trifolium > Trifolium subterraneum. The sequence continues at coordinate 58,430,260 of OX637463.1, forward strand.
ACGGAGCAGAACCCAGACCCTCCATGTGTCTTCTTTTCGGCATTTGTAATAACTTCCCCCATTTCAGATGTGACCTTTGTCGTACTTCTTTTTGCGCATCTTTTGCAGAAGACATAAATGTTTTCCCCTTTTTCGACCTTTTCTCTTCAATAGAAAGCCCTTGGAAAGACGTACCGTCCCTAACATCAGCACTGATATAAGAAAAAGCTGACAAATGACTCACCAATAAAGCTTCCTCTCCATTCACGATCACCAACTTTCCTTCCCGCACAAATTTCAGCTTTTGGTGAAGTGTGGAAGTCACCGCCCCCGCTTCGTGAATCCATGGTCGCCCCAACAAACAACTATAAGAAGCTTGAATATCCATGACTTGAAAGGTAATTTGGAACTCATAGGGACCAACTGAAATGGGTAGGTCTATTTCACCGATTACTGATTTTCTTGACCCATCGAAGGCTTTCACGATTAACGCACTCGGCCTCAAAGACGCACCACAGTATGCGAGCTTGTCGAGAGTAAACTTGGACATTACATTCAAAGATGACCCGGTATCCACCAACACATTTGATAAGGCATCAGATTTACAAATTACCGAGATATGTAATGCTAAGTTATGATCCTTTCCTTTTTCAGGGAGTTCCTCGTCGCTGAAACTCAAGTTATTGCAGGCTGTGACATTCCCCACTATGCTACCAAATTGGCCCAAGGTTACGTCATGGTCGACATATGCCTGGTCCAAGACCTTCATTAGTGCATCTCTGTGCGCATCAGAATTCAACAAGAGTGATAAAATTGAAATCTTGGAAGGGGTTTGTAGTAATTGATCCACGATCTTATACTCACTTCTCTTGATCATTTTCAAAATTTCATCTGAGTCTTCATACACCCTTTCACCAGTCCCACTAGAGTCAGGAATTTGTGTTTTTTCAACAGGACTACCGGTCTTTTCTTGAACAACTCCCGGAAGAATACGCCCACTCCTCAGTATTTTGCTATTATCTGCAATATTGTCCACGGATATCAAAGGAGGAATAGGTGTTTCCACCCCATCCTGCAACATGGTGGCATCATATCTATACGGCACAGCTCTCAGGGACGTATATGGCATAGGCCCTGGCACGCAGATCACCAGCGGGGTAACTGTGGGCTCTCCACTATTATATATCATCTCGAGACGGTCAGAGACATTGAATTCTGGTACTATGACGCAAACATCCTCGCTCTTCTTTGTAACTACCAATTCTCCTTTATCCATCAACCTTTGTATGTCCTCTTGAACTCGGGAACAACCTTGAGGATTCTTCAAACATTCCTCACAAATTGCATGATCATGGCTAAACAACTTTGCTTCACACATTTTACTATGAATGGGCACCAACGGGGTTTTGATATCCTTTATACTGAGAATGGTGCTTGTTTCTTGGCAACCTTGGATAAAATGGACAGAGGACCCGTGATTGGGCAGCGGATTGTTTCGGACGTTGGGATTTTCATCCTTGAAGGACAACACCTTATTATGGATTAATTCTTGAACAGCTTTTTTGAAGGCGTAGCAACGTTCTACATCATGGCCAGGGGCCCCTTGATGGAAGGCACAAGTTAGGTCACTACGGTACCAAGTAGGTAGTACTGCTGGCGCAGGTGGAGGTGGTCTCGTCTGGACGAGATTTTTGGCAAGTAAGGCGGGGAGTAGGTCGGCATATTTCATGGGTATGGGGTCAAATGATGGATTTCTCTGGGTGCGATTGGGATAATTGTAGGGTTGTTGGGGAGTTTGTGGTCGAATTTGTGGTTGCTGTGGGTATGGTTGTTGAGGATATGTTTGTTGATATAGTGGCGGATAGTGCGAAGGTGGTCTCTGGGTCATTTGTGGCTGGTAAGGCGGGTTTCGAGGCACTGGTGAGACAGCTGCAACGTGTTGGTAGCCCATATACGGTCGTTGATGCTGTCCATGGGCCACCATACTTACTTCTGACTCCTTTCTCCTTGCAAAGTTACTCCCAAACTTTTTCGTACTGTTGACCGGAACACTTTCTCTGACCAAACGTCCTTGTCGGACCCCTTCTTCAAGTCGCATTCCCATGTTTACCATCTCAGTGAAATCACTGGGTGCACTAGCAATCATTCGTTCATAGTAAAATGAATCAAGAGTATTTAGGAAAATCTTGGTCATTTCTTTTTCTTCTAGTGGTGGACAAATCTGAGCGGCAATCTCTCTCCACCGCTGAGCGTATTCTTTGAAACTCTCTTTGTCTTTTTGAGACATTCCTCGAAGTTGATCTCTATCTGGAGCCATGTCTAGATTGTATTTGTATTGACGGACAAAAGCTTCGCCCAAATCATTGAACGTTTGGATCTTGGCACTATCTAAGCCCATGTACCACTTCAAAGCGGCACCTGTCAAGCTATCCTGAAAGTAGTGGACTAGTAACTGATGGTTGTCTGTTTGAGTAGACATCTTTCGGGCGTACATTACCAGATGGCTCTGAGGGCAGGAATTTCCTTTGTACTTCTCAAACTCGGGGACCTTAAACTTAGGTGGGATCCTAACGTTTGGTACCAAGCAAAGGTCATGGGCGTTTTTGCCGAACAAATCTTTCCCACGAAGGGCCTTAATCTCGAGCTGCATTTTATCAAACTGATCCTGAAGATTATCCATACGGCCATAAGTCTCTGGATCCTCCGCATGGTAGACTGGTTCGCTCACATAAGGGACGGTGTGAGCTACGGAAGCTGGAATGGTCATTGTTGACTGAGGGACACACATAGTGACTTGAGGAAGAATCATCCCAGGTTGGGGAACAACAGTAGCATGTGGCAAAGTAGGAGTGGGGACCTCGGGAACTTGGGGTCGAAGCCCTTCATTAAAATTCATAGGCATGCCCCAAGGATAACCTTCGGGCATGACGTGCTGATGTGCGTTGACGGGTACCACTGGAACCGGGGCAGTGGCAATTTCAGAGATGACTGTAGCTTGAGGAGGAGGGGTTAGTGGCTGATTCTGCGCAGCCACCAACGATGTCATCATGGCGGTTAGCTTTTCTACTTCAGCCCGGAGCGTTGTTATTTCCCCATGGAGCTCAACGTTCTCTTGTTCAACTGGATCCATTCTCTTTTTCTTGTTTGCTCGAGTGTTGTACGTGCGAGATGGCTGTGGTCGTGGTCGTCGGGCCACTTTAACTGGGACAGAGAGGAGAGAAAGAATATGAGACTCGATTTTTTTGAAACTTATGAATGTGATATGATGCATGAATATGTTATGTTAAAATATGCGAGATTTTTTTCGAAGGACTTTAAGACAATAATTTTGTAAACATTTTATAAGAAAAGGAAAAGTAAATAAAAATTGCATTAATAATTCAAAGGTTACAACCATTTTTCAAAACAAAAGAAAAACATAAAACAAAACTAAATCCAATTTCCAAGAAGCCAACTAGCCATCAAAATGTGAATCGAAGCCAGAGGAAAATAAATCCCCTTGCCTCTTCTTCCTCTTGCTATCTTGTCTCAATAAGGCATCCTTGACCCTAATCATATCTTCCTTCTCGGCCAACAGACCACTTTGTAGAGAGAGCATCTTCTCTTGTTCTTTCAACTTCTCCTTCAACTCTTTGTTCTCAATCTCGGAATCTCGGAACTTTCTCTCCCACGCTTCTTTCTCAAGTTTCAATTTAGTCAAAAGTTCATGGAACTCATCTATGGTCTCGAATGGGATAACTGAAGGTGGTGTGGTAGGAGAAGATGCATCGGCAGAAGATGAAAAACTATAAGGCATCCCGCGTTCTATAGCCCTACTTATTACCCACTTTGTGTATTCTTCGGAGACAATACCAAGCTTCCTTCCTAATTGATTCTTTCCTTCCCTATGGACATTGTACCAAGCCCGAGCAAACTCTTTCCTCATGTATTGGCTCCCTTCTTCATTGGAATAAAATATGCCGGTCAAGAGGACACTCTCAGGCCGATCCCTCATGGGATATCCGAACTGTCGTCTAGCAAGAGTAGGGTTACAACTGATTCCTCCTCGTATGCCAAGAAGAGGCACGTTGGGGAAATCTCCACAACTGTCAATGATTGCTCCTACATTAGAAGCGGCATTATACCAAACTATATCGGCCGAAGTAAGAGGCATAATCCTTTGGGACCAACAGAGCTTTTCTGGATTCTCTTTGAAGCGACTAGTCTGAGGTAGGTGCGAAATAAACCACCTATATAGTAATGGTGCACAACAAATAATAAGTCCGTTACCCTTTTGAGTTCTATGGTGAATGGAATGGTAGGCATCCGCAAGTAAGGTAGGAACAGGGTTTCCTCCCAAAAAGATTTGGATGGCACTACTATCAACAAAGTAGTCGACGTTGGGGAATAACACCAACCCATAGATGAGTAGAGCGAGGATAGCTTCGAAAGCGTCCACACTCCCCTTTTCAGCAAACATAAACGCCCTTCCGAATAAGAAATTGGATGTCAAACCTTGAGATCCCCCTTTTTTAGTGATATTAGAGGCTATGTCAGAACTATTCAAATGGAGAGCTTGTGCAATAGCTGAAGGCGCGGGAAATTCTTCCAAGCCGGTATAAGGTACTTTCTCCGAGATCGGCAAACCAACCCAATAAGAATATTCCTCTAGGGTAGGAACCAACTGATAGTCAACAAAAGTGAAGCAATGATAAATTAGGTCGTAGAACTGGACAAGTGTGTTAAGAACCCCTTCTTCGACATTTATATTGAGGATGCTCAAAAGCTTCCCATATTGCTTTTGGAAATCTTCGGGGAAAGGGACTAGAGATCCTAGCTCTCTTAGTCGGGAAAGGTCCGGCTCCTTGAAACTGTACTTCTTAGTGTTCCTTTTCTTTAGGTCCATAATCTGCGATGTTTACAAAATAATTCTCTTAGGTCCTTCGAAAAAGATTTTTTTCTTATGATGAAATGAATGCATGGATGCATGATTATGTTACAATGATTCACAACATAGCTTGAAGGTTGGGATACATAATGATGGAGCTTAAGGGTAAAAGTCCTCCCATATGATAAGTACTATGGTTATTTGTACCTGCAAGACGGGTTCTACAAAGTTCCCAAAGTCATCAACCGCCTTATGAACATCATTGGATTACGTGACTACTCTCGTTCCAACAATATTCACAAAATGATCTCGTTTGAGTGTAGTCTCGCGTGACAACTAAATTCAAGACTTACTCTTGATTAGTCACCGCACTACGCCCTAAAAAGGCCAAGATGGGTTAAAGGTAATCTAAAGGTTCTCGGCTTCTCCGGACACTCACATTGAAAGTAATAACACCATCATGACTTATCATGACGACGAGTACTACCGTCGTGAGGCCTCCACCGAGCGGGATCATATCACATGTGCTTCATAATCTAAAGACATGTCACTATGATTTCATCCCATCCTATCTTATTGTGTCCCTCAAGTCCGGGTGGGGGACTTATCTCACCACTCAAAATCAAACCCGAGTAAATATACAAATATCACAATTAAAAGAATAAAAGCGCGAAAATAGTAATTTAAAACAAGTTAGGTTCAACCCGCTTGGTTGTCCCCAGTGAAGTCGCCATTTCTGTCGCGGTGATTTTTGGATGTCGAGTTATTAATTAACTTCGAATCGCAAATTGATATTCCACCACCGATCTTTAATTTATCCGAGGGAAAGGAAAAAATTCGAAAAAACCTATTTTTTAGAGAACAAGGTTCGGGGGTTGGTTATACAAAGGGAAGGTATTAGCACCCTAAGTATCTATAGTACTCTATAGGAACCTCTTGTTTTTATTCTAACTTTGCGCTTAATTTTATTTGCTTGTAAAAAGGGTATAAGTGGGAAATTAAAGTAGTGATAAAAAGTTAAAGTGATGAAAAAGAAGAAAAATGTTTTTGTTGATTTTATTGATCGGAGAGACAAGTCTCATGCCTACGTACCCGAGGGATCAAACCACCGTAGTTCGGGGTAAAAAGACGAGTAAATTTGTTTGTTTAATTTTAAAGTTTTTGAAAATGGTTTTAAAGACCAAAAGCCAAAGGTGGCAAAATGTGAGTTTGATTGATGTTAGTTTATGAAAAAAAAAAGTCTATATAGTTAAATTGATTAAAGTTTGATTATGAAAATAAGACGCGGACACTTGGTTTAAAATCCAAGGTTTGTTGAGAAAATGTTTGAAGTGATAAAAGACACTTGGTTTGAATTCCAAGGTTTTTGTAAGAAAAAGAACACTTGGTTTGAATTCCAAGGTTTGAACGAGAAAAATAACACTTGGTTTGAATTCCAAGGTTTTTGCGATAAAAGAACACTTGGTTTGAATTCCAAGGTTTTTTGATAGAAATGTTTGATGAAAAATTGTGTTTCCATGATATTTCGAAAAGAAAATAATTATGTATTTTTTGAAAGAGGTTTTGACCTCATTTTTTGAGAAGAAAATAGGTAATAGTTACGCGCACAAAATGACACTAATCTAAAACGTCACAGCTAATAAATTTAACGCGAAGACAATTCGCAATGATATTTTGATCAAAGCGACGCCTTTTCCCTCGGAATTTAACGTTACGCATATTGGCGGAAAGCGATAAAAAAAAAAATGCATGAGATGCAATTTTTCATTTAGGGTACACTGGCCTAATCACACTCTAAAATCTACGCAAGAAAATAAATATGAAATGATGCAAGAGAGGGGGTATGCTATGCATTTTTATTTAGAGTTTACATTTGGCCTATTTACATCCTAACTTTAAGAGCAAAAGTAAATGGCAATTAATAAGCGATAAATACTCAATGTTACGATAATAAAATAACGGTAAAAAAAATGATGAATAAATCGATGTAATGAAATAAGTATGATATGTAATGGATAAATAGCATAAATAAATAAATACGAAACCAAAACAATGAAAATAAACCTCGACATCATGCTTTACAAGGCTAAACAAAGCTAAAATAGCTTATGCCAAAAGCACTTATCTCATAAGCTTAAAAAAATAAAATTAGCTAAAAATAAATAAAGACATGAAGTAATATTAACAACTTTTAAATATCAAATAAATCGAAAATAAAATAAGCCTCGACATCATGCTTGATTGGCTAAAATAAAAGCTAATAGCTTATGCCAAAAGCACTTATCTCATAAGCTAAAAAAAATAAAAATAAAATTAAAACAGGGGGTGTGAATAGAAAACGAAATAGCAGGGGGGTGTGAATAGCCGCAACACAGTCAGGCCCAGTCCAAACAAAGGCCCAAACAAAAAAAACAGGATTAAATCTGGCCGTCTGATGGATCAGACGGCCCTGATCTAAAACTAAAGAAGGAAAGATCTAGGCCTCCTGATTGAGATCAGAGGACAAAGGCGCGCAGGTGCACGATAAGGCTGTGCCCCTGCGCGCACAGGATCAGGAAGAGGTATAAAAGAACAAACCCTAAAAAATGAACACAAAAATCACTCCTTCCTCTCTCTCCCACCTTGCCGCCGCTGAACCTTCTTCTTCCCTCTCTCTCGGCCACTTTTTTTCTCAACCCAAACTTCACCATTTTTAAAAACTTCCAACATCAAAACTAACCATTATCAAATCCTAAACCCAAATATGAAATCAAAAATCCTAAAAATTAAACAATCATCCCAGATCGGAGGAAAAAAGAAACGAAAAACGAGTTCAACCTTTTGCTTTGTGTTAGTCCGATTCGTCTTCTTCCTCTCCTTCTCTTTTCGTTTCGTTCTGATTTCGTTTTGATCTTGCTCGGTTTCGTTTGGATACGGTTCTGGATTTGAAATCTGGAACGGATTTGTTTGATTTTGGAATGGATTTGGCTTCGTGAGGTTTGATGTTACGGTTTGATTTGTGAGTTTTGTGTTTTTTGTGATTGTGATTTTCTGGTTTTTTTGATCTGTGATGGTTTATGGTTATGGTTTTTTTTGTTTACTGTATTTGATTTCTTTTGCTTGGAAAAAGAAAGTGCTACGGCTGGCAATTTTTTCCTGTGTCCAGATCTGATTTTTTTTTACTGTTCACTATATACACCAATTGGGTTCTAAGATGGGGAACAAGGATCTGATTTTGGACAATGAAGGACACTGTTTTAGACAGAAAAAATGTTCCCTGTACTGTGGGAGAAAAGGAAGTTGACTTTCAAATTTTCCTGATTTTTTTTAATCAGGAAAAAAAAGGACAAAAGGACAAAGTAAAAATAAAAATAAAAATAAAAACAAAATAATTAAATTAAATTAATAAAATACGAAAATTAATAAAAACAGTAAATAAAATAATTAAATAAATTTTAAAAGAAAAAAGATAATGATAATGGTAAAAAATAATAAATAATAATAATAATAGAAAAAGAAAAAAATATAAAAGAAACAACAAATGAGGTATTTTAAAATACCTCTCTGCCGAAATTTCGTCAGAAATGACAAAAAGGGCAAGAAGGTTTTTAAACGCCGAACAAAATCAATCGGTCAAAAAATGGGGTATAACAGAGAGGTTCCACTGCTAATAATGCTAATGCTGGAGAACTTATGGATAATGATGATGCTAGAAGCACAAGAGGATCTGATTCTTTCTCATTTACTAAGGCACAGTATGAACAACTTGTGAATTTGCTTCAAACTAGTGCTAGTACCAGTTCTGCAGGTCCTTCTACATCTATCAATGGTGCTTCCACTTCTTATTTGGCAAAAGCAGGTAACACAAATAGTGTTTTTTCTTGCAACCATTTTAGCTATGGAGCATGGATCATAGACTCAGGAGCAAGTGACCATATCTGCTCTAGCTTGTCTATGCTCACTGATCATCATGATATTAATCCTATTCAAGTGAAAATGCCTAATGGAACTATAGCTTATGCTAAGCAGGCTGGCAGTGTACAATTAGGACCAAATTTTATCATTGATAATGTCCTCTTAGTTCCAGAATTTTCACTTAATCTTTTGTCAGTTCCTAGACTAACTCATAATTCAAAATTTGTTGTTTTATTTGATAATTTGGATTGTTTGATACAGGAAAAGAAGAGCTTGAAGATGATTGGTTCGGGTGAACTCATTGAAGGATTGTATTACTTGACCAACAAGCCACAACCTGTGTCAGCCAATTCCTCCATCAGTATCAATCCTAGCTCAAATATTCACATCCCCAAACAAGCTCTTTGGCATTTCAGATTAGGCCATTTATCACATGCTAGATTACTTCTTATGCAATCTTCTTTTCCTTTTGTAACCATAGATGAACATGCTGTTTGTGATATATGTCATCTTGCTAGACATAAAAAGTTGACATATAAACTCAGTGTAAATAAAGCTTCCCATTGTGGAGAATTAATTCATTTTGATATTTGGGGACCAACCTCTATTCATTCTATCCATGGTCATCGTTATTTCTTAACTGCTATTGATGATTTTAGCAGATTTACTTGGGTTATATTGTTAAAATCTAAAGCTGAAGTTAGTAGTCTTGTCATACAGTTTATTACTATGATTGAAAAACAGTTTAACACTATTGTTAGAACCATTAGAACTGACAATGGACCTGAGTTTCTCATTCCAGAATTCTATGCCTCTAAAGGCATTAACCATCAAACCAGTTGTGTAGAAACCCCCCAGCAAAATGGAAGGGTTGAAAGGAAACACCAACACCTTCTTAATGTTGGTAGATCCCTCTTGTTTCAATCTAAATTGCCCAAAAAGTTTTGGTCTTATGTTGTGTCCCATGCTACATACATAATAAACAGAGTTTGTACTCCCTTACTACAAAACAAATCACCATATCATTTGCTTTATAATAAACCACCTGATCTTGAACAATTAAAGGTTTTTGGTTCACTTTGTTATGCTTCCACCCTCCAAAACCAAAGAACCAAACTTGATCCTAGAGCAAGGAAATGTATATTCCTTGGTTATAAGTCTGGAATGAAAGGTGTTATCTTGTATGACATTCATAACCACAATATTTTTGTGTCTCGAAACATTACTCATTATGACCACATACTTCCATATGCCAGTTCATCCCACTCTATTCATTGGTCATATCACTCACCTAACATAGATCCTTTCATCACTCCACCTACATCCAACTCTGGTTCTTCATCTATTCCTCACTCTACTGACCACATTCACTTCAATACACCCATGTGTGACCAAGAAAATCCATCCCAGCCATCCTCTCAAACTCCTTCTGACTTGCTTGTTCCACAAGTCACTGACAATGACATAGTCAGTTCACAGCCTTCTATCCCTCATCAACCCCATGAAACTCATTCACCCTTACCTACAACCAATTTACCTTCCCCTTCACACAATTCCATTCCCCAAACCAGACAATCCACTAGAATGAGTGTCAAACCCAAACACCTCTCAGACTATGTATGCAATCTTTCAGTTGATTCATCTCCTCCTTCATCTCCAGGTATTCTTTACCCTATATCTTCTTTCCACTCTTATTCAAATATTTCATCTAAATTTAGAAATTATGCTTTGTCTATAACTGCTTCTGTTGAGCCTAGAGATTATAAAGAAGCTAGTCAGCAGCAGTGCTGGGTTGATGCTATGAATAATGAAATTCAAGCTCTCCAACATAACAAGACCTGGTGTTATGTTACTCCTCCTGCCCACATCAAACCCATAGGATGCAAGTGGGTTTATAAAGTCAAGCACAAGGCTGATGGATCAGTGGAAAGGTACAAAGCTAGGTTAGTTGCTAAAGGGTATAACCAAGTTGAAGGCCTAGATTTCTTTGATACCTTTTCCCCCGTAGCCAAGATTACCACTGTGAGAACTCTTATTGCTCTAGCTTCTAAACGTTCTTGGCATTTGCATCAAATGGATGTCAATAATGCCTTCCTACATGGGGACTTACAAGAGGATGTTTATATGGAGGTACCTCAAGGTGTGAATTCACCTAAGCCTCACCAGGTTTGTAAGTTACTCAAATCTCTATATGGTTTAAAGCAAGCTAGTCGTAAATGGTATGAGAAACTCACTAGCTTGCTGCTCAAGGAAGGATACACACAAGCTTCATCTGATCATTCACTCTTTACTCTCAAGCATGGCTCTGACTTCACTGCTTTGTTAGTATACGTGGATGACATTATTCTGGCTGGGAACTCCTTTCAAGAGTTTGCTCGTATCAAGCTCATCATGGATAATGCCTTTAAAATCAAAGACCTTGGTCCTTTGAAGTACTTCCTTGGCATTGAAGTTGCACACTCCAAACAAGGCATTTCCATTTGTCAAAGAAAATATTGCCTTGATCTGTTGAAAGACACTGGCCTCTTGGGATCTAAGCCTGCTCCCACACCTCTTGATCCTTCCATCAAGCTACATCAAGACTCTAGCCCAGCTTATGATAATGTTGGTGGTTACAGGAGACTTATAGGGAAATTGTTGTATCTAACCACCACTAGACCCGATATATCGTTTGCTATACAACAATTGAGTCAATTTCTCTCATCTCCCACAACAACTCATTTTGATACTGCTTGCAGAGTTGTACGTTATCTCAAAGGTTCTCCAGGTCGAGGCTTATTCTTCCCTCGTCAGTCTCCATTGCAATTGTTAGGCTTTGCTGACGCAGACTGGGCGAATTGTGCTGACACACGTAGAAGTACTTCAGGGTATTGCTTCTTTATTGGTTCCTCTCTGATCTCGTGGCGTGCCAAGAAGCAAAACACCGTGCCAAGAAGCTCCTCTGAGGCTGAATACAGATCACTTTCTTTTGCCTCATGTGAATTACAATGGATTGTTTATCTTCTCAAAGATTTATCCATTGATTGTGACGTCCTCCAGTCTTATATTGTGACAATCAAAGCGCTATTCACATTGCCAGCAATCCCGTGTTTCACGAGCGTACCAAACACTTAGAAATTGATTGTCACCTTGTTCGTGACAAAGTACAATCTGGGGTTTTCAAGCTTCTTCCTATCTCTACAAAAGCACAGCTAGCAGACTTCTTCACCAAGGCACTACCTCCAAAAGTGTTCAATTCTTTTTTAAGCAAGCTGAACATGCTCAACATTTTCCATGATCCAGCTTGTGGGAGGCTATTAAATGAAGAAGACAATGATCAAATGAACCAATGATTCATGCACCTCTAGCTAATCTACCATACACACTCACATAGAATATAACTAACTCCTAGAGTTAGCTACAGAAATAACAAACTCTGTTAGCTAGTTACAGTTAGTTATTCTATATAGTTTCCTTTCTCTTCTTGTATATAAGGAACCAGTGTGTAGCTTATCAAACATATTGTATCATAATTTTCATTTTGCAGTTTCAATCTATAATGAAATTCTCTTTGTTCTTCATCTCTTTGCCATCTTTATGATTTGTCATCCATCACTATACATACAGCACAGCTAGGTTACAGTGACATGTTATCTTCGGTTAGACAAAACGGTTTACACTTTTTTTGTATAAAGTTCAAAAAAATTGCTCATGAGATAAAAGTCTCTAAACACATTTCACATTTTTTCCTTAACCCGACTCGCATACCATATTAAATAGACCTGAATCACACTCCTAATAACAAATCATGATATGAATTCGCCCAAAACACATGTCCATACTAGAACCTTAGTAGCAATGTGAAATTCCAATAAAACTTTAATAGTTATACCGACAATTTTTTTCCTACCGTTGTGGGTTTTCACTATAAGTTTAATAGCACTACATGCAAAATGCAACAGTACATTTTAAAGTTTTCTATTCAGAGTAATTCAGATAAGAATTGAATTGATGTGAGTGGTTAATTGATTGCTCAATATTATACCATGCATTTAAAGTTATCTATAAGCAAGTCTACCTAAATTGAAATAAAAGCATAGAACTAAGTACTTATTTACAGCATTGTCCCATATAAATTAAAAGCAGTTACATATAAACAGCTTCCGAGGATTGAAACAAGCATAAGAAAAGTTACACATGATATATTAACATTAATGTTTAACCATATACAAATATTCACAATGCCAGCATATATATATAGGCTGATGAAGGAAGGGAGAGACGGACTGCTATTAGCTGTATCGCGAATATTTAGATTGTGTGTGGAATTTAAGAGTTCCATCAGGATCTGCAACAAAATAAAATTGTCAATTTTATACCAGTGTAAATTTTTCATATACAATTATTATCATACCTTTTCTTGATGTTTTTACCGGCCCTATGTTGATTAAGTTTGTCCCTCCACAACGCTGGAGTTGCATCAGAAACATGAGATGTGAAAATAACAAGATCAGAGAAGTACATATACAGTTTATATTGTAGTCCACAAGAAATGTGGAACTTGCATGAAAAATAGTGGATTTTATTCAAACCATTATTAGAGAGTTACATGACAGGATCCTCATCCAAAAGGAACAATAACAAGTTGACACCTCTAACTAATAAGAGCAAAAACATGAAAATATAGCTATAGCCTATAGCTAGCCTATGAACAAAATCACTGGTATATTGACAGTTACCGACATATGTCATCAATCACATGATATCGAAAACAAGATTGTCATAAATCATCTGTACATTAAGAAATAAGAACACAAATCCAAAACTTAAAATCATAATCGGTAAATGAAATGATCATAAGACAATAATTACCGGCATCATTGTAACGCTCTTCAGCAACAGCTTTCAACATGTTGTTCAAAAGATTGAATTCATCGGTTTCAGCACAAGGCTGACCGTTTGGCCTGCAATGTCATTTTGGTTAAAAACTTAAAAATGTCTTTTACGATGAAAAGGACTAAAATTACAGACAAGTCACATTGCCTTATAACTACATAGTATTTCTGAAACATACTTGTCCATTTCTGTCAATAACCGGCCATCAAAACCAGGGAACTGTATTGACACTTTGCCTGATTCAATTACTCTCATTCCGTCACTGTGCGCCAAGTTCTTGTTGACTTGTATTGGCACCTACAACGTTCATAAAATAGTAAAGAGTTTGATAAACAATTTTCAATTTTAACCAGTATAAGTAAGGAATTGCCATTCAGCCAATACGATGCAATTATGCATCCATGGATATAAGTTTGCTCCAATAATGAATCTTTTTGAGAAAGAATAATGCTAGGAAAAAAAATCATGTCACCACTTGACTTTTCTAACATCAAACATGTCAAAAATGATCAACCGTCACGCCAAGCCGTAGGAGATGTAATGTGCTTCAAGTGAATGCCAAGCTGTAGGAGAATGTAATATGCTTCAAGTGATGATGTAGTTGAATGTATGAATTTACAAAGACTACCTTGCATCTAACTGCAATATTGATAGCATCTGAAGGTCGAAGGTCAAAGCTCCTACATTCTGCCTCTTTTCCAACCTGTACCAAATATATACACTGTCAAACAGAACTCAAGGCGAATGTTGCATGTTTTTATCCTTTTTGAGGGGTGAGGACTGAGGGGAATGAGAAGGAGTACAAAGTGAATGCCTTGGTAAGATACAACTGGGCAAAGTATGCATCATCGACTCTCTTAGTCACTCTGACAAGTCTAACCTGCAGAAAAACGAAATGACATGATGTTATTATTAATATAATCATGGAATCTGATGGACAAACCACAATAAAATCAGGATTAGGAGTATAAAAAGAAACAGAATCATACTTGGTAACCCATTTTGTCAATCATCTCCATCACTGCTTCATATAAAGTAGGCCTGGCCTGATAAAGCAACCAGATAGTTAGTAGACATGTGGCTAAATTACATAAAGCCAAAATCTTTCTGGATCAAACAATTGATTTATTATATATCTTAGAAGAACAAGGAAAATAAGTATTGAGATGGATGTCACGGTAACACAGTGAAATTCAAGAGACAAAGAAGATATACAATTTGAACATTGCGTACTGCCGCCATTAGTAAGACGCTTGGCATCTCCACTGCAAATAAAAACATTCCAGAAATTTAAATGGTAAAGATATATAATTATCAAAATCAAATCCAAGAATTAAACTTCTATGATGAAATACATATAGCGTGTGAGAAAGACATACAAACAATTATAGGGAGAAGTAGACCATCTTCCATCTTCAAAACAATAGCGGGATGTGGCGAATAATCAGGTAGATGGCCTCCTTGAGGATTGTTTTGGACGCATCTCAAGTGTTTTCCATCCCTCATTTTGATTATGAAACCATCTGCTCCACTCTTCACCTCAACTAGTCAACAAAATCACAGAACAAGTCTGTTTCTTAAACACATTTTGCAAAAGCTTCTTGCTCTAGAATAACACATTTAATTAGCCGAGTTTGACCATTCAACTAAAAACATACATTTGATCATACTTTCATTTACTTTTTATATCTATTTTTTATTCAATTTGTAGTAGCTAAACATACCAGCTTCAACCACACTTGAACTAACATAATCTTCATCTTTTTCATTGAAATTTTCTGCCGTACTTCCGCCATCATTTGAGGACGGATTTAAACTACAATGCGCTATTGTCTTGCTGTTTCGCGTGTTTATGTGCCAAGAAAGGAAACCCGTCTTAGTCTTGCCGCTGCCACTAAGTTCCTTGAGTCCCCAAAACTCAGTTCTAACACAACTAACATTCATTGTCCCAATCATAGGAAGGCTACAGAACCCTGCAACTTTAGGATGAACAGAGGGACACATAACTTGTCCTTGCAGAGAACCCATTCTCAAAACCTACACAAATTTAGGAATGCACACAAATTGGTTAAGAACTTAACAATATTTCATGACACGTCCCAACGTGCACTTATTATCTAAAGATTAATTGTTATGCACTGACAATGTAAGACTTATTTACACACGCATCCAATGAAATCACATTAGAGTGCCACTTCTATAGATTTGTTCCTAAAATATAGCCTCAAATGTCTAAATGTCATGATTCGATTGGATACCGTGGAAAATAATTTTACAATGTCGGTGAATATAACTTAAATCCTATTATCTATAAGTCAAACAAAAAACCAAACTAGATTGGCATAAGCACTTGTGAGACTGTTTGGGAGAACGTATGAAAACAACTTATGACATGTTCATAAGCAATTTTCAGCTTATTTTCATAAGCTCTACAAGATAGCTTATGAAAATAGTTTACAAGTTATACGAAAACAATTTAACTTTATTTTATGTTTTTTTATAAAAATAGCTTATACATAAGCGCTGATCACGATAAGCTTATATGCTATAAACTGCAAATTAAGTTGTTTATCCAAACATGATCTTAATTTGTTCTGATTCTGACATTCAATCATATTGCTTCTCAAATCCCAATCATATGATGCACGATAATTAAGCTGCTAAACTCTTAGATTAAGATTGATAATTCCTATTTCTTTGTTTTTAGTATAGTGATGATCTAATAATTTATGAAAACTAGAATAAAAAAACAAAATTGTAACAGTTGAAATATGAATACCTCAGATTGGTAATAAAATTAAATTAAACATGCATACACAAGGATAACAATTATATGATTAAATAATGAAAATTTTGATTAACCGTTAAATTAATTAACTGATATAATAATTTATAGCAAAGCAAAATCGTTTTTTGTTCATACCTTGTTTGGGAAATTATTAGGATTAAGAGAATCGAAGCTTTGAGAGCGATCACCGAAAGAAGTTTGGATTGGGAAATAAGATAAGAGATTTTTTTGAGAAATGAATGAAAAATGTCAAAGCTAAGAAAAAAATTGAAAAGGAAAGAAAAAGAAAGAGTGAGAAGTGAAAGTTTCCTTTCTCACGTAACCGAATTTACCGCAGCTCAAGTTTACTGCAAACAGATGGACAATAAATGGAATGGAATGTGACTCACTTTTTTTATTTTATTTTATTTTTTGACTCGTATTTTAATTTTGTTAAATTAAATTGGGAAAAACACAACAAATAGAATAGAACAACCTTAATAGTTAAAAAATTCATGAAATAATAATTTTATTTTGCTTCGTGAGTTTAGCTATGGTTGGAGGTGTTAGAATTGAAAATTCATCAACGTGTGTTGTATAAGCATAACCATCATAATTTCTGTATACAGTACAAAGAAGAAGAATGTTAACAATATATTCTCTGACACTTATTTTTCAACGCATTATTTTTTATTGGTCGAAATTCATATAAATCGAGACTCATGAATTTTAATCAATAAAAATAATATTTTTAAAATATGTATTAGAGATTGTGTTGCTAACACTACTTATACAAAGTATACCTCTGCCAGCCATAGCTATATAATGGTAAAACTTGGATTTGGATTCTTTACCTTTAAAAATCCTACATTCACTTATATTTAGTGTAAACATGTTAGGAGAGAGAATAAAGAGAGATATATGGTAAGCGGTAATGACAAAATTGACCTTACAATTACACTAAGGTCCCGTTTGGTCCGACTTATTTTCTATTTTTCTACTTCTTTTTAAACAAAGTAGAGAAGTAAAAAATTGCTTTTGACCCTATTTCTACGTAAAAGAAATAGAGAAATAAAGTAAAAAAGTAGAAAACAAGGAGAAATAGGGTCAAACATAATTTTTTACTTATCTACTTCATTTAAGGAGAAGTAAAAAAGTAGTAGAAAATAAGCAGAGTCAAACAGAGCCTAAATGTAAGTGAACGTAGGATTGTTGAATGTAGAGAATTCAAATCCGGAAACCTTAATATTACCAAAGTATCTTATATACTCTTCATGACACTACACTACTACACACCCCCTGACATATTTCTCTAAGCCCAGTTAGTTGATGTCGGCCCAATCCCATGACCTATCATTATCCAATACTAGTTGTTACCTGGAAGAGATTGTTTAACACACCCCTCATTGCTACAAAACCCTTATCAAATAGTAATTAATTACCGGGCTAATATTTATCTCTAGTATCCTAGAGAAAGGCACGGATGTGAATTTGTACGGATTTCTCTACCTCTCTATCGACACTCCTAAATAACAGATTTATTTTTGTCACCCTACCAATTTTCAGGCGCGCTCTACAAAATTATCATACTATCCATGTCCGTTACTTAAGTAGCGGACACTCCCAATACACCATACCTTTATAACGTTCGCTACTTTTTTTAAAAATTCCCATGATTTTAATGTTCATACTTAAGTAGCGGAAAGGTAAAAAGGGAAAAGTGTAGGGCGCGCGAGTTATCGGTAGAGTAGCAAAATGAGATCTCCCTAAACAATGGTCGTGCTTCAATGCTCTTTGGACTAGTAAGTCCATTTATTGGAGTCGTGGGCTGGGCTTGGCAATCACCAGTTTACCTTAGAATTTAATTGTTGTGCACTGTTGGTGTAATACTTTTTTACACATACATCCAATAATATACCAACACATCATGTATTGTGTTTAAAAACACATGATGTGTCACATTCATTAAATGATGTGGCAACACATCATTGGATGCATGTGCAAAAAACTTTTACACTGACGGTGCACAACAATTAAACTCTTTACCTTTTTATCTAAGAAATATATAGTTTTATTAGTCCTCTCTTGCCAAGATTTTAATCTAGAAAAAAAAAAGACTACTTTTTTTTTTCAACTATCTTATTTTTAATCATTCAATTTTAAATTTTTTAAATTACTATGTTAGGGATAATTTTTTAAATTATTATTTATTTTTAAAATTACTATTTTAGGGATACTTTTGTGCATTTGTTAAATGTGGAAGTGAGAGCACCATGATTCGGGTATCAAAAATATCATTCTTTATCTATTAACCAGTAAACAATTCCAATCAACACATACATAAAACATGCATTGATATTTAAAATTAAAAAGATATCAAGAACTTTTAATTAAAAAAAAAATATCAAGCACTTTGAGTTTGAAATTTTTAAGAGACATATAGATTATGATTATTTTTTTGATCAAGATACATATAGATTATGATTATTTTTTAAGAGACATAGATTATGATTTATTATGCACTTTTTTTTTGTTTACTATTTATTATACACATTTTTATCAACAAAAGTTAAAACACGTTTTTGATATGTCAAATTAATCTTGACAGCTTAATTTCGTAATCAACCACCCACTTTTAGGCCTAGCCACTACCATCATCAATGGTACAAATTTCTAATTAATCTGCCTAAGCTAGCTCAGGTTAATTCTGTCTCTTTCCTTCATTTTCTAAATTTCCTTAAAGTTTCATATGAAAATTGCGGTTAGCTACCATTTCAAAAAATTATCTTTTTATTACACAATTTACACTACACCATTTGTCTAACGCCATGGTGATGAAATTTTTTTTGAGTTTATCATGAAGCGACAAACACAACATGAAAAATTACATATAAATAAGAGATTTTAGGTTCAACTCTGAATAACCCTAAAAGATATTCGGTTTAATAATTTCGATATTATATGTTGAATTAAATTTTATGGTTGTAATTTTTTTTAGGTTAGTAAGATATAGATTAGTACGAAGATTTCATTATAGTTTATTAATAACTAATCTACAATGATGCAGTCAACCTTAATTTTTTTTAGAGAGATACGTTTTTCTTTTTCTCTAAGTTTGTTCATTTTTTTCATCGAAAAGGGGTGGTTTTGGTTTTTTTTTTTATCCGAAATCATCCTTGTGCATATTTTTTATTTGTTTTAATCTAAATAAGTGACTTTCACATAGATTAGATCTTTCTTTTGTGTTTTTGTGTGTGATTTGGTCGTCTCAGTGCGACGTTGTTTGATATTCCGTCTTGGTGCAATATTTGTTTGACATCCCGTCTTGTTGTTCGATGTTCATTTGACTGAATCGGTAGATCAACTTCGGTCAACTACTGATTCACACAGTGATTAAATTTGTCAACGATGTAGGTCCGGAGGCATAGGTGTTCCGGTTGCTTTGATTTTATCACATTATTTGTAGGTATGAGTATGCCAATTTATGCTATTAACTTGGATGTTGTGAGCTTGTTCACAGATTCATCCTTTTCGTTTTTAGTAGTATTGAATTTGTAATTGAATGAATGAATATCTTTTAATTTAATTTAGTAATAAAAAAAAAACTAATCTCCAAGGTAAAATCTATAAGACAATGATGTATATATGTATCTCATCTCCCAAACCAAACCTTCTTGATGTATTTTATGCATGCATATCATGCTTTGTGCTCCTATTCCTACATATATATACTCATATTATATAAGTATATGCATATAATTTTATTTAAATATTTATAATACATAATACTCTATCCGTCCCAAAATAACTGACCTAATTGATCACTGTCACATTTGTCAATGTTCAACTTGAATTGTTAATATCTTAAATTATATTTTATTAAAAATTATATATTTTGAAAATACTCATCGAGACAAATCAAACAACATCTCATATGCTAATATTTGCATCCATATATTAGTAGAAAAATAGAGTCGAAGTAGATCATATGAATAGTACTCAAAGTCAAAAATAGGTCAGTTATTTTGGGACGGAGGGAGTAATATTTATACACTAATAATGGATGCCATATATGAGTACGAGGAGGGGGAGTAACTGAAAAAGATGGAAAGGCTATATAAGTTAGTCAACAAACAACAGAAGTGGAGAGTTTGTTGAGACTGTGTTTCTTTTGTCCGTTTCTGGAACTATAAGCAATGATATTTTTTTAAGCATATATTTGAGACTTTAATTTTCTTTTCAATCTTCTAATTCCCTTCTATTAACATAATTATATCCAAATATATGTCATTCAGCAGCCAGAGATTTTGTTTGCCTTTGTTTGATTTGGCTTTTTTCTTTGATTCAATGTTTCCATAAGCATATGAAATATTGTGGCCTCATGCATGTATATGTATGCACTTTTATCTATCAAGTTTCAACATAGTTTCTTTATTTGAACACAAATGTAATGCTGCATCACTTGAACAGTTATTTGTCTTTGACTCATTCAATCTTGTGACTGTATTAATTCTTTTTCTTTTTTTTTTATCAAAATACCTTTAAAGTAAATATTTTTAACCATCTCATGATGCTTCGTTATTTTGTTCTTTAACTTGTATTTAGAGATTGTGACTCGACTTGTATTGAGTTTGAGTACCCCTTATACTTGTTTCAATAATAATTGCTTGCTTATAAAAAAACACTACTCTCAAATAATTAAGATTTAGAACCATCATCCTATGTAACTATTGTAGGCCGGTTAAAATTCAAATTGTATTTTTTTTTTGTTAAACAAAGGAGGGCCATAACATGAAGAAAAGATTACAAGTAGACTAAATGGGAAGTAGCAACTCCCGCAAGAGTCAAACATGACTCATAATAAATCAAAAGAGCTTTTGAATCACACCTCATATTAGCTATATATCTCCACATTTGTTAATTCACGAACCTTCCCATTAAGTTTCAAGAGATGTTAAATTCGAAGCACCAAG
This sequence comes from Trifolium subterraneum, assembly GCA_951799995.1. Lineage (NCBI taxonomy): Eukaryota > Viridiplantae > Streptophyta > Magnoliopsida > Fabales > Fabaceae > Trifolium > Trifolium subterraneum. The sequence continues at coordinate 58,451,615 of OX637463.1, forward strand.
CTCCAGCAAGATGAGATCCAAATTCTTTTTGTTTTTGATCTAGCAATTCTTCAATTGTTGCACTATATTGTGCACGAGGAGATCCAATTAAACGGATTGAGATTCTTTCATTCTATGGAGGGAGTGACCATCTACCTTTCTCTTTATGATTATATCTCTTTTATACCGATCTATTTTGTTTTATTTCCCTCTCCTTTTCACTTTTTTTCTCTATAAAAAATCTTAAAATCGCCAAAAGGTAGGAAATTAGAGAATTCCAATTAATCACATATAATTGTGTGTATTATATTAATATGGAGCTATAAGATATAAACATATGGAACATAAACAAAGCAACTTGTGCATGCTTCAACAATATTTCCACTAATTTTATTTTATTTGGTCATGTCAATAAATATATATATGGATAGTAAAACGCACTAAAACATAAAAATATCTAAAAGAACGACCATTGCCCATTTTCTATTCATCGATGAGTTCCATTCTTAGGGGACATTATACCCCGCAAAGATATACTATAAATTTATCACACATGGCCTAATTTGCCTTAGGGATTAAGGAAAACCAAAACTGAATGTACTTATATTGTCAATTCACGTGCACCGTAGATACTAACAAAGTACTTAAATTACACAGGATGAAATTTGAAGACCTTTGAAATGACAGTATTGGTAGCCAATAATGTGGAACAATCGTAGACTATAAGTAATAGCCAAAAAAGTCTCGATTATGATTTGCTAGGTAATAAAAACACACAGTCTTATACTATTTTTTATCTCGGCCGTCGACTAAGATCGAACAGTTTAAATTAAAATTATATCTTTTTAGTAGCAATTATTTTAGCCGTTTATTTATGATCAAACGACAGATATCAATTACTGCATGTTACTGTGTGCTTCTGTGACACAGCATGAAATCTTTTTCCAACAAATTTATGTTAGTTTATTTGGTTGTAGAAATTCATTAAATCTAATAAAGTCTCAAAATTTAAACAGCTTTAGAGTCTGACAATAACTATTCAAACACCTAGACACATGCAACAAGTTTATAATGTTACACATTTTCATTCTTCTCGTTATAGTAATATTTAATTAGTTGAAGTTATAACAAATTCTATCTAAATTACCAAAATTTCTATTCGATCACCTAAAAAAAGAAAGTAGGATAAAGAAGCAATATTACTAGAGCCTGAAAGGTTAATACCGCTTAAATGGATTTGAATTTCACTAACTAACTCAAACGATTAGAATGTCTAAACACATTTATACATCCAGAGCAAGTGAGACTCTAATTTAAATTAAGAAAAGAAGAAGAAAATGACAATGCAACCGTACACACATTATATTGATGATATTATTCGTTTCTTTTGCAGTAGGATTGAAAGGAACAAAGCTAAGATAGCTATATATAGACCGTACTGAGCTATATATGAAAAAGATGATAAAGGAGGAAATAGAGTTTGAGTTGAGTGACACTTTTTTGCTATGTACAAACTAAGCCAGCGGTACTATCACATGCACATGGTCACATACCTATATCATCACCATCATCTACATTGTTCGTTATACTTATATGTAAGTAACAACTACTTATCTTTCAAAGCAAACGCACTTCATAAAGAAGCAACCTAGAGGCAGAATATACCATGCCAATTTTGTACTATATATTAATTATAGTTTCTCATTTCAATATAGTTCTTGTTAAGATATGTTTGTATTTTTACTTGCTATAAACATTCTCATCCAATCTAACTCAAGTGGTTGGTTGGTGCATACACCATGTGTGTCTCAGTGTAAGGTACTGGTTGGAAAAACATTCATGTGCTTGCGCGTGCACGTATTCAACATCATGTGGTAATAGATATAGACCGTGCAGTGCGATCTTAAAACAACAGTTGAGAATATTTTATTTTATAAGACAATGTTTGTAATCTAAACTGTCCAATCTCAATTGAACGGTTGTGATGTGCTACAATGGGAAAGTGTGTGAAATTAGTACAGTTGAGAATCTAATCCGTATTCAACATAATATATAAGATTGCTGTTTTGAAAGTAAAATGACACATATATGGCGTAATTTATTTTTTTTAAGACAAGGTGAATGCATTATTTAAAATTCGGATACACAATTGCAATTCGAACACATATAGGCATGGCAACAGGGCGGGGCGGGGGCAGATTTTGTCATCCCAAAATCAAACCCATAAAGTTCGGGTTTCCGCAAACTCATCCCAATTTCATGCGGGGATAAAAAGTATAACCCCAAACCCCTACCCAACATATAAATATAATTTAAGAGATTGTTTAAGAGTTTCTAATTTTAAAGAGGTAAAATCTAATTTTAACATAAGCGGGACGGGTTCGGGTTGGGTATCAATGTCTCTGTTACCAGCCCCAAATCCATCTTTTGAAATCGGGAAAAACCCATACCCAAACTCAAACCCAATCAACTCGGGTTTTCCCCGTCAAAACGGGTAGGATTTGGACGGATACCCGCAGGTATGAGTTTTATTGTCATGCATAATATGAAGATATTCGGTCTAACAATGTATATGTTGTTAGTTTTCTTGCCTTGTGGTACCTGCGGATTGATGGTACAGTTTTTTATTGTGATGTCAATTGTTCACAAGGAATTAGTATCTAAGATGGTATTCGTTGTCAATTTCGCAACATATTACATACATGCAAAAGAGAGTGCAAATTTGTGAAAGACAAATTCCTTGGCAACTTAAAAGCATGTATTTGGTGGAGCATAATTTGGAAATGTTTTGGGCATTAGAATAACAAAAGTTAACTTTTATATAATATTTTTTTATCAAATATTATTCAAATTTTTATTAATTGTATTTTTTATCTGTAGACAAAGCGATAAACAACTCACTTACAATTATGTGATGTTGGTTCAAATCGGGATAAATGTGATATTATAAGTTAAACTATAATTTATTGGACCAATCATTATTCAAATTATTGAATTATAAACAAACATTATTTGCAATATTTTATTATTTTTATATATTTATTATTTCAAAATTAATGTTTTGTCACCCTTATCTCATCACTTCATATAAATGAAAGAAAATGTCATTGCTTCGTAGGAATTCATACATAAACTGTATGAATTCATCAAGCAATGCCACTTCCACCTGCTCAAATATGAACCGTTGAACGACTTCAAGTACTTCGCATTCAAACCTACCATCCTTTTGAAACGTATCATATCTCAAATAGAATTATCTCTAATAAAGAAAATTTTACACCAAAAATAAAAATGAGATTGAGGGAGGACAATTGTGAAGACTTTTGAGTCTTGTTCTTTTATTAGTGATATATGAAGACTAGAATTAAATTTGGGACCCCTTTGTTGAAAGTAGGAAAGCATTTGGTTGGCCCAAACAAACCGACCATGAATCTCTTTTCCACACCTTGTCTCCTTTTTCAATTTGTTTTTATGATAAATAATTAAAGAGCTCGTACGTAGTAGTAGAAAGAAACATAAAGAGGTGATCACATGCATCAATTATTTGCAATTGCAAGAGCTTGTAACAATAATGGAAGTCGTCGACATAACATAACATGATTTGGAATTTTTTCTTTTCCTTTGGTGGTTTCCAGAAAATTCTTCTAGGTTCAGTTAAAATGGAGTTACCATCTGCTATTATAGGACCATAAATATATTGCTAGCAAATGACAAAATAATGGTTAATTAATTGTTTGTAAAAAAAAAAAAAGCTTAATTAATTGGTAAATTGGGCCATAAATAAAAAAACTTTAGAATGTGGGGCTAATGAAATCTTCCGGTTTCACTGTTTTCTTTTTAATAACTCCCCAAACCAATAATTATACACGGATGAATGAAGGTAAGGTCTATGGATTGATTAATTTGGGGGTGAACGTTTGGGACTGATTCTCATGTTCAAAAAAATTATTATTTCTACCGATTGTTAGGTGGTTCATTGGTGATTGACGCTGATTTAGTAGAGAGAATCACGTTCGATCTCTCGCAACCGCGATCGGAAGAAGGCTAGAATACTTAATGCTAAAACTGACCTCCCTGAGTTAGATTATAAGCGGTCTAGTGGGCCAAATACTTGAGGTTAAAACAGAAAAATTATTATTTCTTAGCCGCTAATTATTTGGTAAGGTCTAAATTATTTTTGAAATTTTGGATTTAAGATGGAAAGTTTTAGATTTGACATTGCCTCTTATAAACATGGTTTTATGGAAATTTAGATATTTGATTCCTTTGAACCAATGTTGATTTTGTCTCCACACCTCAAAATGACAAATGACAAGGATATCATAAAAAAATACTAGGTTTTGCATTAAATTGAAAACCATCACTCGGTTTTATATTAAAAGTTTTGCTTTTACTTTAGTTAATAGGTTCACACTAAGATCGTTCCATTTCAATTTTAATAAAAAAAATAAAATCAAACTACTCATTTTAAAATCATGTTAACACACGTTATCCATCATGATGTGGTAAAACTTTATTTGAATGATTACGGTGAATTCAAATTAGCACTACTAGAGTATATTCTTTCAGCTGCAAGAAGATCCTAGTTATGCTAATCACTTTTAATTATCCATGACGTAGTAACACTTTATGATATTGTCCGGGACCAAACTATAATTAGTAGCTCTTTGATAATTTCATTAGTTCTTTTTTTTTTTTGGATAGAATAATTCTTTAGTGGTTTGGTATCGTAGCATTCCACTTGGGTATATTAATTTAATTTAATCACGTATCCAAATGGAAGCCATACAAAAGAGAGAAATAACAACTCAACAATAAATTAGCGTAAGTAATAAGAGACTTGATCCCCTCAAACATATGGTAAGAGGTTCAGTTCTTAGCTCATGCGTATGAAAAGATATTCAATTGAGAGAGGGCAGAATCCACCTTAGATGTTCCGCATATTTTTCAATGAAGATTAGTCATTTAACAGTGGTGAAAACTTCGTATTAATGTCATGGTAAAAAAATACCCTAATTGTTAGAATTATAAAAATACTATTTAATTTGCTAATAGTTGTTTTTACATTAACACTTGTATTAACAAAATTTGCAACACAAATATTTAATTAAAAAGTACCTTGTTTAAAATAAAATGAAGACTGAATTTTTTTGAGTTTGTATGCAAACGTCATTAAACATACTCTTTTAGGGAACCAATATAATTACTTCAAAAGTTAGGCCAAGGGAACAATACATGACCTCACTAAGTGACTATTACCCGTTTTGTCACACCTAAACTGATTTTAATTATGTATAATTAATTTAGAGCTAGCCTCATTTGTAGGTATATAATCATGCAAAGATAATTTTAAATAACATTTTCAATACATTAGGTATAAAAAAAGATGCATAGCTCTTCTTTAAATGAGATTTGTGGTTCAAAATACACATGTATTATAGTGTGGCTACGTAACTTAATTGTGAATAATCAAAATGACACAATAATTAATATAATACACCATTTGTTCGCTCCGGCTTAGATAGATTATTAGTTTAGTCTCCCTAAGTTCTCTTATATCTCTTTTTTCTCTTTTTAATAATTGTTCGTTCACACTTGAATATTAGTTTAGTCTCCAAAAATTCCCTTGTATCTCTTTTTCTTTTTTTAATAAACTTGAGAGTTAATTAGTTTATTTATAGAGTGAATAAAGGAGTATCAACATAGTTGTGGGATGTCTTTACGTTTAATGTCTTGCTATAAGCTATTTCTTTTTACCTTAAAAAATAAATAATACACCATATGTTTTCATTGTTAGATCATGTAGTTGCAAACCTTAGCATAACCGCTAGGTTAAATTGACTTGGATCACACTTTCAACAAATAATTTGTAAGAGGAGAGTCTCCAAAAGACTGAGATTGCACGCAATTTATGAACTTTAAAATGTGAAACTCAAATGCAGTTTTTAGTCTCACATTTGGCATGAGTTTCAATCTAATTTCTACTTAAATCGAATATGATATCATGTTATAGACTTAAATAGACTTATATTTTATTCTTAAAAGTTACTTTGTAAGATGGATGGGTCCAAATACATATATAAATGTACAATCCAACATTGACAATGTAGAACTCAAATAAAATTTTAATATTTACTCTTAAAGCACTCTCAGATTTACTGTGAATGTGAGTCAAATTCTCACATTCTATATAATTTGGCTCTAGTACCATATTAAATAGACTTCATATTCTTTCATTTTACGAGATACTATTTTGAGTACAATGACTGCTAAAACTAAAGACATATGTGATTTTTAAGAATTGAAAAAAATAATACATTTTCCTAAAAAAATATATTTAATGCAAACCTTAGAGCAAAGAAAGTAATACAAGCCACCAACATGGCAACATCGACTTGATTTTATTTTGGGTACATAGAAATACATAGCAACCTTAACCAAAAAAAAAGGAAGATGTATATAGCAGCCTAACCTATAGGGTTACCCTCTACATGTAAGCTGACTCTATTCCTATGTCTTTGTATCGAAGCATATGTTTTTGTTCAAGTTGCTTACAAATGGAATTCACCTTTGACGATACTAAAATCTTTCCCTCCCAATGTGAGGTTACTATCACTTGAGGGACCACTTTGATATCTCTCACATATATCACTATCTAGTACCTACATCAAAAAATATCACTAACACTAACTGAACTTTACACTCTATCAACAATAATTGAGGGTAGTATTCATGTGTATGGCAAAAGCACTTTCTCCACAAGCGACTTTTTGGCCTTATATTTTGTGTTTTGTTTTTTCCTTGCATTTTAGGAATGAGCTATAAGCTATGAAGAGTTGTCTAATATAAGTAAGTTTTCCGCGCTTTAAATAAATGTATATTGTAGCAACGATGAATTGATTCAAGTAGTTAGAGATTCAGACTTTTTAAATAAGTGATAAGGGATTCGAATATTGACTTTTATGTATCAAAAAAGTTCGATTGAGAGAAATGAATTCACGTTGTGTGTCATACATATTTCTTGACGGATATTTGCTATTACCAAACAACAATTGAAATTTCGTATTTAAAACATGATAAAAAATAACTTATATTGCAGAGCATAATTAAAGAAATTTAAATGTAATCAAGAGTTGCATGACATTATATCAAAGTTCAATTTTTTTTTTTGGAGTACATATAAAAGTTCAATTTTGTCTTGCAATTTTAGAAAATTAATGAACTCCTTAATTAATGTCTAGACATTTAATTTTGTTTGAATTCAAATGGATAGCTGATATAATAAGGTAATTAAATTCAAATGATTAATGAACTTTAGTTAAAGACAGTTGTTTAAGATAATTCAAGTTCAAATTCTAGTTAAAATAATTATTTGTCGAGTTTTTCCTACCTCTAAGTTCAAATTCATAATTATCAAAGTCTTCTATCGAACAATAAATCGATGGTGTTTAGAGTGAAATTTTGTGTTGTCACAGACTACTTGCACTGAGTTTTACGACCGTCTAATCGAGATTGAACGATTCTAAGTTTATAATTGATCATTTTTAATTTGAATAAAAAAAACATATTTTTATAAACTATTTGGTTTCAATCCAACGGTCACAAATCTAGCTGTAGACATCTTTCACAGAATCCTATAGTTGGAATTGGAGGGTTGTGAAAGTTGTTTGTTCTCCACCCCACATTCCAAATCACGCCTCCCTTTCTACCTGTCCCACCATACCTTACGCCATTTGCTTTTCCCACCTCCATTTTTCAATTTTTTATTTTCTTTTCTTCCCCCATTTCTTTATTTTTATTTTCTTAATTAAATAAAATGACGTTTTTCATTCTTTTCCACTTACACCTCCCACCTTATTTTCTCTATAAATTAACCCTTCATTCCCCTCTATTACTTCCTCTTCTCCTCTTTCCCACTCCCACCTCTTGTTTTACTAATCACACCTCTATATCTCCTTTGTTTTGTTCTATTTTCATCTTCTTTTTGTTCTCCACATGAAATTTTCTTAATAATTAATTAATTTAAATATTGATGCTGAACATATTCATATTGTTCATGCTTCACATTCATGTCTCCAGTTCTTAGTGAAATCCTTCGTTCTGGATTTATTATAGATTCTTCCCTAAGACGTAGGACTCACTTAGTTCAATCTTTCTCTTGCTTCTTCCTCTATTGGTTCTACGTTTTCTCATAATTATATAATATAGTTCTCATTTTATAACATAGTTATAATTATTTAGCTATATTAATTAAACCAAAAAAAAAATATTAAGCTAAGATTTCCAACCTTTAATTTTTATTTTTATTGTCTTTGTTTTGGAATTATTAAAAACAATATTGTTAATATTTTTATCCTATGATGGCTACATCTAGTGGAAACTCTAGTGTGTCAACAAAATGTCAAAGCTATGGATCTGAGGAAGATTTGCAAGTTCTTATGGATCAAAGAAAGAGGAAGAGAAAACAATCGAATCGCGAATCGGCAAGAAGATCAAGGATGAGGAAGCAGAAACACATGGATGATTTAATGGTTGAGGTGGAAAGACTAAGAAATGAAAACAATGAAATCATGACAAGGATGAACATGACAACACAACACTACCTAAAATTTGAGGCAGAGAATTGTGTTCTAAGGGCACAAATGGTTGAACTTAATCAAAGGTTACAATCATTGAATGATATCATCAACATCATCAACACAACTACTATTACTAATGGAGTTAATTATCAAAATAATGATTGTTTTTTAACAATTTCAGATAATTGCTTCATGAATCAAATGAATATGTCTTATCTTAATCAACAACCAATTATGGCCTCTGCAGACATGTTTATGTGGTGAATTATTGTACCTCAAAAATAGGAAAAAACAAAGTTAAAGTCCAAGGTTGTTTTGTTGAAGTTGTTTCATGCATGTGGTGGAATTATTGAGTGAGGGTTAATATATTAGTGACTAGGGTGAAGCTATATTTATTAAGATTATATTAGATTTGTAGAACTTAATATTAATTAGTAATTATTAAGTTGTGTTCAAGGTTGTTTCTGTTGATAGGTTGCTTTAGTAGTACTCAACATTGTCCAATATTTTGAAGGGCAAATAAAAAAAGATGTTGTGTACTATAAGTGCTTTTTATGCTTTGTATGATGTGAGTGTGCTTTACTAGATATTAAAATATTAATGGCTCTTTTTCTTACCAATAAAAGAGGTGATTGATTCCCTTATAAAAAAAAAAAAGGTGTTTGTCTCTATTAAGAGGGTTTCAGAGGGTATTTAAGAGGAGCGGCCGCACAGGACACCACAATTTTGGGGGCAACAATTTTTATTTCCCACTTAGTGCGTGCGTACAATTGAGTGTGTACGTGCGTCTGTGTGTTAAAATAAATAAATTAAATAATTATTAAACTAAATTTTAAAATAAATTGAGACTCTTATGATCTTGATAGTAAAATATATTTGAAGAATTAAAAGTTAATAGAGAGATTTTAACAATTAAAAGTATAATCTTTAATTTTTCTTTCACATTATATATTTTTATATAACTTGCATAAGACACCCAAAATCTCAGAGAGGACTCTGTATCTATCAATTTTTTAAAATTATAAGTAATGAGCATCTTTATTTGATGGCAACATGAAATATGCTCACAACTTTCATCTTAATTGTTATTCTCTTCCTGCATTGTTACTACAAATATTTTTTAATAAGATTTATTTAGCGAAAAAAACTTCTAGTGAATGGAGAAATTATGATCAATTCATAAAGGGAAAAATGATTACCTTCATTTAACTCGAAGACTAATTTTTTTAATAGACTTTATCACTCTCAAAATACATCACCCCTTTCTAATAATATATTTTGTAAGAATCAAACCTATGATTTCACTCAACAATGTTTTTCATCATGAAATTCTTTTGACATAACTCTATCAATGACCATAAAACGAAATTAGAAATTAAGAATGATCTAACATTTAACTTTAAGACAAGAACAAAGACATATTTTACTCTATAATTTTTTAAATTTGTCTTTTTAGAGTGATATAAATTTTAATATATAATCTTATTGGCGAAGTTACATCTACATAGTTTAAAACTTAATAAACCATCAATTTAGTCTATAAACTACATTTGTCTTTTAAGTTTAATTTAGTCCTTAAGCTATATTAAATTTGTCAATTCAATATTTAAAACATATAAAGATTTATCAACTTAGGTTCTAACATCTTAATAGTAGAAGATAAATTGAAGTTTTATATATCTTTTTTATGGTTATGCCGGCGATAATAGGTGAATCTGGTAATTGGTCTGTTTCGATTCTTATAGGTGCACTTTAAAGACTACTTATTATATTTGCATAGTTGAAGTAGTAAATTGAAGTGAAGCTAATAGCTTAGAGACATAATTTATTTTTAACAAGAACTTAGAGACAGTTGATAATTGATGGTTTATTCAAAACTTAATGGATCAAGGGTTGGAAGAAATTGTAAATTGTTCCCACAGGATACATTAGTTTCAACACAAACATACAAGGTATATATTGTGATTTTGTGACATTGTTTAGTTTAATTACTAAATACTTTTCATTTAAATAAGGAAAAATATTTGCAAGTCTCAAATTTGGGTTTTCATGGAGAATATATTCTATTTTAGCAATGGAATTTTAAGTACTTAGCTCTAAATTCTTGCAAACTCTGGAAAGCACTTCCATTGGTTCACGTAAAGAATTCTTAAACTTCTCTCTGCAACTTTTGTCACCCTCATAAACATCATTAAACCCATTTTTTTACCAAAGAACCTACTTGAACACATGTATCATGAACTCTCATGCGGATATGTTCCGGTCCTCAAAATTTTGAAACAAAAAATAGCACTTAAACAGTCAAATTTCAAACCAAGGAAATTAAAGGGAATAAACAAAATTTAGTTAGCACAACAACTAGTAACGCACGATTGTTTGTTCATGCAGTTCGGCAAAGTGTGTCTATGCCTGCCGCTATAGAGTAGTTGTAGTTTCATGTTATTACTTTAATTCAATTAGAATTTTCAGTATTACAAGCCATAAATCATAATAATAGTCATCGATATCAATGTCAATCGCATTGCAGAAAATGACATACAAAAGTACATTACAATCATTATGTATGAGAAAAAAAACTTAATAAAAACATATATGGTATGATCATCTTTCTTCCCTTGCATTCTTTCTTCCTTCATAAACAAGAAAAGTAAATAAATAAGAGAAACAATTATCTAAGTCCCAAGAACTTGAAGCATAGCAAGGAGCTGTCAAAACGGGCGGCCCGGCAAAATTCAGGCCGGCCCGGTCGGGCTTCGGGCTACTTTGGACCGGGCTAAAAAGCTCGGATGAAAAACGGGCCCTGAAAAGTATGGCCCGAGCCCGACGCTATTCGGGCTATCCCGCATTTTTATTTTATTTTTCAATAAAAAATTAAAAATGGCAAAAAAAAGTTTTAAAAAAACATACATATATATTATACACATATGTAGAGGATTAATAATTTTTTCACAAATTGAATTAAATTTATATTGCATTTTCTAAACAACAGATAGAGACCATTTGTTTTGACAAATTAGATTCAAATATTCAGACCTACATTGCATTTCTAGCAAACTAAATCACAACATATCTAATTATCAATCATCCAAAATAATACAAATTAAATTAGGCATCACATATCAAGCAGCAACGACAAAAAAAAAAGTCAAAGGCCCTTGACTTATAATACAAGAGAATTTTTTTGTCTCCCTACGAGTTTCTCGTGCGACTTATTTTTACTCATCCGCTACCTAAAAGTTTCTCGGGCGCCCTATTGTTAGTCATTCACTACCTACGAGTTTCTCACGCGCCCTATTTTACTCATCCTCTACCTACGAGTTTCTCGTGCGCCATATTTTTACTCATCTGCTACTTACGAGTTTCTCGTACGCCCTATTTTTCCTCATCCGCTACCTAAGAGTTTCTCACACGCCATATTTTTACTCATCCGCTACTTAAGTAGTAAAAATGATAAATTTGTGGAAAAAATACCGCACGCTACATAAGTAGTGGATAATGTTTGAGAAACTCATGGTGCGGTAAAAGAAACTCTCAAAATAAATTACTTATATTTATTTTTTATTTAAAATTATTCGGGCTTGCGGGCGGCCGCGGCCCATTCGGGCTAGCCCATATTTTAAACGGGCTTTATCGGGTCGGACTAAAAAGCCCAGAAACAATTCGAAGTAAGATTTTTAAGGCCCGAGCTCGAAAAAATTTCGGACCGACCCATTTTGACAGCTCTAGGCTTGAGTGATGAGCAAGGGGTGGTGGATACTGTTTTACTCACATCTATGCTAAGAAAGAATTTTGGTCATGCAAATTTGGTGACAATTTGGATGCATGTTTAGGATCTAAGTTTGAATGTATGTTAAAAAACTGGAAAGATTCTCTCCCCACCTCCACATATCTTTTTCACCCCCCACCCTCTAAAAAAGTTCGGGGAATACGGCCCAAACTGTTTTCTAGTGCAAAATTTACACTGAAAACAATTCGGGGAATAGAACTTTTTTTGCATGTTGAGGGGGTAAAATGACACGTGGGGGTGGAGAGAGAATACTTCAGAAAACTGTGTTGGTGTCAGTAAATGAATGTTTATGTTGGATTGTGTGTGTCTCGAAACTGGGCCATTTTGTCCACAGTCTGTTTTAAAAAGTGGGCTGTATCATGTTTGTAGATGAAAAATTCTCTTCGCCCCCCTCCCCCCCCCCCCCCCCCCCCCCCCAACCACACACACATATCTTTTCTCCCACCTGATTTCCCATTTTTGCTCTTGGATAAAAACTTTGGAATGCATTTTCTGGGAAAAAAAAATTCTTAAATACAAAATTTGGAACATATTTTTCGATTTTTTTTTCAAATTTGAACTAGGAAAACGCGTCCGAAGTTTTCATTTAAGGACAAATTGGAATTTACACCCTTTCATTATGGAATATCAAAGATTTAAACTCTGGTTTTTGCATATCAGCTTCCCAGCAGCTATAAATTGAGTTGTACATATAGGACAATTTGTTCAATATTTTAGTAATAACACATTTTAAATGTTTTGATTAAAAAAAAAACATTTTAAATGTATTACAGGGATTAAAACTGTTTGCGGGATTAAAACTCAAATTTTTAAGTCCGTAACAAATAGCTTCGTCACTAAACTCATTAGATATCACCCAACTATTATTGTGGCTATTTCCATTCAATAAACTTCCTTCGAAACAGAATAAACATAGCCAATTTGACCAAATCTCAAACTATGAAGCAATTTTATGTTTGGGGCGCAACCAAAATATCCATTAAGATAAAGTTTTTTGCTTTTGAGCCAACTCACCATTGCATAAATTGAAATCAACATAAAGGTAAGAGAAAGTGGTATCTCTCTCTTAAAAAAAGTGATATTTGTGCATACCTCAAAGAAAGAGAAAGTTAGTGTAAGAATATTTGGAGATCGAACCTCACTCCCAGTAAATATAATGTAATGTTTCTGTCAATTGAGTTAAGTTCACGGTAACTATAATATATTTCTTTATTATATTAATTTTAATTGTAAAATTAATATCATGTTATATTTACTCAAAAAAAAATCCAATTGAGCACGTTCAACATATCTTTTCATAATAGCAGGATCATTAATTCCATTGAGTTCACCACCATAGAATTTAGCAGTGACACCGACTTGTTCGACACTAATATTCGATTCCATCTTTCAAAGACGGACATCCGCCCTAACAATTCAGTCCCCGTCTAGCAAAATAACCAGAAACGTTTCAAAAAAAAAAGTAGGCATACCACCAACAAAAAATTCATGCATGTTATATTTGAGTATATCTTAAGGGAAGTTAGTTAATTTTCTTCTTTAATTATATTAATTGTAATGGTAAAATTAATATAATTTATTTGAGACACAAAAAAATACAAATATGACATTTTTTATGCCACACATTGAGTATAATTATATTACTAGAGTCACAATCAAAACATTTTCCACAAGTGGAAAATTGCATTTGTGGTTTCACCAAGTCGGCAACTTCATGATTTATTTGACTTTTAAAATAAAAGGTTGACTAAGCAAAGTTGAGGAGTAGGTAATCTCAATTTAGGTCACTAATTGGTGAAGTCACTTTCATCATAATTTTATTTGTGAGAGTGGTCATGTGGTCCATATACATTAGAAGTATTGTTGTGTGTACAAAAAACATCAAAATGAAGTTGTTTGGTAAGCATTTTAGGTCAATAGTCGTAGTGAGACCATATTACAAATTCATAATCAGTGGAAGTGGAAGCATGGGGGTGTAGTCAATGGTTTCCCCATGGTCAGAGATGATGAATGAATGATTCTCATCCATTCATTTTATTTCCTAAAATGATGCATTTATTAATTTCAAAAACTAAATCACATGAACATTTGAGGTCTCAGTCTTAGTTTCTTAAACGAGAGTGATTGAGCTTGATTGGAGTGTTTCCATGAAATGATTTGAGTCTCTTTACTTACCTAATCTTAAAAATAAAGCAGCATTTAAAATTTAGAAGAAAAGCTTTAACAGATATCTATCTATAATCTATAATCTATAATAATATTATTTAGGAGGCTTTTTTCAAAAGAACTTTACCACATGTCAGTCCCATATGTGATATGCTCTCATATTGTTTTGACAATTAATGTAATAATTTTTGAATCAATGTAATCAATGTAATAATATTATTTAGTGATTTTGTTATTTTTGAATCTATAATAATTAATGTAAATACATAGAATATACAATTACAACAAAAAAACAAAAGTATAACAAAAACAAGTACAATAAAAATAAGTACAACAAATAAATAATAAGTACATGCTTCTAAAAAAAATAATAAGTACGTGAATATATAAACAAGTATAACAAATAAGTACAAAAAAAAAAATCTATAATATATAGAATATATAGAAGTAACGTGAAACCTGTTAAAAAAAGAAGAAGAAGTAAACCTGCTCTCTAATCATTTTTGTAATCATTTCAAATAATCCCATTAATTATTACAATAAAGAAAATCAATTCAATTGCAGTGAAAACAAACACATAGTCAAAATCAATTAAAGGAAAATATTTCAAATCATAATCAAATCATACGGTGAATCAAAATCATTTAATGAATTTTTGAATTTATATA
This sequence comes from Trifolium subterraneum, assembly GCA_951799995.1. Lineage (NCBI taxonomy): Eukaryota > Viridiplantae > Streptophyta > Magnoliopsida > Fabales > Fabaceae > Trifolium > Trifolium subterraneum. The sequence goes on from OX637463.1 coordinate 58,466,794, forward strand.
CCTATATAAAGGCACATAGTCAACCAACATTATTCATAAACCATTCATTCATTAGTATTTTAGTCTTGCCACGACTTTCTAACCTTATTTCTTCTTCATTTTTTCAAGAACTTCCTAACCTTAATTCTACCTACTAACCTTTGCTTTCATTTATATATGTGTTTCAAGATTTTTGTTAATTATTTCCAGGTGGTTTGATGAGAACATCAATACCAAAGGTAAATTTCATGTACTCATGGTTTTTGCAATATAAAAACTTGTGCTATATTTTTTATTTTACACCGTCTTGATTTGAATCGAAATTGAATCTAAGATTGTATTTGTTTTATTTGCAGGTGCTTTGGTTACTTGTGTCATCTTACTAATAATAGAAGACAAAAAATATTATTCATCACTCTTTGTAAACTTTGTTTAAGAAGGCAAAATATTATTCATCTTTCTTTATAACCTGTATTTACTACTTCATATTTGTTATGGTGATACGAAAAAATGTAAGAAATTATTCATATGTAAATTTGTTTAAGACAAAAAATATATTATTCATCTCTTTTTGTAAACTCTGTTTAAGAAGGCCAAATATTCATCTTTTTGTATAATCTGTATTTAATTACTACTTGATATTTGTTACGGGTGATACGTAAAAAATGTAAAAATTCATATATAAATTTATGGCGCATTTTCTATTTTTGAAACGACAAACTATATATTAAAAATCTTCTCCAATCACAAGATCAGTCTGTACACAAAAATTGAATACATCATTGCATTAGCAAGTTAAGGCAAAATCGAGAAAGAAAAAACAATAGTAATCTCATAGCTCCTCATATTTATTATTTATTTTTTTTGCTAACATGGCAATATTATAAGCCTCTCAAATTCAAAAGTTTTATTTAATTTGCCTTGCTAATTCCAATTCATTCAAATGAAAAATCACATAAAACAAAAAATCTAATTTAAGAAAATAATGATTTCCAATGATCAATATATAATTCTAATTAATTATTTACATTGCTAATTCTAATATTTTTTTGACACATAAATTATACATGAATTAAAATATGTAAAACAATATGTCATAAAATTAAAGCCATTATGTTTGGTTTAGTAGTGAGGGATTTGGGTAACATACATGAAGTCATATGTTCGATTCTCACTAGAAACATTTGTAAACAAAAAAAAATGTGTCATAAAATAATTTGACATATGTAAAATCATTGAATAAAATATGTGATCAATTTTTTTATAATACATTAATAAGAGATCTATTTTAATTTTGTAATTTATTAATATTAATTGTAGTTTATATTTTTACTCATGTTAATACGAAGATCTATATTTTTTTATTTCAATGAGATGATGCCTATTTTTTTTTAATTAGAAATGTCTATGGGTACATATATTTTTACTCACGTATTAATACGAAGGATTTTATTTTTTTTTGTAATTTCTACAGGAACATATGTTTATTAATATGAAGACTCATTTTTTATTGTTCTAATTTTAACGAAATTTATATTTTTACTCATATTAATACGAGGACTATTTTATTTATTACTACATAAACTTATATTTATTTTCATATATTAATATGTGATTTTTTTTGCCAAGTAATACGGGATCTACTTTATTTTATTATAATTTATACTATAGTTTAAATTTTTACTCATATATTAATACGAAAGTCTATCTTTTTATTTTTAATTTTTTTTTACATGTCCTATATTTTAAGTCATACATCAATACAAGTGCCTATTTTTTATTGTAATTTCTACGGGAATAGATATTTCTATTCGTGCATTAATATGGATGACTTTTTTTAAATTTCTACCTATATCTATATTTTTATCCATATTTTTTTTATAATTTTTATGGAATAATGTATATTTTTAGTCATATATTAATAGGGAGACTATTTTTTTATAATTTCAACGGAACATGCATTTTTAGTCGATTTTTTTTTTGTTATTTATATTGTAGTCTATATTTCTACTCATATATTTTTTTGAAGAAGACAAAGAAATATATTAAAATAAATTAAACTCAAGATGTGCCTAAGTATAAGAGTTCATACATAAAGAAACCAACAAAGATCAGGATCATCCAGTGTTGAGACCTATACAAACTTTATGAGACATTATTTTGTTGTTGTAATTCATATCCACCTCAAAGTCTTTCTACGAAATCTCAACGTCTCTTCCATATATCTCTCATAGAAAAATTATTTTTCACTATGATACATTTTTAATTTGATAATAAAATACTTATTATTGGAATCTACTCTAAGAAAATCTATAACACTATACATAAATTTTACAGTTCATTTTTATCACAAAATGTTATTTTAATTATAAAATTATATAAAATTGTAAATATTTATGCAGTTGTCATTAATGATTTTTCATTAGCAATTAAAATTTTAATTTTACAGTTTAAAGTAAAATATATTAAAATATAAAATATATTATTGATAAGTCAATAAATCTATAAACGCATTTTTACTCGTGCTTGGCACGGGTCTGGATACTAGTTATGATTATATCCAACTTTTGAATGATTAGTTTCTAATTTTATATGCCGTGAATATTTAGTTAAAAGAATAAAATGTAAATTTCAGGCTTTTAGCTATACTGCATGTAAAATATAATATTCCTATTAACTAATTACTTTCTATTAATTTTTTATTAAAATTAAAACTAGTTGTTCTTAATCTGAAAATTGTTACAAAAAATAATGAATCGAGATTTGTTTCCATGTGAGAAACTATATTGCGGTCCACGTGTTGGAAAATAAAGCACAAAACCCTCATCAACCTGCTTATAATTCAACAACATGCAATTTTTTTATTAAAATACATAAATATTGAATTAATTTATTAAATTAAAAGACTTAGATTAGAAGAGGAAAGAAAAAAAAAAGGATATATTTTCAAATATGTATTTTGATTGGGTTAGAATATATTTGACCACCGGATGTGGTGGTATTCTTTGTGGTAGTGATGAAGAATAGTTGGGAGGATTCTCTAAATCTATAAAAAGGTGCAGTGCTTGTGTGGCGGAACTATGAGGCGTATTGGAAGGATTGAAATATGTTTGACACCTTGAATTGCGCTGAGTGGAAGTACACATCGACTCCTAGGTAGTAGTTAACGTCATACAAGAGGAGAAGCATGCAAGCACGGTTTGTTGGAGCTTAATGCAACGCATTCAACATCTTTTAGAGTTTGATTGAGAGTTAAGAATTCAACCCTCCTACCGTAAAACTAATAAGTAATTAATATTGAATGCGACATAGGAGAATCTCTGATTTATTATGAGTCATATTCGGCTTCTAATAGTTTACGTTTCAAAGTTGATTTGTCGGGGTTGCTACTTTCTGTTATTTTTCTTGTAATTTTTTCCTATGGTCTCTTGACCCTCCTGTCTACCATAGAAAAAAAAGAATATAGTTGAAGACCTTTTTATTTAAAAAAATTAGAAACTATTATTTGTAATTTTAGCATAAACTGATTTTGGAACCTTCAACGGGAGTATCCAAACATTAGTTAAATTATTTGTTGAACCAATTATGTAAAATTGACTATATTTAAAAATGAGTTAAAACTTAAATTAGTTATGGTCGTAAAAATTTAACAAAAGTTTAAAACAAATTTTTGTTTGTAAACATTTGCAAAAGCAAATTTAACAAAAAAAATATATTCTAAAATCAATTAAAAAAATGTCAAAATCAATTGAAGAATAAATTTTTGGCTCTTCAAAATGGAACACATAAATGAAGAAGAAGCAAAAGCAGAAAAGAGAAGAGAAAGTTGGTGTCTCACAGTCATAGAAATAGAAATAAATAATAGCTGAAAAATAAAAGTCACAGTTAGAACGAAATACACCACCGTTAACACTTCCGTTATAACGCCGTTATATATATTAACCGTAGTTCCTTTCTTCTGCTTCTGCGTTTCGAAGACGATGACCGCTCCATAATCATTTTCCCTCTTTTCTCTCAATTTCTAGTTTCAGAGTAAGATTCGCATGTTCTTCATCGTTAATCTTTCGTTCATTTCTTAGTTTAATCAATCTGAATCAATTGTATTCAGAATTTTTCCAAATCCTAGAATTTTTTTATGCAACTATATAAATGCTTAAATTGAACTCAATAATTAATTCATTGATTTCTTGAAGTAATTATTTATTATTGTTATTTTTCAATTGTAAAAGGATCTGAATTAGGGAGTTTTAGTATTGTTATTGATTTATGCTTTCATTTTTTAGCTTCATGTGATTAAATCATATTGTATTTGGTAATTAATATGTTTCTGCTTGTAATTATGAAGCACCCACATAGACACTATTGATACTCGACACGACACTGGCACGTCGACTCTGGTAATAATTTGACAAAATGAATTAATTGAATGTTACCGTAGGCACGCACACCCTTTGATTGGATGTGTTGGTGTTACAAAGGTCACGTATATAGAAATCGTGTTTCCGAACTAGTTTTGAACTAACTTGCTAGATGGTTGAATGTTTTGTCAGGTTTTGTTTATCGATTGAGAGTATAAAAAGCTGGAATTTTTCAATTTTCGTTCTGTTTTTGGAAGTCTTTGTGGTCACGGTCACAGTTAAAATCGCTGTAGAAGTTGTTTACAGGTTGGTATTTAATTTCTAGTTGTTATGAACTTATGATGGAATGCTCACTGAACTAGTTTTGTAAGGGCATCAGAAATCAGAGCGTTAGAGTGTGCTTCTTTATTTAGAGCTTTCGAATCTGGACTTTGTTAATGCTTGTTTGCTGCTTTAAAATTTCAGTTTATTCTTATTTCCGCCGTGTTTGTTCTTCAGGAGGACGTAGGATTACAGTTTCTTGTTGTTGGAAATTAAGGTTGGCTTTTGAGTTTTCTATTGCAATATCCCTGGTGTAGATTATTTGATTTTTGTTTTATTTATAAGCATGTTTTGAATGGTAATTTTCTATATATTTACTATTTATACTGACCATTTTGTATGTCTGCAGTTAACATGGGTGCAGCTTGTTGTGTTGCTGCAAAGGATCGTAGTATTACTAACAGAACTGGAGGTGAAAGTTTGCATAGAGATCTCACACGTTCACCGTCATGGAGTTTTCGGTGGGATAGTCTGGGGCGTGTTGCTGATGAAGTTCATAATCCTTCCTATCCCACGTCTCATGTATTCAGCAGAAATACCAGCATGGAGTTTAAAGGCTCACTAAGTTCTGAAAGAGGTAATATATCTGATGGGGGAAGCATGCTGGACAATTCTGCAACTATTTCGGTGAAGTCCCCTGTCAGTGAGGCATTGGCTGCAAACATAATGACACCATCTTCTGGTAATTGCCAAACTCTAAACTTCTATCCGTTTGTCCTTCACCACATCGATAATGATAGGAATACTTTGTATCCAGTAGAGGGAGATTATATTACTATTTGAACTGAAGTGTGATTACAAAACAAAATCAGAGCCAAAGCTCCCAGCTTTGGAGGAAACTCCTAGCCCAAGGCACATGCTCAAAAACAGAAAAATAGAATGATCCTTATGTGAACCCTGTTAGTTGGGCCCTTTATACAAACATTTTCTCTCCCACAAATAATTCTTCAATTCGAACACATTCTCTTTCGTTAAATGCATTTCCTTCAATGTTGTTAAATAGCGGCTATAACGGTCCTTTAGTGCAGTGGAATTTGAACAAATTGCTATTGTTCCGCAATACTTTTCTGCAACTCATAACGCTGATTTCCCTATATTTGCAGCTTTAGGCCTACAGGAATAGACTTGTAGGATATTGGGCTTATTTTTGTATTTTGGCAACCCATCACATAATGTTGGGTGGGTCTAAGTTAGAGGTTAGAGACTTACTTTTGCTCAACAGTTAAAACAGTTGGAATTCAATCTCCCGTTTTTTAAAACCTTTTGTGGACAGCAATTATCCCATGGGAAATAATCCTCGGTTACCCTTAACTGATCTTGTCATTAAATTTATGAAAGCCCTTTAAGTATGCTTATCCAAAAATTAAAGTCAATCAATATTTATATCAAGGCAACAAGAATGAATACATAATATTAAGTAAATAACAAGATTGTATGTTTATATTGAGTAATTGGTTAGACACGTAGGTTTATAGATATCTTCTGAAGAACGAAAAACTTTGCTGTTCAAGACATATGTGCATAGGATCACAATCGTACATATGTTTTCTTTATATTATGTGTTATTTTGTTTGTGGCCTTTTGCTATTTCCCATATAGTATATGGTTTTTGTACTTGGTTCGTTTTTTGAATGGTGCTAGATATTTTTTATTGACATTCAGTTCCTGATGCTATCTTTTTATGCACGTCTGTTCTTTGGTTGTTCTTTCCATGTTTGTCATTGATTTTTCTTCTTTTTTTCTTCCTGTGTGCTTGTTGCAGATTTGTCCATGTCAAGCAATTTTTCTACAGTGGTTAGTTTTGATTATTTGATTTGAGTCCATAAAATTTAAAATTTATGGTATATAGTGTGATTTTTAGGCTTTGTAATATAGTACTATACTCACTCTGAATCTTTATTTCTGTTTAGGTGAAGAATCCAGGGGAATCTTCAATACCAAATCATTCATTTTCAATACCTTCAGTTTTCTCAACACCTATAGCAGGTCCTTTATCTAATCATGGTTATCAACATCTTCCCAACTCTACCCCAACAAGATCTGCACATCGATCTCTAGGACACCCACTGTTGAGACAGGTTTCTGATAATCAGATCATGGGTCTAAAATCACCAGACAGCTCAATTTATGAAGGAAGGGTATCATTTGTACTCTCGACTTGCAGCAATGAAATTGAAGCAGTATCCCAATGTGGATCGTCTGATGGTTGGTCGATGCACACCTTTTCTGAGCTGGTGGCCTCCTCACAAAGGGGGAGGTGGTCTTTTGACAGCGAGTGTTTTGGCTCGGGTCGTCGCAAGATAAGTGGATCCAGTAGCAGGCTGTCATATTCACCTTCCATGGATCTACAATCTTGTGGGACTTGCACAAGGCTTTTGTCCGACAAATCAGCATGGGGCAACCACAAATTTATTGGCAACAGTGACCTCTCAGTTGTTGCCGTACTAATATGTGGTCATGCATTTCATGCAGATTGCTTAGAGACTATGACTGCAGAGGCAGATAAGTATGATCCATCGTGTCCAATTTGTATGGCTGGCGGTGATAAGCACTTTTCGAAGTTGTCAAGAAAAGGTTTTCGAGCTGAAGCAGAGATGAAGGCCAAGAACCACAAGATATCCAGAAATCGTGTAGTTGATAGCTACCTTGATGGTGGTTTTGATGTTTTTGATCGCCAAAAAGATATTGAATTGGGAGGAAAAATTTCAAAGATGGAGGCTAGCTCCAGTACAAGGAGCTCAGTTGGAAAGCCTTTCTTGAAGAAGCACTTTTCACTTGGGTCAAAGTGGAACCGATCTTTGTCTGAGAATGATTCTGCCAGAAAGAAAGGCTTTTGGGCAAGATATAAAAAAGATTGAGTTCCATTTCTTGTAAGAATCAACCATTTTCTAATTACAGAAGTAATATAACATCATCAATTTAGAAATTAATATTTTCTATGTAGTCTAACTTTACTGACAATTTAAAATCCTTTTAAGTTAATTAATTTTGACCAGAAAGTCCCGTGAGAATGACATGATTCATATGAATATGGCTTCTCTTGTCGAATGTTGAGCTACAACACTAGTAAACACGGGGAGGCCGAGGGAAACAAATACATGTTTAACGTTTTACGGTTACAGAGTAGGGGAGGCTGCTTTGTGGGTGTTATCTACTGTAGATTTATGCATTTGTCAAAGTAGATGTTTAAAAATCGTACGCCAAAAACTTAAATATGTATTTATTATTATTATTATTGTTATTATTATTATTTCTGGAAATGACAGAATAGTGCAAGTTTGGCCCAACAAATGAAGCTGCCTCAAGAGCGAAAGCATTTTTTTTAATTGTCAACCGGTGATATTTATGTCACCACAAAATAAATAAATATATGTTAGCATAATGAAAAGTGCGGATCACACAAACGGACACATGTTTGGCAGTAAATAAATAAACAAATAAATAAATAAATAGTATTTTTATGTAAACTTTACATTATAGAAAAATCTGTAGTGGTCGGAATAGACATTTGTTTTGATTTAATTATCTGGATCTGCTTTGAATTAATTATCTAGATTTGTTTTCTGATTCTTTTTAAATACATAGAAAAACACTTTTTATATAAAACTATATGCTAATAGATAGAGGGCTAACAAAATAGTATACTCCCTTTGTTTGTTATTCATTTTTTATGTTTATTTAATAAATCATAATTTAGGTTCATTTAAAAATTCATTTGTTATATATATATATATATATATATATATATATATATAGTTGGATATGCCTTGAAATCTCGGTAACAAGAAAGTTAGAAAATCTTTGAAGATTTTTTTGGAAAAATATCTTTGGAGATTTTTTTGTAGAAAAATATATTTGGAGATTTTTTTCACAAAAAATCTCCAAATATATTTTATTGTCATGAAAAAATATATTTTATTGTCTCCAAATATATTTTTTCACAATTGGGTACAATTGTAATTTAATAAATTAAGTTAGTTTAATAAAAAAAACATTCTTATTTTATTGTCTTCTTCCATCTTTTGTTTTTATGCATGTGTGCGGAAAGAAGAAAAAAACAATACAAAAGAAGAATAGATAAAAACAAAACATATAAGTAAGTGTTAAATATATTTTTGAATAATATATTTTAATAAAACAATAGAATACTAAAAAAAGTTACGTGATTATTTAAATAAAACAAGTGAATGATAAATAATAGATACATAAATCTAATAGGATTTTTGTAAAAATAAATTAAAATGGTAAAATTTACGATCACTTTATATTTCAATCATATATAATATTTATGCTCACATGACATGCTTGATTCAGAAAATCATATTTAATACATGAAAAATGAAAATGAGAAAGATATTATTTTGTACTAGATATATTGATGGGTATATAGTTGTTGATTTTATTTGTAATTAAATTGCATGAATAGTCACATTTAATTCATGAGAGTGAGAGAAAATCAATTGAATGTAAATTATATAATAATCAAAATTGAGTTTTTAATTTTAAGTTAATAATATATTAATTTTTTATAATTTCTTTAAGAAATTTTCTAACTAACACTTAAATTTTTAAATTAGAAATATCTTAATTTCAGAAGTTCAAAATTACATATATAATTTTTTTACACTTAGAATTTAATAAGTTAAAATTATGTAGTATATAACATATATATAATATAATTTTGATACAATGTAAACTCTACAAGTTTACGAATGGAATTTACCTTTCAATTCAACCTAGGCAAAACAAATTGACATAAAAACTCAATTATCTAACACTATCATGTTCGTCTTACTAATTTATGCCAGCCTAAAGTTTCAACTAATGAGAGTATGTCTTAAAAATAGTACTCATCTTTAATTGAATGGTTTTTCAACTTTTAAGTGGGAGTTATCTTTTGGTCAACGCCAATGTTTATTAGACATGTTTGTGATGAGTCATGAAAATTATGATCAATCATGAAAATTGAAAAGGGCTCTCAATCTGATCAATTATACTCTGCAAACCAGATTTGTAATCAGGGTAAAGTAGTTGTACTCCAAGTTCCTTCTTTATCCGAGCATTCGACACTCGCTTTTCGCCCCTTCCATTCCTTGTTTTCACAATTGACCACTCTTTCTGCTCTAGAGGTTGTAAGTTGAAGTCTGGCCACTTTCTCTCCACCAAATTTCTTGCATATTCAAATACTTCTTCCCTTGGAGCTGGATCATCATCAACAATATTATAAACTACCCTGAAAATGACATGTCCAAGACTAATCAACACAACCAAAGTCATTGTCTGAAGTCATTTTTATACACAAAAAACCAGTTATTTTCATTTTACTTTTACAATAAGACAGTTTTACAATGCATCTGTTGATCTAGTTTTTTTACGGTTGTTTTGCATTTTTAGTATAGAACAGTATGTAAGGAACTTCGTCTACATTTTACCCTTTCTAATACACATGTTGAAAGCATTGAAATTTTTTTGAAACTAAAGATGTGGGTTCCTATCAGCCATGAAGACAGTTCGTGTAACAGTTATAAACCTTCCAACTACTTCAGACTAAACCTACTTTTTTGCTTTAATGTTGGAAACTTTATCCTAGTTTATTAAGAAAAATTTCACAACCAAGTGACATATGATATATGACTTATGACCAACCCCAAATAAATCCAAAAAACGAAGGTTTTCGATATGAAAAGACAGGGTGGACCTGAGGGTAAGCGGGCCAACCCATTTAGTTAGGCATTGTTAGTTCTTGGTTGAGAGCAGGTCATGTTATAAAATGTTTATAGTTAGTTGGTTTGTTATAAATAGAGAGAAAAAGAAGGTTGAGAAGGAGGCAATTGGTTGGTTATATTAATTGTGGATGATCACATATCTTCTTGTTTCAATAATTGCCACTTTCTGAATTTGGAATCACGGTGGTGAATTTGATGAAATTACAGCGGCACCGTGATTTTGTTAAAACTCAAAACTGTAACTTTTGTCAAAATCATGGTGACTCGCTACAATTTTGCCAAACTCACTGTCAATCCAAACATGCACTCTGCCGGTTACTTATAATGGAAACTCACCTGGACGAAGAAGGTGCATAAATAGTAGCCATAAGTGCCTGACAGATATCCTCAACATGAACTCGGGATGTATATTTTCGGTGTTTTCTCCTCTTTTGACCTTCTGATAATGGCTTCTGCTTGATTATCGTATCGACGGCACTAAAACAAAAAAACTGTTTATGCCAAATGAATATAAAATACTGAATAGACAAGTAGAGAGACATCCCATGTAAATGTAATCCAAATTTTATAATTATGTTCCTGATAAGATCGTGTCATATTATATGCTATTTAACTATTGGAATGATATGTTTCGTATCCTTGGAATGACAAGCTTAATTGATATTAGAGAAATATTACTTGGAAGATAAGGTAAAACAAAAAAGGTGAGTACCTTCTACCAGGGCCATAGATACCTCCCAGTCGAAATACTAGCGGTGAGAATCCGAGATGGTGAGCAAAATTTGACCAGCCTTGTTCAGAAGTTAACCTTAGTTTAGCCAACTCATTTTCTGGATTTGTAGGATAACTGCCACGTTACGACGTACACAATAAGAGGCAACTAACAGAGAAGTTTAAGTAACTTTGGAAACAAAATTGTTCTATTTCGTTACACTATCTTACTCCTCATCTACCAATTCACCATCACAATCTCCGTAGACACCTGCAAACAAGACAGAAAATGTCTTTGCTTATTTGAGAGCATTTTTTCATGTCTAAATTGAATCCTAGCTTAGTATCTTTATGCATATGAAGAATCGTTCTAGCTTTTTTATCTTTACAATATATTTCATCGAAGACTTACTAGTCGAAGACAAGTAACAAAGCCACCGAAGATCCCCATTAACTAAATAGCTTCTTATAAGTTCTTCATGCTGAAGCATCTACAAATCATTAAAATATACATAAAAAGGTGAAGTTGAAAGAGGTTATCCCAGAATACAATTTATTCAGCATGGTAACACATAAGAGTTGTTATAATAGATCATACCGGGTCACCAATGCCAACAGTCGGAGGGACGGAAACAAGAAAGTGAGTATAATTTCTCAATAGTTGTAGGATACTCACACTGCAAAATAAGTTTTATGGCTAATCAAGAAAAGGACAATGGAAAAAATAAAAATCAGAGTGATGTTTACCAAATTTACAACTTATAATCGGTAAATTTGCACACATTTCTTTGAATATCATAAAGTTATATTATCTAACATATTTTCATAGTATGTACGATAAGTTATAACATAACATATCACTGACATTTCAGATTGAAGCAGTGTTGTCAACTGGAGATTGCGGAAAATAGCGGTTTGTTCAAATTATGCCACACAACAATACTATAGCGCCACTATAGCCGCTATTTGACAACATTTTATACTAAATGGCATCTTGCAAAAACAATAACAATTTGTTCAAATTATAGCTACTATCTATTTAACAACATATAAGATTGAAAGTGTGTATGGTGTCTGACATGTGTCAGTGTATGACACCGACAACCGGACACATGTTGTTACATTCAATCAAACCATTTTCTCACATTATTGTCGGTGTTGACATGTGAGTGTCACGTGTCCGTGTTAGTTTATATGGATGGAAAAAGCAATGTACATTATTACCAATAGACTCACTCACTCAGGGTAATTTGCATCAAAAAGGTGAACATGATGAAACCCCATATCCTCAAGTTTCTTCTTCTTTACATGAGTAGTGCAAGTCCCAGATACAACCCTACCAAAAATCATCAACCCAATAAAAAAAATACGAACTTTGAAGAATCATAAAACGGAGAAATACAATAATTAGTAGTAAAATCTTCTTATCTAACTAACCATCCTTGGTTTTGGAGTTTGCTTGCAAGGGTTTGACCCACGAATCCCATTCCTAGAATAAACATTCGGTTTTCAGATTTTGTTGATAACATTGGTGCTGGTGCTGTGGAAATTGAGATACCAAAATTTCTCCGAACATTTCCATGTCCATGGCGATGATGGAGACAAATCTGGGAACCTCGTATTTGACCGATTTCCATGCCTTCCACTGTAACAAGGGAGGAGAAACATGTTTTACGAGGAACATAATACATGTCATTTTGGGTTTTTATTTTATTTTTTATTTTTATAAAAAGTTATTTTAATTAATCACAATTCATATTACATTTTTTTAAATAAAAAGAAACTTTTTAAAGAAAATTATAGAATTTGTTTTTTCACCACCAATATCCATCATTGAACCGTCTAACCTGATACGGGAGTCTTTCTAGCATCAAGTGGAAATAGTAACTTTCAAAGTCTTTGGTAAAAAAATACATTTAAAGCGGAAATATATATTAAATTCATAAAACATTTGAAAATTACTTCATAATAACTGTGCATATGGTTTAATTCTCTTCTCAATTTGTCAAAATTGATCAATTAAAATTAATTTATTTAGTACTCCTTTCGATCCCTTTTATAAGGAATCTTTTGAAAAAATTACACATACCAAGGAAACACATTGTAGAAGTTATTTTTATTTAATATTGTTATAAATTTAAATTTATTTAATTTATACCCTTATTTAATTACTTTTAATTCAACTAACTTACTTATTTTTAATATTCTCTTTTCATAATAAATAAGGGCATAAGTGAAATTAAATTTTTAAAACATTTGAAAATGGTCAAAGTTTCTCATAAAAATTACTAAATTTTTTTTTCCAAAATGTTCCTTATAAAAAGAACGGGAGGGAGGATTAAATTTACATCAAATACATTAAATTTTACTTGATGTATTTGGTATTGTTTGTGGTATTATATTTTTCCTTGTGAGTATTGTGGAAGAGATGAACAATCACCTTCAAGCATTGATTGCAAATTATTGACCAAAAGCAATATTTCTATTTAGTTGTGAATAATGTAAAGATAATGCCGTTAATTAAAGTCCATATATAGTTAAGTTAATTAAATATGCATAGTGAGAAGTCTACATAATGTTTAAAACTTGTAGAACTATCAACTCATATTAGTTTGACTTCATTCAAGTATCCAATGTCCTTTCCATTATCTTTCCTCCCTTAAATGATGTTATAGCACACTTTTTTTATGGTGAACATATGCACTTGGTATATATAACAGCATATTCCTCCAATCCTAAAATTAGCAAAATGTGATTGGACAAGTGTTTAAGGACTCCTCTAAAAGGAATTATTAGTTCAGAAGAATTTAAATTTAATTCTTATAAAAAATAACTTTTGGAAAACCAATTTTTATTAACTCTGTAGTAATTTTGAATTATCTAACTTTATATTAACTTAAAAATTGGAGGGTTAATATGAAGAGAAAATAATAAGCAACAAAAATTGATTATGTTTATCGATAAATATCTGTAAATCGTTATAAATTTTTATCATATAATGACATTATTTCTTCAATGAATTTAAATTTTATTTTTTAATAGCTATTTTATTCTCATAGGACGAATTTTCATAATGGACAAATAAGAAATATAATTACCTTTTCTCTTTATTATTTTGAAACAATTAATAAAAATAACTATTTTTCAAAATAGTGTTAAGGTAATATCTTTCCTTTTATATAATACATAAAGAAGTAATTTTTTAATTTTTTTTTCTTATAGCATAAGCATATTAAGTAGTGCTTAACTATTTAAAAAGTTTGTCATATCCATTTTTTAATTTATGGACACCACACCTATATGTATAATAAACATGGTAGTTGAATCATAATTTGATGACAGATACAATCCTCTGCCCTTGTCCTCATTTCATTATTAGCACCTTTTTCTGGTTTCTGTTGTTCTATGCAATAAGTTATTTTCCTCTTGTGTATATATATATATATATATATATATATATATATATATATATATATATATCCCCTTTGTCATAATAACAGTATATTTCATATTTTTATACAAAACTTTTTCATTGTCAGTACATAGTTATTGCTTATTAGAATTTATTATAAACTTGTCACTCATATATATGTTACCATAAACTTAGAAAAATTGAGAAAATCTTCCATCTTAATTGCAACCACCATAGCATATCTTCATGATATTTTTTTGATGAAAACTATATAATTGCATATTTTTCAGTTAAGAGCATATAGATATGGAAGATTACATTAAAAAGACAGTTGTGGTTGGAGTTTTTCTATGGACAACAACTTTTGTTGTAGTGAGAAAAACATTTCCAAAACGTTCATTTGATTTTTGCAATAGAATTGTCTCTACAATTCATGCAATTTTAGCTGTAACATTGGCTACTCTATCTGTTCAAGATTGGAAATGTCCAATTTGTCCTGTGGCCTCAAAATCTTCACACCAACAGGTACTAAATATATAATTACTATATGCAGTTTTAGTATTATTGTTGTCAATTTTGTTTATATTTTTTTACTTAAAATGGAATAATATATGTATGTTTGAACTTTTTTTGTTCAGATGCAAGCTTTAGCAGTGAGCCTTTCATATCTAATTTATGATCTAGTATGTTGTTTATTAATGGAAGAAAAAGTAAGTTGGGACAACACTATCCATCATTTAGTAAGCATTGTTGGAGTCATAGCAGGTCTCTCCTATCAAAAGGTAAATTAATCACTCAAATAATTCAGAATAAATTGAATCATTAAATGTTATTGTATATAGACCAAACATATCAAAAAAAATTTGTTTACAATACAGCAAATAATCGAACTCAGAACCTTATGTATATTATCTAAACTCTAAAGTCTAGTGGCTTTAAATATATCAATTGTTGTTGACTCAATTTCTTCTTATATTTAGAACGACTCCGTTACAGTTTATTTGCATCACTTTGTCTTTTGACTTTATACAAAATGTGTCTCAGGAATTAGATTTGATGCGGCCACTACTACTTGCAATAATAATAAGCTAATCGAATCCATCAGATTTTGATCAAATGGTTCACAATTTAAAACTGTCTTTTAAATTTTGTTTAATATAAAATTCCGACCTAAATCTAAATTATTCTTTTATAATCGGACAACTATAAGCTTCGTTGTAACACCACTCAATCTAGGTTGGTGTCCTAAATACAAGTCGGAATTTGAATCATCCCATCAAAACATTCCAAAATTCGCAACGGTTTTGATGTGTGGTTGTAGAGAATTCATATTCCATATAGCTACATTAAATGACCCGTTAAAAAATAAGATACCGGGCTGCGGACATAACAATTTGAGTTGTATTATTCAACTTTTCTGTGTTAATATTAATTGGGATTATTTGATGATAAGTTTGTAACATTTTACTATATATGTGACTGAACAGTGTGGCTCAGAAATGATGGGAGCAGCTTGGGTAACAGAGATGTCAAGTCCATTTTTGCATTTGAGGGAGATCCTAAAGGAGCTTGGTTATAGGGACACTCCCCTTAATCTGGCTGCTGATGTAAGTAAACCACTAAGGACATACCAAATATTTTCTTTCAGCCTTAAATATTGCATGTGCAGATTATGGTTATAAGAAAGTGATTAATAAAGTGTACACTAGGTATCTATCTTATTCCAGGCTATTTTTATTGAGTACTCAAAGTAATTGGTAGAATTTAAAATGAAATAACACTTTCTGATTTAAAATTTATATATTATATATATGAAAGATAATTATACATAAATAAAAGACAAACAGATTATATGTAGTACTGTTAATTCTTTTTAGATGATAAAATCAACCATTTTAAATACTATATCGAGACATCTAAGAGATACAATATTACTACTATCAATAATTAAAATGAAATTTCATATTTTGGTTGATAAGTTTGACTAGTTTAAAATAATTTGATTGAATGGTGCAGATTCTATTTGCTTCAATATTTACATTTGCTAGGATGATCATTGGACCATGTATCACATACGTAACATTAACTTCCAATAATCCATTTCTCATAAAGGTAATTTAATACTTTAATTTGTTACTCTTTATTTTTGGTTTTCAGAGGAACATTTTTGTGAAATATATATAATCTTCCTTGGTTTTGTGTGAATCACAATATTTTGTCCAATTTCTTCCACTGTTATAGGCTATGGGATTGAGTTTGCAGCTGGTATGTGCATTCTGGTTCTTCAAAATTGTAAGAATGATGAAATACAAATTAACCAAAAAGAAACCATCAACATCCAAAAATGGCATCAAGCACACCAACAACATCAAGAGAAAGACAGCTAACTAGCTCACAATTTCAACATAGCTGGAAATCAATTACGAGCAACTCTTGCATAGGCACAACTGTAAAAAAAAAAAAAATTAGGCACACATTCAATGGAAAAAATTAAAACAAAAACAATCTAGTCACATAATTTAATACTATCATTTAGTCATTTTTTCTTTTAATTATTATTTTTGTTTATGTGTGACTATGTGTTCATATGATTTTAATTTGGAGTTGTGCACAAGTAAGTATTTCTCATGAATCAATGTTTAAGAAATTAACATTCTTTTAATAAAAAAATCATATTTTGACATAAATTTTTTGGTCTCAAATATGATATATATCATTTTATTTTTATGTGTATTTTAAAAAATAAGAAAAAGATAATCACATATCGTGCATGTCTTGACTAGCATCACATGCATGATCAATAATAATAGAATCATTTAACATGTATAAATTTACTTATTTTGGGATATCTATCTATTATCTTTGTATCATATGAGTTCTCCATTTTTTCTCATGCTCAATTCTAGTGTTATGAACTAAAATTGAAGGTTATTATAAAGTTAATGCCATTAAATATGGGAAAGGGATTTGCTGCCGTAATTGCGTGTCGCAGTTATAGCTGTTAATCATCCGATTAAAATCAACCGATAAAGTTGTTTAACTATATTTTAACCTGAACCGTCCGATCTAAATTGAATGGTTGAGATTAAAAACAATGGCAAACTGTGTGATAATCAAAATAGTAAATCCTGGTCCTTAAATATGCCTAGTGTAAACTCCACAAAACTTGTAGAAAAGGATCACACCCCCCACCACCTTTGCTGGTAAGTTTAAATTGAATTAATGGTAACGTGATAGGTTTAAATTAGATTTCAGTAAAGAGAAAGTATATATAGTTATTTCATTTTGCTAAACATTGATGTGTTAGTACTTTTTCTTTTTATGATGAACAGATGATTAGCACTTAGCTAGCATAAGTAATACAAATTATTGATCTCTCTAAAATATTTCTTTTTGACTAATTAATGGTCTAAAATATAAACAATAATATTAACTACTTCTACCTTATCTGATCGATGATATTATTTTTTTATTACCTTCAATTAATTTAAATTTTATTATTTAGTGGACAATTTAAAAAAGATAATTACTTATTTTTTTGTTATTTTAAGAAAATTAATGAGATTAATTATTTTTCTTAAATGGTGTTGAAGTATTAATTTTTCCTTTTATAGTAGCATAGGTTTATCTTATTAATTTTGTATTTATGGTCACCTATACAATGTACCTGGTAGTTGCATATCATAATTTGATGACAAGTACACTTCACTTTCCCTTGTACCACACTCCATTATTATTTTCAGGATCAAGGATCGCATGCAGTAAAAGAATCCCAATATTTCACACCATAATGAATCGAAACCTTTAGTTTTAGATCGGTCGTTCATATTATATCTACATAAAATTTGTACAAAACAATCTGAGCTATTAATTCAAAATCGGACGGCTATAATGTATTACAGCAACACGTAGTAACCGTGTGTAATCTTGCTCCTTATTTTTAGACAAAAAGCATTTTTTTTTTTTTTCTTATCCTGAAAACTTAACTGCATATATTTTCAGTTGAGAGCATATAGAGAAATTTGTTAACAAAAAAAGGATATAGAGAAATGGAAGATTACATTAAAAAGACAATTTTGGTTGGAGTTTTTTCATGGACAACAATTTTTTTTGTATTGAGGAAAATATTTCCAAAACGTTCATTTGATTTTTGCAATAGGATTGTTTCTACAATTCATGCAATTTTAGCTGTAACATTGGCTACTATATCTGTTCAAGATTGGAAATGTCCAATTTCTCCTGTGGCCTCAAAATCTTCCAACCGACAGGTAATTAATAATTACTTCATGCAAATTTCTTTATATTTTTTGTATTATAATCTTTACTTAATTGGTGTTAATTTTGTTTATATATGGTTGAGCTTTTATTGTTCAGATGGAAGTTCTAGCAGTGAGCCTTTCATATCTAATTTATGATATGGTTTGTTGTTTATTTGATGAAAGAATCAATTGGGATAACACTATCCATCATTTGGTAAGTATTGTTGGTCTCATGGCAACTCTCTCCTATCAAAAGGTAATTAATCACTCAAATAATTTAATTATTTCTCATTCTCATTAATAATTAGTTGATTATTTGGATTATTAGATGGTGATAGAATGACCCGTTTTTCGAGTTTACTAAATGTGTTCAAAATATTAAGTTTGACCAGTCAAAATCTATAACCGGTTGTTGACAATCTATTTTCTCTTAAGAATAATTTGGACTTTTTCAAAAGATAGAGAAAAGTTAATTGGAATTAGTGGCAAGTTAGTTAAGATTGGTTAGTTTTGTTAGAATACAATATTTCTATTTTTTCCATATAGATAAAATATCGGGTCATTGCCTCTGAGCTTAACTCACTTAGTAGAGAGATCACATTATATATGCAGGAATCAAATTTTGAATTTTAAACATTTAACTTATTCACCTTAAGGATAAAATTTCTATTCACTAAACTACTCAAAAATAATAATAGTATTGGGTCATCAAGTCTACTAGTAAAAAATTTATATATTTTTCTCAAAATTTCAAAGCTTCCAATTTTCATTTCTTTTAATAAAATATTAAAAAAAAAAACTCTGATTAGAACTATTTAATTATTCTAATCTTTTGTTTTTAATTAATAGGGATGATTATTCCACAATAAGTTTGTACATGTTTTTTGCCATATATGTTATGTTAATGTGCAGAGTGGCTCAGAGCTAGTGGGGGCATTATGGGTATCAGAACTATCAAGCCCATTTTTGCATTTGAGGGAACTTCTAAAGGAGCTTGGTTACAAGGACACTCCCCTTAATTTGACTGCTGATGTAAGTAAATCACCAGAGTTTAGGAATCTATCTTACTATTTTTTGTTAAATGCCTAAAGTTTTCTTTTTTTTCTTCTATTTTTTAACTCAAGTAATACCTAAAGATTTTAAAGTTAACTAAATAGGTAATGCCAACCAGTGTTTTTGGAATATTAATTAAAAGAAAGAAATTTTGTATTGAAAATAAAAATTTACTATATAAATTTTAAGATAATTTTACTATATGTAGTTTCTTAATAAGTGTCTCGATCTCTTATGTACTGATTCAATACAAAAAAATGACATCGAAGATATTCAAAATTTCAAACCAAGATCTTGAGAGCATACTTCAAAGTCTCAAAGCCTTCACTACCAAGCTAACTCATTGTGTATATATTTCCTATTGTTTATGTTAAATTTGATTATGAATTCTTTTTTAAAAAGATTAGAGAAGTAATACTAAGGTTGGTAGAAAATTGACAAAATTTAAAACATTTTGTAGCATGTAAGAACATGCTCTTAACAGAGGGAAAACTTTTGAGATTTTCTGATTAAAAGGAACTTTTGACCATAAAATAGTTTGAACTAATTTGATGGCTTAAGTGTGTGAAGATTTTGAACATTTTAATTAACTAGAGAACTTAATCATAATGTGAAGGATTGAAAATATAACAGCCGAATGTTAAAATATCGTTTGTTTTACGATAGGGGGAACTTCATTAAGAAATACTCATTAGTATAATCGATGAATACTTCGAACCAATAACTTGTATTTTTATTTGCTTTAGATATATGTGAATTACCAAATTATGAAAATAAGCTAACATCTGAGTTTGTATGGTGCAGATTTTATTTGCATCAATATTTACATTTGCTAGGATGATGATTGGACCATATATCACATACGTAACAGTAACTTCCAATAATCCATTTCTCATAAAGGTATAACAATTTTTTGTTACCTTTTATTTTTTGTTTTCAGATGAAGCATTTATTATATATGTAATCTTAATTTGTTTTCTGAATTACATTTTCTTCAATTCCTTCCACTGTTACAGACTATGGCATTGGGTTTGCTTCTAGTAAGTGCATTCTGGTTCTTCAAAATTGTAAGAATGATGAAATACAAATTAACCAATAACAAATCATCAACATCCAAAAATGGCATCAAGCACACCAACAACATCAAGAAGAATTCTTAGCTAGATCAATCACTGTTTAATTAAGAATATAATTTAACATCTTTTTTAAGAGAAATGGTATTTTAACATTCATTTTTGTGGGTATTTTTAAAAGCCCATAATGTTGTTTATTATGAAGACTAGACAAACAAAAGGGCAAAATTGCACTTCTTTAAAGTTATAATTACTAATTTATTCATCATATATTTTCTATATTACCATACTACCCTTGTATGGTTAGTGGGTTTCTACTTTTGCCAAATTTAGTTGATTGATTCTCGTATTATATTATGTATTAATGCTCTTTTTAAAATGCATGTCGGTTGTAGAAGATAAAAAGTAAGAGAGACAAAATAAATATGAACATATATTGTGTCACATGTGGTGTATGTATGTGTTTTTATTTTTTTTGTATTAACCATGTGGTTTTTAGGAAAATGGACCCGTAATCTAGAGTTAAACTTCTCTCTTAATTTAAATCTCTTTATTCAATAAAATGTTTAAAAATAATCATGAAAGAGTAAGACGTGATCCAGTTTCCCCCGCCCCCTCCCTCTCTCCATTGTTCTCTCTCATCTCTCTCCATCTTTCTTCATTCATCTCCTTTCTCCATCTTCATTTATGGGTCTCTTGTCATCCATCCATGTATCATTAAATATAGCAAAACAATATTCCTTTACATCAATTGCAAACATAAAAGGATTAATTGGAATAAGTCGAACAAAATTATTTATAACAAAACTCTAGCCAAGCTTGATAGTGGGGAGAAAATTTGGTTGCATATAAAGAACAAAATGTTAATAATAAGGCACGTTTTTTCCTTTCAAATAGTCTAATGTCTAGAAATTTCATCTTTAAGATGAATAAGTAGGAAGTTCGAACCCCGGTCTATATATATAAAATATGATGTCTCTACTAACTGAGTTAAACTTACGGGGACTATGACATACCTTTATTTACGAAGAACATATCCTAATAATCCCAAATTATGAATGAGTAGTTTAGATAAAACCAAAAACAACACATACTAATGTTGTTATATTTCATATATTAACTAATTAATTTGAACCCCATTAAAAAAAAAAACTAATTAATTTGAACCGAAAAATATCAAGTATACTAATAAACTCAAGAATACACCAAAATTTCTTGCACTGGGACAGATAACTGAACTAATTAAGAAGTAAAACATCACAAAACTAGCTATTAATTTTCACTAATGTTGCATACTTTACACCCATTTGCCTAATAAATCAGTATATATAGAACTCTTGCCACTTCATAAATATATATTGCATTATTGCCCAGCATGCATTGGCTCAGAAAAATATTTATTTTTGGTTCTTATAGCATAAGTAATTAGTTAAAAAGTTTGTCTAATTAATTTTTCAATTTATGAACACCATAAAGTGGTAGTTGCGTCATAATTAATTTGATGAGAGGTACAATACAATACTCTGCCCTTGTCCACACTTCATTGCTTGCAGCCTATTTCTGGTGTCTGTTGTACCATGCAATACAACTTACTTTTTAATTATTATTTCCTTTTATACTTCCCTTTGTCATAAAAACATATACACCCTGTCCCTTGGTCAAATACCCCAACAAAAATGTTGTGTCATAAACTAAACATCATTTATACTTATTTTGAAATTGAGAGTATTTGTTACTACTATAGATTTGAGAAATTGTCATTCGTAGTATACCTTATCATAAATTTAGAAAAAATGAGAAAATCTTCCGTGGTAATGCAGGTAACTTTTTCTTCGAGTCTTGTGGAAATTGGCAGAAAACTTTTTCTAAGAGTTTTAACATTGTTGCATGTCCAAGTTAAATATCGAATTCAAGATCTTAGGCTCCATTTGGCCCAACTTTTTTTAGTTTTAAATTCTCTTTTTAATCAAAAGTTAGGTTAAACACATTTTTAATAAAACGAAGCAGATTTTTTATATGTGCAAAATTGGATTAAATAAGCTTCTAGAAAAAATAGGTTGAAACCTACTTTTGAAAAAAAATCCGAGCTTTTTTTGCAATAATCCCGCTTCGATTCCTGCCGAAGACTCTTTTTATTATTTTTTTATTTAAATATTGTTAGTTGTTATTATCTTTTTTTAATTTTTTTTTATAAATCTTTTTTTTTTGAAAATATATTTTATCAAACAACTTTTGCTCTTTTTTTGAAAGCTCTTATTTTCACTTCTAGATTTCAGATAGCTTCTAAGAGCTAAAAAAGCTAGGTTAAACGGACCCTAGTTAAGCTATAACATACCTGCGCCATCTAATCTAATCTAAACGCTCTTGGTGAAAATATTTCCTCCTATATATAAAGTACTCTCTTAAATCAGTCATAATTGTATAAAGTACTCTCTCTCTCTCTTCCTTTGAAATTTCTACTATTTATCTATGAATCAACTTTCACATACATAATTTTTCCTGTTGAAACTTTATTACATATTTTTTAGTTGAGAGCATATAGAGAAATGGAAGAGTACATTAAAAAGACAATTGTTGTTGGAGTGTTTTCATGGACAACAACTTTTCTTGTATTAAGGAAAATCTTTCCAAAACGTTCATTTGATTTCTGCAACAGAATTGTTTCTATAATCCATGCAACCTTAGCAGTAACATTGGCTACTTTATCTGTTCAAGATTGGAAATGTCCAATTTGTCCTGTGGCCTCCAAATCTTCCAACCGACAGGTACTTATAATAATTAATTCATGCAATTTTTTTTATATTTGGTGTTAATTTTGTTTATATTTGAGATTAAATGTGGAATTAATATATGTGTGAACTTTTTTTTGTTCAGATGGAAGTTATAGCGGTGAGTGTTTCATATCTAATATATGATATAGTGTGTTGTTTATTTGATGAAAGAATAAATTGGGATAACACTATCCATCATTTGGTAAGCATTGTTGGTCTCATGGCAGGTCTCTCCTATCAAAAGGTAAATTCATAGCTCAAATAATTTAATTATTTCATACAAAATGAATCGTTTTTTATTATTACAAAATTGTGTCCAGAATATCTTTTTTTTAAGAAGTTAAATTAGTCCGCCCGATTATATCTAAAATATTAATTCTGAATATGAATTGTTTGACCAAACAATCAAAATTTGTAACTGCACTAATGTATGATAGTTGACAATCCATTTCCTCTTAGAATAATTTTGACATTTTCAAAGGTAGTTGAAAGTTGGTTGGAATTAGTTAGAGTAAAATGTTTCTATTTCTCCATACAAATAGATTAAATATTGGGCCATCAGCTTCCAGTTTGCATTTTATTGTAATTAAAAAAATCTGTTTAGAACTATATATTAACTCAAAAAATTTGTGTTAACTAATGAGGATTTAGTGATAAGTGATAACATAATAATTTTGTAATTTTCTTTGCCTTATATAATTGAACAGTGTGGCTCAGAGATGGTAGGGGCAATATGGATAACAGAAATGTCAAGCCCATTTTTGCATTTGAGGGAGCTTCTAAAGGAGCTTGGTTATAAGGACACCCCCCTTAATTTATCTGCTGATGTAAGTAAACCACTAGGACATAGTACCAAATATTTCAAAGAAAATGCTAACATGTACTTTTAGAATATATAATGTGGACGATTAAAAATAAAAATATTATTTTGTGATCGGAAGAGACTCTAAAAAATAATTATTGAAATAATATGTGAATACTTCGAATTAATAACATAGATTTTTTATTTCTTTAAACTTGTATGAATTACCATATTATCAAAATTAAGCTAACAGTTGAATTTGTATGGTGCAGATTTTGTTTGCTTCAATATTTACTTTTGCTAGGATGATGATTGCACCATTTATCACATACCTAACATTAACTTCCAATAATCCATTTCTCATAAAGGTACAACAAATATTTTTCTTACCCTTTAATTTTTTTGTTTTCACAGGTACTAGCAATTTTATGAAATGTGTATATAATCTTCGAATTTTTCTCTTCCTCCCCTCTATCTTTCTGTTACCCCGAAATTCCGTGTTTTTAAGTTCGGAACATAGATTTCGAACTTTATTCTCAGGGACAAAAACGGAATTTCAAGAAGATAAAAGAAAGATGGGGAAAAGAGAAAAATCCATAATCTTCCTTGGTTTTCTGAATCACTTTTTGTCCAAATTCTTCCACTGTTTCAGGCTATGGGATTGGGTTTGCAGCTAGTGAGTGCATTCTGGTTCTTCAAAATTGTAAGAATGATGAAATACAAATTAACCAAGAACAAATCATCAACATCCAAAAATGGGATCAAGCATACCAACATCAAGAGGAAGACAATTATCTAGATAACAATGTCAACATAGCTAGGGATCAATCAGTCACCGACATTCTTTGAAGAGAAATGATATTTTGACATCAAAATTTTAATGTCAAATACAGTATCATTTGATTTTTGTGTATCTTTAACTTGTAGAAGATGAAAAATCAGATAAATAAAGATATCTGAATTTTGATGTTCAAATAACACGACTCTTCTTTCAATGAATCCAATGAACGACAACGTAAAAGTATCATTTCAATTATATATCTTTCCAAAAATCCCTTTAGATTGAACTGAAGATCTTGTTAAGAGTTCAATAGTGTTATATTTCATCACATTTACTAATTTGAACTGACAAATATAAAGTATACTAATAAACTCAAGAATACACCAAAATTTCTTGCATTGGACAGATAACTTAACCAAGAAGTAAAACATCACAAAACTAGCTATTGATTTTCACCAATGCTGCATACTTTACATCCATTTGCCTATCAGTATAGAAACTCTTGCCACTTCATAAATATATATCGCATTTTTCAGCATGCATTGGCTAAGAAATATCTCACTCGACTTCTTTGAGAATTTTTTGCGTACGTAATGGCTTTGTTGTAACACTTCCTGGGGCACTGTGAGCTTTAACTCTCTCTTGCTTTCTTTTCCTAGAATCAGCCATAATACGCATAAGTTTTGTAGCTTTGTATATCGCTCTTGGGTAGTGTTTATGCCTTAAAATACGTTTAACTTCATGGAGATGTTTGTAGCGTTTCTTTAAGGCCTCGTTATATGCGTGCTTCTTCTTTTCCCTTGGGAGAATCTGTCGCATCATCATAAACAAGTTACTCTCATGGAATGAAGGGTGTCTCAGAAGATAAATAATTAGGATAAGCAATAGATGGATAAAAAAACACAATTATAATATAATTTCAATCTTAGTATAACATGAACCCCGCGCACCCACATGTGGGCGCACATGTATAGAAAACGAGACGAAGATGAAGGAATCAACAATGAAATCAACTTACTACTCCAAGTTGTTCTGATGCATTGGCCTTCCAAAGCCTGAGGTTAGTATCATCACTTCCCGAAATAACATAACTTCCATCAGCGCTGAACTTGACACAGAATACCCTGTGTACCAAAGATAAAGATTAGCTCACCGTAAAACAAGATAAGAATATCTCCATAAACTCGGCACAAACAGCAAAATAATTCTTCTATACGGACAAGGTTTGTATCGTTTGAAAAGACAAGCAGGTGATTAAACACAACAGAATGCTCAGTGCACAATGTGTAAATTAAGCGAACCTTTGCATTCTTTTAGTATGGTACATCTCTCGGCAGTGACCACCATTATAAGGGAAGATTCTCAGCTGCAACAAAAGAGAAATCGTTATTAGATATGACTCTAATTCAGTAAGAACCAATGTCAAGATTATACTGAAGTCTAAGAGAACTAACTGATCTATCATAAGCTCCAGTAACAAATTCGCGGCCAGTTGGTGAGTAGTCAATATCCAACCTGTAGAATGAAGCATGAAAATGTTGGTACGACGGATTGCAGAATTGCCAAATCAAATACAATAAATATTTAAAGAAAAATCCATTATTACACAGCAGAAACGTGATCTTTATGAACACATTTGGCTTCACTCAATTTCCTGGAATCATAACTATAGCAGGAACCATCTTCATTTGCCTGGATGCCAAAGAAATTTGTCCATAAGAATTTAAATATCACTAAAATTTTGAGTTTGAAATATAACTAGAAAAACCACAAACAACAATAACTTCAGAATCACTGGTTAATTCAATCAGATGAACTTACAACTGTAAAATTTATGGGTTCCATCGGATTCCAAGCTATAGAATTGGTTTTCGTCTGTCACAGTGGATAAAAGTTAGTATAGTCATGAATATATTTGGAATAGAGGTCAAAGGATATGGAGAAAAAAAAGGGTATGAATTATGCAGTTGGAACAATAATTACCTCAGCTATCAGTCTAATAATAAAATTGATAACAAGACATGCCAAAATCTAAGTTTGTGCCATAATTTAAAGTAATGATGATTGATAAGAGTTCATTACCATCATTATCATTTTCCTAATAGGGGTATCCATGCGCAAATCATACAGATTTATGCTCCTGTCGCTGAAAAAGAACAAATAATAAACAGGTTAACACGTGAAAATGAAAAGCAAAGCACAAGTCAGATGATATTGTCTCGAATTTAGTATGTAAGCATATCAAAGTAATCAAAATTTGAATTCCAATTTTCCAAATGAGCTTAAAATGCAAACCAAAATAAACATCAATCTGTTCCTTATTAAATTCCTACCTATAAATAAGATGACTAACATTGTTTGCTTAAATAAAAACCAAGGCTCACTAGATTAAGATCGGCACCTATTTAAATTTTAATTTCATCTAAGTTGAATTTAACAGGGCCTTAATTTTGGAAATAAACTAAAATAGCAAAGAAAACCAACCCAAGAAAACATTAAACATGCGACAAAGATCAAATATATTCGTTTAAAGGAGGGTGTCAATGAATGTTTATCGTTGACATCAGCATTGGAGTGTACCTAGCTGAGCTAGCCAAAAGATTTGGTTCTCCCGGATTAAAGCGAACAGAAATCACCGTATCTGATCCCCATACAAAACTATTTACTGGCTGAGACCTGCAGAAGGGAAGTAATACCAACATAAAATTAAGAGTCTACAAAGTAGTCTCTGATAGTAAAATATGAAAACTAATCGGAAATTGATATCAAGACCTGTTATGATTCCATATATCTACTTGTGAGCCACCTGTCGCAAAATGCTCGCCATCCCACTGGTGATCAGCAGCACTAAAAAATAAAGAAAGGCAATTTTTCTTGTAAGCATAAAAATACAGTAAAACATGAAGTTCCACCTCATGGAATAAGCATAACTTACCAGAATGCATTCTTCCAAACATAAACACTTGCCGGCTAGAGAAAAAAGTTTTTAAAAAAAGTTAGTATATCCAAAAGAGAATTTAAGGAAAAAAAATTCTTTCAGCACAAAATTCCACCTCAATAATTTTCTTCCAGCCATATGGGTCCACAAAAGAAGAAACGGGAACATTCCAAAGTCTGACACTGAACACACAAAATTCCAGTTCACGTCAGAAGAGTTACACGGATAACTAAACATGTGAGTTTAATACTATAATAGTGAAAAAACAAAAAAGGTTTGATACTTACGTGGAATCAGTTCCACATGAAACAAGAATGCGTCCATCAGTAGATACTGTCAGGCCTCGCACAGCACCTCGGTGACCAGGAAACTCACCAATGGTCCGTCTTTTTTCCCAACCAAACGACAATATTAGATACATAATAACAGTCCCACAATTTGTAATCGTGAAAATCCAATAAATTCCCAATAGAAATAGAAACACTTAAAAATTGAAATAAGTATATTTTACCTAGCAGCTATGTCCCAGAGACGAATATCTGCAAACACAATACACATGACAAAGCCAAATGTTAAGTTTTTCAACTCATATGGATTAGTGTGAATATAATGGTTGTTTTGATTATTATGTATGATGAACTATGCAAAGAGAATATACTAGTTTAAACAACAGTTCACTTTCATAATAACAAGGTTATGCCGAAATAAGCATGATGAAAATATAAGCTTTCATTCTTACCCCACTAATAGGGATGTTTGGAAATATTGAACCAGTTAATGAGTAATGCTACACAGCCAAAAAAATATTGGCTGGAAGTCGACCAGAATTTATCAAGATTGGTTGTTTGACAAGTCTACGAAATTGTGACCACTCATCTATTCAAGGAGTTAATTGATAATATGTTGAGTTGCAAACTCACTGGCAAAAGAATGTTGGTTATCTAAACTTATCCCAGTTAACATATAATGTCCTTTTCTCAAGAAGAATTCTAGTTCTCCTGGATCTAATTAGCTCATAAAATAAAAATTCATCATTCAACTCACTCATATTTTGAAAATAGTTAAACTGATGCACTATTTTGTGTCTAGAAAAGCTGTGTTCGTGACCAAAGGCCAACCACAAATAGACTAGCAGAAGAATCGTAGCAGATGTGTTGAAAAACCGCCATTAAAACATGGGTCTTGTACGCTATGGTATCAGACCAAACTTTCTAGTTTCTACTACTGCATCAACCCAGCACTCTCCCAAACTTTCTCAACCCATTACCATTACTAATTACTATAACCATTCTAATTTCTAATTTATTTCCAAATATCCTTTTGAATCAATCCAAAAGAATGAAAATCCATCATATCACAAGACAAATTACCAGCCATTCTCTACCAAACTTTTCCACTCCCATAACAAAAACCCAACAATACAATTCAGCCATTAGTTAAGCATGAAATTGAAACAACATGATTAAGGGCTGTTTGGACTTTGGACTGACTTATTTAAGCTTATCTACTAACATAAACACTAGTAAGACTATTTTGGAGAGCTTATAAACAACTTATGACACGTTCTTAAGCTATTTAACCTTATTTCCATAAGCAGTCCATCATAGCTTATGAAATCAACATATATATAGCCTATACAAAAATAATTTGACTTTTCCGTATCCTTTGTTATAGAAATAGGTTATATGCATAAGTACTTATATAATAAAATCTATGCTATAAGCACTTAATTAAGATGTCTATCCCAAAGTAATATTGAAGTACCTCCATCCATTGAACCAGAGAATATCTCTTTCAACTGACTAGGGTTTTTCGCCATACATGAAATAGCATCTATATGTCCTTCCATTGCTCCTATAAAAGGTCTTGCAAAAATCTAAATTCACAAAAAACAACAAAAAATAAAATCAAAAGAAAAAGAAAAAAAAAGCATATTACAAATCATATAAAATCAAATTCACAATAAAAAAATTACTTTGTCCAACTTGACTGCATTAAGAGCACGAACATACTCCACTGCCTTCTCTTGAGGACGAAGACTTGGGTCATAATTTTTATACACACGCTAAAAAAAATAAAAGGGTAACATTAGAATAACAAAAAGATGATAAATTTACATGAATTAAGAAGAATGAACAAGTTTAACGATAAAGGGTCGTGTTGTGTGAATTGAATGAGTTGCTACCTGAAGATCTTGGCTTCGTTCTCGGGTGAATTCATCCGCAGGACGGGATATAACTTTGAGTTTCATTGCAGGTTAAGGAAAATGGAAAACGACGGCGGCGGCTATCTTCAACGACGGGGTTTTCCGGTAAGGTTGAGTTCAGTCGGACTTGTTTCTGATACAAAGGGCAAAGGGACAGCGGCTGTGAGGGTTTTTGTTAGGCCTAACGATAATAATAAGTGAATTTGGCTTAACAAAAATAAGTGAATTATTAGGTTTGAAATGAAAATCACTTTTTTTTTATGAGTTTAATTGTTGTGCATACACGGTGTAATACTTTTTTACACATATATTCAATAATATATCAACACATTATGTATTGTGTTTAAAAACAAATGATGCGTCACATTCATTAAATGATGTGGCAACACATCATTAGATGCATGTGTAAAATATACTGACGGTGCACAACAATTAAACTCTTTTTTTATTATTTTTAAAAAGAGAAAAATGAATATGCACCGACACCCGTAAAAGCAGTTTACACTATGGACTAATATCAACCACATCACCTCCTCACTTCCCCCACTTTCTTGATATATATGACATGGCAAAATAAGTAAATTTGTAAAAGATCAATTTTTATGGATTAATGGTGCAAAACTTGTTTACACGTGTTTTCTATCAAATCATGATAGATAGATATTTGTAATGATATTGTAGGAATAAACATAAAAAAATGTCATCATGGAGTGATTTAATTTGATGTGTAAAAAAAATGATACAATATGGTAGTCAGGCCCGACCCAAACACACATACAACATGTGTTGTGATATCGGACCTTCTAAAAACGAGGGTCTCAATTTTTTAAAAATTAGTAGTATTGGTAAATTAAAGGGTGCACAAGTTAACATATTACACGGTAAACTGCAAAAGTTCAATTGTCAGACCCATCATATCTTTTATGGAGTTGTAGTTTTAATAAATTAGGGGGTGTAAAATTTAATACTTTACTTAATTGACGAATTTCCTTTAAAAAGTGTTCCAAAAATAACTCGTTTTAAGTAGTTAGAAAATATCTTATTGTTATTGATTAGACTATGAATCTTTTTACGTTCATTTTAGGGATGATTATATTTTTTATGCTATTTGTAATTTAATTCAAGGATAATTATTATTTTTTAAATTGCATTTTTATTTATTAAAGAACCGCTTTTTATATTTGCATGTGGCCTCCAAAAACTCAAGACCGGCCCTTGTCGTAGTATATAAATCTTTCTTATTTCTAATGTTGTCATTTACAACTTACTAAACTCTACTTAACCTTACATTTAAGGTGAGAATTTACACTATTAAATTATCATTTGTACCATTACTCATTTCTAATATTAAGGTTTAGCATTTGGCGTTTGAATATTAGGGTTTAAGATCTATGTTTGAAGGTTTAAAATTTGGTGCTTAGTGTTTAGGGTTTGAAATTTATAGTTTGCGGTTTAATATTTGGGGTTTTATGTTTAAAGATTAGGGTTTTTGAAGGCTTAAGATTTGGTGTATGGTGTTTATGGTTTAAAAGTTAGGATTGATGTTTATAGTTTGCGGTTTATGATTTGGGGTTTGAAGATGATAGTTTAGTGTTTGACATTTGAAGATTGAGGTTTGAAGGTTTAAGATTTGGTGTTTAGGGTTTGACATTTATAGTTTGCGGATTACGATTCGGAGTTTGAATATTAGGGTTTAGTGTTTGACATTTAAAGATTAGAGTTTTGAATTTAAGGTGTGAAGGTTTAGATTTGGTGTTTGGTGTTTAGGATTTAAAAGTTATTATTTGACATTTATAAATTTGGGGTTTGAAGATTAGGGATTGGCGTTTGGAGCTTATATTGTACTCAAACCCTTAACTCCAAACCTCAAATACAATTCCACAAATTTCAAACTCAAATCCACAACCACAAAAAATGCAACTCAAAACTCCAAACCCCAAATCTAAAAACCCTTAACTCCAAACCCCAAATCCAATTCCCCAACTTCCAATCCCTAAATTTCAAACCCCAAATCCACAAACCACAAAAAATGCAACCCTAAACTTCAAACCTCAAATCTAAAACCCTTAACTACAAACTTCAAATCAAATTCCACAAATTCCAAACCCTAAATTTCAAATCTCAAATCCACAACCACAAAAAATGCAACCCTAAACTCGAAACCCCGACTCTAAAACCCTTAACTCCAAACCCCAAATCCAATTCCACAAATTTCATACCCTAAATTTCAATCCCCAAATCCACAACCACAAAAAGTGCAACCATAAGCTCCTAACCCCATATCTAATTCCACAAATTCCAAATCCTAAATTTCAAATTCCAAATCCACAACCACAAAAAATGCAACCATAAACTCCAAACCCCGAATCTAAAACTGTTACTCCAAACTCCAAATCCAATTCCACAAATTTCAAATCCTAAATTTCAAACCTCAAATCCACAACCACAAATATTGCAATCATAAACTTCAAACCCTAAATCTAAAATTAAACCTCTGAAATCTAAATCACAAACTATAAATCCACAAACTCCAATCATGCAACCCTAAATCTCATGCTCTAAACTTCAAACTACATACACTAAACTATAAAATCAAGTAATAAAACCTAAACTCGAAACCCAAAATCCAAAATCTAATACAACAAACTCTAAACCCCAAATTCTAAACTCCAAACCTAAAACCTATAACCACAATTTCTAAACTTCAAACCCTAAACACTAAACCAAAAACTCAATCCCTAAACTCCAAACCTTAAATTTCAAACCCTTTATTTCCTACTCAAGAAATTGGATCTCTCTCTCTCTCTCTTCTCTCTCTCTCTCTCTCTCTCTCTCTCTCTCTCTCTCTCTCTCTCCTCTCTCTCTCTCTCTCTCTCTCTCTCTCTCTCTCTCCTCTCTCTCTCTCCTCTCTCTCTCTCTCTCTCTCTCTCTCTCTCTCTCTCTCTCTCTCTCTCTCCTCTCTTCTCTCTCTCTCTCTCTCTCTCTCTCTTCTCTCTCTCCTCTCTCTCTCTCTCTCTCTCTC